>JAXDDW010000067.1:127500-142500 GCA_034670385.1 Hoplostethus mediterraneus
AGAGAAGGCTGATTGTAAAAACAACACTTGGATACTTCAAGGGGGTGCTGGCTAGCTGGCTGTCTAGCTGTGCATGTGTCTGTGTGTGGTGTCTTTCCCTCTCCATCTGTGTGTGTGTGTGTGTGTGTGTGTGTGTGTGTGTGTGTGTGTTCACATCCTGGCCCCCCTAGCCTATCTGTGTACTCTACATGGCCAAGGCAGTCGGAGGCCCTGCTCTTGGCCAAACAAGCCGTTGTGTATCCAGGGATCAGGTATTAATCTGCTCTGTAGCTAGCTAGCTAGCCGCGGGGTCAAAGGTCAAATAATGATCCCATCAGCAGGTGGCAGAGATTTGCACGTGGGTCACGCCCTGCCAACTCACCTGGCTACTTAAGTCTGCCAGGTAACTCTACATACCTCCAATAGTATTCCACTAAGTACCAATAGAGTAGCAGTAGAGATACTAAGGACCAATAGAGTAGCAGTAGAGATACTAAGAACCAATAGAGTAGCAGTAGAGATACTAAGAACCAATAGAGTAGCAGTAGAGATACTAAGAACTAATAGAGTAGCAGCAGAGATACTAAGAACCAATAGAGTAACAGTAGAGATACTAAGAACCAATAGAGTAGCAGTAGAGATACTAAGAACCAATAGAGTAACAGTAGAGATACTAAGAACTAATAGAGTAGCAGTAGAGATACTAAGAACCAATAGAGTAACAGTAGAGATACTAAGAACTAATAGAGTAACAGTAGAGATACTAAGAACTAATAGAGTAACAGTAGAGATACTAAGAACTAATAGAGTAGCAGTAGAGATAGTAGAGATACTGTAGATAAACTGTGTCAAAGGGAAAACATCAAAGGGAGTCGGCAGGAGTAAACCTACCAAGGGAGTGAAAGAGAAGTAGTGAGAGAATACGAGAGTGAGGCAAAAGAGGTAATGAGGCGGGAAAACACGCAGAAGAAGAAGAAGAAGAAGAAGAAGAAGTGATCGACCAATCAAGCGGAGGGAGTGATGCAGGGCTGACTTCTGGATCCTCGCTGGTATCAAAACTGAGCTCTTTGGAAAACAAGGGAGCAAATGAGTAAATCAACATCATGGAAAAGTGGCAAAGGCCCCAATCAACACACACACACACACACACACACACACACCAAACACACACACACACACACCAAACACACAACACACACACACACCAAACACACACTCCGGACCACTACAGGGGAACAGCGTAGGAGCTGGAGCTATGGGGAACAATGACCCCCAGTGGCTGCACCAATGTTTCAGGGTAGAGTGGAAGAGAAATACGAGTGTGTGTGTGTGTGTGTGTGTGTGTGTGTGTGTGTGTGTGTGTGTGTGTGTGTGGTGTGTGTGTGGTGTGTGTGTGTGTGTGTGTGTGTTGGAGAAGACTGAGGGGGAACTCATTAAGTGTGTTTGGCCAGTCAACCTCTCAGCGCTCACAACAGCTAGGGATGGCAAACAAGCCCACTGAAGCTCCCACTCCACACACACACACACACACACACACACACACACACACACACACACCACTGTGACGGCTTCCCCCCTAATTCTGCATTACCCTTGACGGCACACTTTCTGAAACAGACTCCCTTCATAAAGAGAGTTATGGGCGCTAGAAAAAGAGGAAACAGAAGAGATGGGAAAGAGGGAGGGAAACAGGGTGTGGGGTGTGTGTGGGGGGGAGGAGGGGGGTTGACATTGGCGAGCGTACAGCTGCTGGAGCGAGGGAATCAAAGCAGACAGGCCAACAGCACGGCAAAGACATAATTAGCAGACATGAACGTGCATCATGTGTCACTCATGAACGCCATCTGCTTCAATTTAAAACTTTAAGAACAGAGGAAGAATGCAGAGAGGGAGGGAGGGAGGGATGGAGGGGGAGAGAGAGAGAGAGAGAGAGAGAGAGAGAGAGTCATAGTGTGTCTTTCTGTGGCTAGTGAGTTTTGGTAGGAAGAGATACTCGGTGTTGTATTTGCATTGCAAAAAGCAAACGCAGAAGAACAGACTTTCCCTAACGAACCTGAACACACCAACACTCTCCCTCTTTCACTCTCACTCTCTCTCACACACACACACGCACGCGCGCACACACACACACACCACACACATACACACACACACACACACACACACACACACAGAGGAAAGATCACATCATAAAAGAAGAAACAACCTGCAGAGCGTCCCTCCCAGACACCAGGCAGACCCACATATGGTCCGTGGCCATAAAATCTCTATCAAGGTTACCATGGAATCTAATCCCCCCCGGTGCTCCCGGTGCTCCGGTGCTCTGGCGCTCCAGCCCCACCGGTCCCACCAGCCCCCACCGGTCCCACCGGTCCCACCACCAACAACAGCATCACCACAGAGCCATGGCTCTCCTCAATGAAGCAGACCTGATGTGTTATTTTAATCAACTCAGCCTGCCGGCATCTATTATTCACCAGTTGGGGGATTGGGACGCCCCGGGGTGGAGAGGGAGAGAGAGGGAGAGAGAGGGGGGGACCCTCTGATTAAGGGTGTTAGGGAAACCAAAGGAGGAACAAGGGAAGAGGAGGAGAGGAGGAAGGAGGTAGAAAGAGGTTAGGCTACACCTCCCTCTTCTTCTTCTATTCTTCTTCTACTATATGGTCCATGGTGGAGGAATAGATGTGTGTGTGCACGGTGCAAAGAAATAGGAAGTGTGTGTGTGTGTGTGTGTGTGTTTTGTGTGGGTGTGTATCATAGCTCAAATCCAATCATGATGCTGCATGATCTAATTCTTGATGGTCAGGGCGGGTTGGAGGGGATGAGGCCTGAGATAGCACACACACACACACACACACACACACACACAAACACACACACACACACACACACACACACACACACACACACACAGTCCCCAGACGCAGTGTATGAGAGAGCATGTTAAAAAGTGAGAGTGAGACTGAGAGTGTGGATTTGCATGTGTGTGTGTGTGTGTGTGTGTGTGTGTGTGTGTGTGTGTGTGTGTGTGTGTGTGTGTGTGTCTAAGCAGCTTTGAGAGCTCCTCACAGCAGAGACAGAAGGGGGAACAGAGCGCCCCTGCTGACACTCTCAGTGGGCTGACATAGAAAGCTTGTTTGGGGGCATTAAATCTTAACACATGAACACTGGGGAGGAAAGGGGGAGAGGGGGAGAGAGGGGGAGAGAGTCCGATAAGAGAGAATGGATAAAACGAGAGAACATGATAAAAAAAAGAAAGAAGGGGGAGGCAGATGAAGAGAAGAACAAGGTGAGCGAAGAGAAACTGCATGAGAGCTCAGAGGGGAAGTCCTCAGGGGGAGGAAGGAAGGATGTTGGGAGGGAGAAGACATTTCTTTCTCCCCCCCAGCCCACGGGAGGATCGGGGGAGACGCCGAGGAGGGAAGAGGAGCAGCACGGCACTAAATCAAACCAGTTAAATCATCATGTGTTAATGACTCCGTTAACCCGCCTCCCCCCCCTCCCTCCTCCTTTCTCCTTCACTAAAAGCCTGTACAGAGGCTCTGTCATCCCTAATTCATCCTCTCTACAGACAGAGGGAGAGAGGGAGCGGGGGAGGGAGGGGGGAGGGCTGTGCTCTCCAGAGACCCCCTTATATAAATAATTTGCACCGGTGCAAAATCACAGTTCACAGCGTTGCTCTGCGGCGGCGTTCTGGTTTAACCCACCGCGCAGCGCAGGATGCCGGGGTGATGGACATGATGTTCCTGCCCCCCCGCTGGGGAGGGCCTGTTATGCTAGTTAGCATGTAGCAGAGGCTAAATGAAGAGCTAGTACAGCTATGCTCTGCACGCTGGTGTGTATGAAGATGCTCCACAGATGACAGGTAGTCAGGCAGTGCTGTTATGCTAGTTAGCGTAGCGATGAGCTGCATGACGGGTTATTTCTTGCCATACCATGTATATTTTTTGTATATTTTTTTGTAAAGAGCCATCTATCTATCTATCTATCTATCTATCTATCTATCTATCTATCTATCTATCTATCTATCTATCTATCTATCTATCATGCTAGTTAGTGTAGCAATGAGCTGCATGAAAGACAGTGCTGTTATGCTAGCTAGCATAGCGATGAGCTGCATGACGAATTATTTCTTGCACTACCATGTATATTATTTGTATATTTTTTTGTAAAGAGCCATCTATCTATCTATCTATCTATCTATCTATCTATCTATCTATCATGCTAGTTAGCGTAGCGATGAGCTGCATGAATGACGGTGCTGTTATGCCAGGCTAGCAACGTGCAGCCTGGAGGGGAGTGAAGACTGGAAGTCCTGCAATGACTTAGAGAAGTGAAACCAAGAAATTCACTTGAGTTTCAGTATTGACAGCTGGACTGGAATGACTGTCACAAACAGCCCCGAAACAATATTGGCCACTCTTCAATAGAAACCAGGATTGTAAGATTGGTTGGTAAATAGCATTCTATATCTCAATGGTCTCAACTGTACCATCTCTCCAAGCCGTCATACACGGGAGGAAAACAAATACCTATACCTAATACCTAATAACACCTCTCTTGTAGCTCTACTTCTGAATTCCTCTGCTGAGAGAAATTAAATGAATGGAGTCAATGGAGGCTTCGACCGGAGCCATGCATTAGAAAGACAATGCTATCTAAGAAAGAAAGACTCCATTTGTGTTCCCACACTTACCTTACCAATTCAATGGCACAATGGTGAAGGAGATAATAGAAAGATGCAATCAATATTTTGTTTGTTAGTTAGTTGCACCCTACAAGGCCACAATAAAGACCTAGACTGTAACCTCGCTGGGTTTCTGCTTCTACCTCGCCAGTGGGGGAGGCATCTGCCTCACCATCTGAATTCATCGTTTTGGGAGCACAGCTGATAATCTGCAACTCAAGGAACGTCACTTTTCCCAAATGTAAACAGAGTTGAGAGACGCTCAACGCTGCGGGAGACATCCTCAACGGTTTATGACCAACCGTCCCTTGAAACATCCTTGATCTGGGTCGCTCTCTGACGCAATCCCAGCCGCAGAGCCGGTGTTTACTCGGCTGGCTCGGTCTTCCTAAACAAGGCAGCATGTGCAACTTTAACAATCTAACAGTTGACATAATGGAACGGCACAAACATCTCCAGTGATGTTGGCTCGGCTCGTAAAAGTGTCCAGTAACATAACCATCCCCTCTCCAGAAATGGTTCAGATTAGGAGGAGTGGGTCCAGAGACCTCCCTGTTTCTTTCCTCTGTATTTCAGCCCCCCCCCCCTCCTCCCCCCTCCTCCCCCCCTCCTCCCCTCTCAGCCTCTCTCAGCTGAGTGATAAACACTGTCTGTTGGCCATAAATCCAAGGGGAGTCCTGACAGGCGTCCCAATAAAGCGCTCCATTTTCTCCCCGTTCGCTGGGTTTGTCAGGGACCCAGAGGAAGTGAGATAACATTAGGAGGAGGAGGAGGAGGTGGTGGTGGAGGAGACACAACACCATCAGCAGCACACACACACACACACACACACACACAAACAAACACACACACACAACAAATGAGTGATTCATGTGCTGAGTGGCCAATATACTCAAACCGCAAGACGCTGGGTGAAAATGCAGACCTGTACGCTGCCACTTCTTCACTCTCCCTCACACACACAGATAAACAAAGACAACACACACACACACACACACACACACACACACACACACACACACACACTCCACTCTGCTGGGTAGCCTGGGGTAAATGAGCGCTGCGAGCTGAGTGATTAGTTTTGTCCCTAGCCGAGTGCCGTCTGCCGTGATGACACCACCCCCACCCCCCACCCCCCCCCCCACACCACCACTCCAATGTGCAGCCTGTCGGTGGGTGGATGTCTGCTTGGCCTGCTGGCTCTTCTCAGTTGCTATACGGCAGCGAATGCCTTCTCTAGACCCTAATGGCTCTGGTGACACACAGCTTATATGCTGCCAGGGCGTCTTGGTGGATGGGTCGCTCTACACTGACTGATTGTGGGCGGAGCCAGAGGTAGCATTAATCGAAAATACACAGGGGAAACAAAAAACCATTGATAGATGAAACTGCTGTAATCAAGCTCTCGTCCATTCTGCACTGGCCAGGAAGCACTACTGGAGTGGATGGAGGAAATCACATCAGTAGAAAAACCCTCCATATTCCTGACAGTCTGGTTTCAGTACATTCCCACTGAATTGTGTGAGGTGACAGAGTCAGCAAATC
Source organism: Hoplostethus mediterraneus (assembly GCA_034670385.1). Classification (NCBI taxonomy): domain Eukaryota; kingdom Metazoa; phylum Chordata; class Actinopteri; order Trachichthyiformes; family Trachichthyidae; genus Hoplostethus; species Hoplostethus mediterraneus. Next base: position 133,712 of record JAXDDW010000067.1, read on the forward strand.
ACGACAAACCACAGATCACACACATCAAGAGCTCACATCCAGTCAGTCCTCCCCTCTCGTTTCCATCGTTCATCTTTAAAGACTCTACTTAACATCCTGTCTCTGTCCCTGCTTCTATCAGTCTCTCATCTACTGCCTCTTCCTCTCCAGCCTGTGGTCCAGACTGTCTCTATTCTTGTTCAAACATCGTCAAGTCTTAGCGGGTCACTCTCAAATGATGTCTCCTGCTCCACACCCACCCACTCCCTCACTTCAATCGCTCACACACTTTTCACCTTTCAAACTTGTGTGTGTGTGTGTGTGTGTGTGTGTGTGTTCCATTGCAATCGGTAATGAAGAAATTACACGCTGAGGAGAAATGAAAAGTGAGAGATTAGAGGCAGATTACGGGGTCAAGAGAGAGAGGCTGGGAGACGAGCGGGGGAAGCCGAAGGTCTTCAGGCCAAGCCTCGCTGCTCTCGAGAAGATTCCCACCTGGTAGCAATTTGGGCTCTGCCTGGTAAAGCCGGCCTGGGAAGGAGGAACGATGTCTGTGGGGTTTGTGGTTTCATTTTTCAATCAAATAAATCATGACCTTACAGAAAATAATTTTTGTCTTTTAATGGCCTCTGCAGCGTTTGAAGTTCCTGGAGTGGCAGCTAGCTTTGAAGTCTGCAAGAGGGAGGAGAGGGAACCTCCCTCAGTGTGTGTGTGTGTGTGTGTGTGTGTGTGTGTGTGTGTGTGTGTGTGTGTGTGTGCGCGCGTCTGTCTGTCTGTCTGTCTGTCTGTCTGTCTGTCTGTCTGTCAGTGGGCATTCACTCCATTCCCTTCCCAGTCCTGAAGACCTGAATCACCTGAGGAAGCTCCAACAACCAATAGGGGATAAAGCAGAAGACAACTAAATAGAAGAGAATGAAACACAATAGAACAGAAAGAAATAACTTGAAATATGAACTTGAAAATTTCAAAGAGCCATTTACTAACTAACTATTTCATCAGTGTGTCCATGTAGACATGTCGACAGGGACAGCTTGTTTATCTGAGTGCAGCAGCGTGTTCAGAGACGAGCTGTACTTCAAAACAAAACTGAAGTACCTCCCTGCTCTATTAGCGCCACCGTTCAATTTCCAACACACAACTCATCCTTCGTGGATTATGGGTAAAAACCATGAACAGCTGCGGTACGAAGGGCAGTGACGAAGGAAAGGATGGAGGGAGGTCGACGAGACCCCGGACAGACAGAGACACGTGGATCAAACTGAAGTAGCAACTGTCCACCCCTCTCGCCCTCTCTCTTCCTCACCCCCCCCCCCCCCAGCAACGAGCTGCAATACAGAGAAAGGGGGCGGGGCCTCGCTCTCGAACTCAACGGGGAGTAGAAGAAAACAGCGTAAGGGGAAATAACACATCTATGATATTAATGAACACAGATAACTGGATCCAGCAAAAAGGTACATGTACTGACTCCACGACCACACACACAGGAAGAGAGATGGATGGACACACGGACACACACACACACACACACACACACACACGCGCACGCGCACGCGCACAGACCACAAGGGAAAACGACGTCAACTTCTGGGCAGACGAGCCGCTCGGCCGAACGTGTCGACAGACGGACGACTACCTTCATGATAAAGACTTAAAATATCCCCCTGGAAACGTTTTCCCCCTGGAGCTCCTCCACCGCTTTCCATGAGCACCTTCAGCCCGGGATCTGCTTTTCACATAACGGCGATTTTTCAAAAGGTTTGAAAGACGCCGGCTCTGACAGCACAGCTGCCAGGAGGAGGGGGAGGGAGGGGGAGGAGGGGGGAGAAGCCATATAGTTGTTCTCCCGGCAGAAAACCACCTAATGCACTCCAGACACACACACACACACACACACACACACACACACACACACACACACACACACACACACACACACACACACACACACACACACACACACACACACACACACACACAGTAGATTCAATTTTAAACTGATTCTTGAGTGATCATTTCAGTTCTAGATTCCCATTTTGAATTATTTGCTCGACTGCAATAGACAGTTGAATTTATTGAATTTACTTCCTCATAGTTTTCATGTGACATCACAGCCCTGTGGCCACGCCCACCTGGAGGGCAAAACAAAGCCTTCTTCCATTACCCACCAACTACTAACTTGAACCACACTGTTACCCAAAATGCTGGATAGTTTCTGTTCTATCGGATGGAGACAAGCAGCTCAGTCGGTAGAGCACGAGACTCTCAGGGTCGTGGGTTCGATTCCCACATTGGGTCAACTATCACCTATCAACTGTAGATCTGACAGGCTCCTCCGGTAGCTCCGCGGCGGTTCCGGCGTTAATCTTGGAATGTTGTTTTTTTGCCCGCCGGCGGTCCGGAGCGGTCACGTGACTGAACACTATGAGTAACAGTGGAAACATCTCTTCTAATATTTGTTGAACTTCATAAAAGGACGTGCAGAAATAAGAGAGGAATGAGAGAGAGAGGCGAAGAAGAGAAGGAGGAGGACAAGAAGAGAGAGAGCGAGGCGGGGAGAGCAACAGTTTGTCCAAGTGCTTACAGGAAATAGCTTTGTTTGAGGAGTAAATATTGAATCAGCGAAATCCCATCCCAGACACCACCCGACCTCCCTCTCTCTCTCTCTCTCTCCCCCCCTCCCTCTCTCTCTCTCTCTCCCCCTCCCCCTCCCCCCTCTCTCTATTAACAGTAAACAGTGAGCAGAGGTCATTCACCTTGACCAGGACTGAGTCTCTGAAGGTACAGTCAGCGTGTGATGGTATGAACAAAGTATGAGTTGGAAGAGTTCACTTCGTCTGACACACACACACACACACACACACACTCACACACACACACACTCTCACACACACACACACACACACACACACACACACTCCCACTCCCTGACTGCCTATCCCCCCACCTGCATCCTGTTGAAGATATTCCAGTCACTGGTCAATTGTGGAAAGTGTGAATCGTCTCCTGATTCTTTGGTGACGGATCCGTCTGGGCCCGCTGTGATTTAAGATGCCTGCGGGGGCCCTTCACTTCTCTCTCTCTCTCCTCTCTCTCCCTCTCTCTCTCTCTCCCTCCCTCTCTCCATTCCTAACCTCCTCTCTCCTTCACACTCACTCGAATGAGTGATTAGAAAGGTTTCCAGGTCAGAGAAAGAGGTCCTAGAGTTTGACCCGAGTCTCTCTCTCTCTCCCTCTCTCTCTCTCTCCCCCCATCAATCACCACTCCCCCCTACCTTTGAGATAAGATCTCTCCCCACCCCTTACTCATGCTACATCACCAAAGAGTCACAGAGTGTGTGTGTGTGTTGATCTAAGAGAGAGTTGCCAAAAACGTGCTTGTGTGTGAGTTGGAGAGAGTGTGTATTTGGAGTGGTGTCTGTGCATGCATGACCTTAGTGTGTGTGTGTGTGTGTGTGTGTGTGTGTGTGTGTGTGTGCGACGGCGGCCTAAGACCTCAGGATTTTATCTGGGCGGTAGCTGATCAGTCAATGTCAAGGGGACCCGGCATTCCTCAGCGAACCGCCGGATCCCGCTCGTTACACGGCCATTAGCAGGTTGTGTGTACGAACGATCCTTCAAAACGCTGCAGAGAGTCGAGGTGTTGAACGCCCCGCTGCAGCCGACCGGTAGAAGAGGTACAGGAGGAGTCGAAGGCGCATTGTTAGCCAACCGCTTTGAGCCATTTCAGCATCGTGACGCAGCACTTACTGATGGAACCAGACACACCAAACCTCAAAACACACCTGGTACAATACGAGAGACAAAATAGATCCCCTCTGTGTATGCGTATGTGAAAGAGAGAGTGAAAAAGAGAGAGAGGAAAGAAAGAGAGAGGTGGCGGTAACGTCTGCTAGCGGCGCCAGGGCAGCTTTCAGGAGCCTCTCGACACTCATCACAGACCGACTGTCCGACAGCTGCTCCTTCGTAACGGACAGAAAGAGAGAGAGAAAGGAGCGAGAGAGAGAGAGAGAGAGAGAGAGAGAGAGAGAGAGAGAGTGTTGCTCAGCCTCGTTCTACCATGCTTGGACCGGTCTAGTGTTTCAGGAAGCAGCGATGGCGAGGCAAAAAGAGAGACAGGACTTTTTCATTCTTCTCTCCTGTTACCTTGAGTACTAATGGATACTACTTGTGAAAATTGTTAAGTTAAATTGGTGCAACTACCTTTGGTCTATGGTGAGCTGGAGTAACCAATAGGTGTGCTTTATACTCCAGTCACACACACACACACACTTAGTCATAGGACCCACAAGGACACATGACTGGTGTTACACTTTCAATTATATCCTTACACTACTGGAGAACAACCTTGCTTCAAAAAACCTTTCTGCATGAATGTTTTATCCACTGAGAGCATGCTGTGTTTTGTCTCATGTAACCTGGTATCCTACTGAACAGACCACGCAGTGTCAGCAACACGGTGCAACATGTGTTGGTGTTGCCGCTCCTGTAATCCACCTAAAACAACTCCACTGCCCAGCCTGAATCCAGAAGCAGCCAAACCAGAACGCATCACAGCCTGTGGATCTGGACTGGGTCTCCAGCGTTGAGTTGAGTCAAAGAAACAGCGAGCTGATAGATAGATCAAACTGACACTGGACCAGCCAGGAGGTGCCAGAGCTAGCTGTGTGTTCACAAATCACTGGAATGCTAATGATTAGCCAAACACAGCGCTATTCATTTAGCATTAGCTAGCCTATGGCACACTAGCTGTACAGCGTGCTAATGCCGTCACCGGCGCATTGTGAGGAGGCCATGTGCTAATGCTAGCAGACAGACTGGAGGTTAAGTGTGGCCAGGGGCCCCTTAGAGAGGTGCCAAGAGAGAGCTGGTGGCCCCATAAGCCCCGGCCAAACAGAGCTCTCTTAGCCCTTAGCGCAACACAGCTAGCCTTTGTGCTAGCCTGAAAAAGCGCATTAGCCGGTGAGGAAAGGGCTTTCCCTCCAAAACCCCTTGGACGACAAGCAAAGCCCCGCTTGATAATTCAATCTCTCAGAGCTGTGCGTGGCAGACCCACACAACGTCTCAAACCCTCCCCCCCCCCGCCTCCCTCCCCCGTCTCCCCCATTAGGTAACTGCCCTATATTTGTCAGAGGCCGTCACTCCAGACGGCTGTCAAAGGACAATAGAGGAACGATGCCTGTGAAAGAGTCATTGACATTTGAATGTACGTGCCAGCGTGAATTATGGCTGCGTGCGACGGGCGCTGCAAAAAGGGCATAAGAAGATAGAAGGAGGTGTGTGTGTGTGTGTGTGTGTGCGCGTGTGTGTGCGTGTGTGTGCGTGTGTGTGTGTGTGTGTGTGCGTGTGTGTGTGTGCTGGAGGAGATAAAAGAAGGGGGTCAGCGAGAGAGTAGCATGAAGGGAAGGACAGGGAAGCCGGAGAGGAGGAGGAGGGAGGAGGGAGGAGGGAGGAGAAAAGAGGAGTCCTTATCGTTTTACCCTTGTCTTGACTCCCTCGCGGGGCCGTCTGAAGGAGGCAGGAGTAAAGATACTGGAGCATCAAGAGGCAGATCCAGATTAGGACGCTGTTTACCCGACTGACTGCCGGCAGCAGCCTTCTGGGTTTCAACTGGTTATGGACCGACTAGCTTAGAGCGCTCGCTGCTCTAAATATAACACCCATGCTGTAGGAGAGGGCTTTCTGTGTGTGTGTGTGTGTGTGTGTGTGTGTGTGTGTGTGTGTGTGTGTGAGTGTTTATGAGAGATAGCGTGTGTCCTTGTATTCGTAATAGAGTGTGCATTTCTGTGTGTGTGTGTGTGTGTGTGGCGCTCTGAAAATGGAGCCATCCATCGGATTATGGGTAGACAGCTCTTTGAAAAGGAGGGCCTGTATTAGCATAAGCGGCCATGGAAGGGGGAAAAAAAAAACCTATAGAGAGAAAGAAAGAGAGAGAGGGGGGGGAGAGGAGAGAGAGAGAGAGAGGGTGAGCGGGTGACACTTGCCAAGCCGCTCGGGGATAAACGCCGGGGCCAGGATCAGGGATTCTGGACAGGGATTTGGCCCCCGGGTCCCCTCGCAGCGAACGGAAAATAACGGGGAGGGTCATGATAGCTCTGTCAAGACTGAAGGTGGAGGGGAGGGGAGGATGGTAGAGAGAGAGAGAGAGAGAGGGGGGGTGAGGGATCAGGGAGGAAGAGAGGATGATACATACATGGAGGGGTGAGAGAGAAGGAGGGAAGTGGAGGAAGAGAGGGTGTGGAAAGGAGGGGACGGTCGAGAGAGCAGATGACCAGGAGGTGGGAGGGAGGAGAACAGGGGGAAGGGAGGAGACAGGGGGAGGGAGGAGAGACAGGGGGAGGGAGGAGAGACAGGGGGAGGCTCTTCTGGCTGAGCCTGCCAGGCAACGCGGTGCTGCCAACGCCGGTGTGTGTACGCCTGGGGCCCTGCCTCACTCGCCCTCTCTCTCTCTTATCTTCTTGCTCTCCCTTTCCATCCGACTGTTTTGTCTGATGCGTGATGATTCACTTTTTCTCTCTCTGCCTCCCTCTCTCCCCCTCTGTCCTCCCCCCACTCCCTCTCTGAGTCACCCGTTCTGCCCCAGCTGTGTCCCTCTGTCCTGAGAGGATGTTCCTGATATACAACACACACACACAAAAGTGACCATGGACCCACTCCAAAGTCACACACACACTCCAGGGTCACCTTGGTGTGTCCTCCTGAACTGACGCTGAGACCAGCTCTGAGACCAGCTCTGAGACCCTGAGACCAGCTCTGAGACCAGCCCTGAGACCAGCTCTGAGACCCTGAGACCAGCTCTGAGACCAGCTCTGAGACCAGCTCTGAGACCAGCTCTCTGCTAGGTCTTTGTGTTGGAGCCTCTCATCAGTTTCTCCACTGTGTTCACCAGATCTGTTACAGTGAAGGATGTTGTTGACTGAAGCAGTTCAATGTGATGCCTTAGTGTGCAGCAACCCGTCGCATTTGTCAACATGAAAAAAGTCAAAATGTAACATAAACATAGGGGTGGGCGATTATCCTGTTTAGAATCATAATCACGATTTAATTATGTAATCGTGGCAAATTTTCAAAATTGTTCATTTCGCTACAAGAACGAGGAACGTCTAGAGGCGCCAGTTAGCAAAGCAACCAGTGTGTGTGTGTGTGTGTGTGTGTGTGCGCGCATCAGACGTAATATCACTTTCCTGCGAATGAACGGGCCAAATACTTTCCCCAATACTGCGATCATGAACTGTCCCCTTAAAAAATACTATGTGGTATTCCGTCACGTCCCTCCGCCCCGTCCAGTAACGCCGTGTTCAGACAGGTTTGGACCGGTCGTTTTTTTGCGAGCCGCGAGCGAACGTGTCAAGCCGGTCAGGAAGTCAGACACAGGAACGGCATAGAGCATCCGGTCAATTTCAAAATAAAACAAATTTCAAAATAAAATAATCGTTCATTAATCGTAATCGAGGTAAAAGTTTTAAATAATCATGATATTGATTTTTAGTCATATCGCCCACCCCTAACATAACATAACATAAAGCGTATCATCAGGACTTCAAACCAGTTGTTTCTATGACAGCTAAAGACCAGGAGAGACCTCCTGGTGATCTGCAGTGAATGAACAAGGTCGTCATGTCAGAGGGAACGAGGGGATCTAGAGGGATCTGTTAGATCCGCTAGATCTGTTTCACACGCCATCTTTAATAAGCCTGCATCCTCACCATCAGAGTATCGGCAATCGACTTTCCAATAATGACAGCCAGCTCCGCAGAGGTGCTGTGTGTGTGTGTGTGTGTGTGTGTGTGTGTGTGTGTGTGTGTGTGTGTGTGTGTTGAAATGGCTAGTATCCTTACTGATAGCTTGTTGGAGTGCTGTTCTTACCAATAGCCGGGTGGAGTAAGTGCTTGGGTCAATATCCCTGTGTGTGTGTGTGTGTGTGTGTGTGTGTGTTTGTGTGTGTGTGTGTGTGTGCGTGTGAGATACCACAGACACTGTGGATGGCTGCCGAAGGGGTGTAGTTTCTCACTATCATTATCTTTATCCCTACCACACAAGCGTCTGTGTGTGTGTGTGTGTGTGTGTGTGTGTGTGTGTGTGTGTGTGTGTGTGTGTGTGCGCGTGTGTGTGCCACCCATGGAGTACGCTGACGTGCCCCCCTTGATTCCTGCAGACCACCGGGGCAGAGAGGAACCACCTGTCTGTCCAGATTACACACACACACACACACACACACACCAACATTACCATATCCATATTTACTCATGGCCAGTGCATTCCATGGGCTGCTTAATGGGATGGGTGACACACACACACACACACACACACACACACACACACACACACACACACACACACACACACACACACACACACACACACACACACACACACACACACACACACACACAGGCCCAGAACAACATTCATAAATGCCACTTTGCCCGTCGTAAGTCAGCAGAGAGGCTGCCGGTGTGTTAGCCGCGCCGCACCGGGCAATTACCGGACCTGCCGAAACAAGAGCGCTCTGTAGGGAGACGCCAATTAGCCCGCCACGCCAGCAGGTAGCATGCTAGCTCCATTCATTACCATCCCTCATAAGGGCGCTAATGTAATAGCGCCGGTGTTAGCGCCGGTGACAGGCAGCAGAAGGCTTTAATGATAATAACCGGATCAATAGCGGGGGAATTATTGCCGGGTCTGTTTCTCAGTCATACAGCCGCGTGGGGCTTGATTGAAAACACTAATGAAGGGTGTGTGTGTGTGAGAGTGAGAGAGAGAGAGAGAGAGAGAGAGAGAGAGATTAATCCATGGTGATAATGTCCAGTTAAC
>JAXDDW010000067.1:147500-167500 GCA_034670385.1 Hoplostethus mediterraneus
TTGACTCTGGTTCATACTGCCTTGAATCAAAACATCACATGTAAAAAAACTCAAAGAATGTGTGTTGGCAGCGCGAGCATTCATCTACGTGACTACGCGTACATTGAGGTAAGTGAGTAGTTAGTTATGGCAATGAGTTCCAAAAATATGTGTGTGTGTGTGTGTGTGTGTGTCTAGCCAGCCAGCCAGTGATAGCGTATGTGATATGTCTCCTAATCAGGCTGAGAGCTGCCTTTATGGGGTTGGCCCTCTAGCCGCCTTAATTTTATTGATTGTTGCCAAAGTGCTCTCCAATCACCCTGTCACAGCATGCACACATGTGTAGGGTTACCGTACGACACAGTGAACGTCGCAGTGTGTGTGTGTGTGTGTGTGTGTGTGTGTGTGGATGGGGCGTGCTTGTATTAGCCAAAGAGCTTTAACAACATCTTTTAAAAGCCCACGGGAGCTGGGTATTGTTTTATTTCACTTTTAAAGCCGCCGCCTCTCCTCCCCCCCGCCGCCGACTAGCCACCTGTTAAACTGGGAGGGAGTTAAGTGGACATGCACTAACGTTGATCTCCAGCAAAACACTGTTTGTGGCTCACATATCACAAAAGCACTGCGCAGCCATTACCATTTTGATATACTCCGGGGCTTTGCGCATACAAGCGCCATCATGTAAAATGCATCGGCACTGTCAAACGTCCACATTCAAGTGATGTAGAGCCATATATATTTTAGTCTGCCACCCATAGGCCACAGATGCTGGAGTGGGTCTTTCAGGGAGGAGGCACAACTCACTGGGAGAGGCCACAGGCTGGAAATGGGTCAATTCCTCCTCCATTACCATTATGGCGTCTATCGCGGGCCCCATAGAGAGACAGTCTGATGGGGTTTTTGTAGCATTTCCACCATTTGCTGCACAATCCAAAACCCCGATGTAATAAAGAATGGGATTCTCAAGAATAAAGTATGTGCTGCACAGAGGCTTACTAGCTTTACTACAGCGACATGAAATAAAACACACACAAACAACAGTTGCTAGCTAGCTATCGGTTTGAGGGGAACAGCTACAATAACTAGGAGGAGATGGAGGTCTGGCTTTCAATCATGACGAGCATTTCCTGAGTAAAGAAATCTATATTAAAGAAACTAAAAACATAGCACATCTCATGGGTATCCACTCAACACAGCCCTTATTTCTGGGCATGTTTTTAAAGGCCTGTTCATATTTTCCACAGGGATTTTTGTCTACACACCAAATTGCAGAGATACTAATCTATGGCATCAAAATGACGATTTCCACATACGGCTTCTATAAGCAGCCATGTTGAACACCAATCTATGAAACCCATCAGGAGAAATAAAAGCCCCCCCGATATCTGAACATCTGACATCAGAGGTTCACGGAGTTCACACTGTTGGACTGTGTGGGAATCTGCTGCTTTGTAATGGAGACCGCCCCGGGGCGAGATGAGAGGACGCCGTGAGCGAACGATGTCGGACGGACGGGGGCCCCGCCTGATGTCATTACCCAGCTGGAGCTCTAGCTGTGTGAGCCGGAAGAAGGACGAGCCGAGGCCCCAGACGGTCCGAGGCCCCAGACGTCTGGCCCCCGCTCGGCACACAGCTGTCCGAAAGAGGAGGATCTGGTGGAACTGGACCGAGACCACGTCCGTTTGTATCGGCTTGGTGGAAACACAGATGCACGTAAACAAGGTCTGACTGGTGCAGCTGAAGCCTTTCAAACACATTATAGCACACACACACACACACACACACACACACACACACACACACACAGAGACACACACACTCGCAAACCACAACAGTGCGGACAGAAGTAGAATGTAATTGAGCACCCGTATAATCCCTCTGCCTGTGGTGAGACAGACACACACACACACACACACACACACACACACACACACACACACACACACACACACACACACACACACACACACACACACGCCGCTACTCGAGGTATCAAGGACCGAGGGCCCGTATAATCTGCCATGAAAACTGCACACGCAACACCAGGGCTGGGCCAAGCTGCTGACATGCACTCCACATCCTCACTCACTGCTGTCAATGTACACATACCCATCAAACCCTCTTCACACACACACACACACACACACACACACACACTTGCGTACACTCATCCTGCATCGTGTGGCTCAACACCCCCCCCACACACACACACACACTCAGGCTCACATCTGTGCAGATACTTTCAAACTGGCCAACAAACGCAGACACACACATGTAGATACACCCATATACACACAACTACAGGAACACACAGCCATGATTTGTTATCACGCCTCTCCCTCTCACACACACACACACACACACACACACACCTCATCTCTCCTCCATTCTTCTTCCAGGCTGCTCCAGAAGCAAGGCGGCGGCTGCCTCCCGCCCTATGATGTATGTTTTCTATATGATGGGCCTGGCCTGACACACAAGGTCGTTGAAATGGAGGAGAGACAAAAGGAGAGCAGTTGTGCGGCTGCGGGTCTACAGTGTGGTATAGAGGTGTTCGCGTCTCACACACACACACACACACATCTGCATGCACGTGCACGGGCACAAACCCTCAAGATGATAGAGCATAACATAACAACAAACTCACACAATATAAAGTCACTCGCTGTACGGCTATACAACCAACACAAACACTAATGCAGTCGAAAAACAGGGCTGCATGCAGTACTGTCTGAGAGTGAGAGTGGATATAGCAGTAGTAGTAGTAGTAGTAGTAGTAGGAGTAGATGCAGTACTGTGGTCTATAGGAGTGCATAGGGACCCCGGGGGCTGGAAAAGGCTCACCCACAACGAGCCGGTAATGCACTTCTTTCTTTTCAAAGGCTTTCTAACAATTCCTCTGCAGCTTTATCTGTCCATTTCCCGCTACACGGCTAGCCTGGACTCACTTCAACACACACTCGAGTGCACGCGGTAGCCGGGCGCTGTATGGAGGGCATCTCCCGAGGGGCGGCATGTGATCATTTACAATAGATAAGACAGGAGAGGCATCAAAATAAACAGATAATCCGGGTCACTTGGCCGCTAGCTCTGCAGTTGGGAGTGTAATCGGGGGGGTGGAGAGGGGGAAGGGGGTTAGAGGTCACGAGGGGAGTGTCTAGAACCGGATGACTCTTAATTGGTAGCGACAGCAAACGGCAAAAAGAAGCAAACGGCAACATGAAGTACACCGACACACGCAGTCACGCCTTCACACACAAGCTTTCAGCCACAGAAAGTAAAACACCAGTTGGAAAACAGTGACGGGTGATTCTTCAGGGGAAGTCGCGCGCGCGCACGCACACACACACACACACACACACACACACACACACACACACACACCTCAACATCTGTCTCCCCCTGATGTTGGTGTTGCTAATGCTACAAACGTCAAAAAGGGAACTTGGCAACGGCAGCTTTTGAGGTCAGCGGCATCGGCGCTAAAACAACACGTTCCTCTGGCCGCCGCTAGCCGCAGCGCTACAGAGTTCATTCGCCACATGGCTGTACGGAGATGACATGACTACAGAGGGAGGCTCCATCTGCCTGCTCTAAGCTAGCCGCCAGTAAGACGAGCTTGGCGGTTTTTCAGACGACTACAGGTCTGTTACCGTTACTCCGTGCAGCACGGCTAACGACAAAACAGCCCGAGGTGGGAAAGAAATCTAGTTGTTCTTGACGTTGCCCCTTTCCTGTCGTTGTTGCATGACCGCTGGATTTCCCATTTCGTATGACGTGCGTACATGTTTTGCCCGCCGTTTTCATCCCGACATATTGTCACGCCTTACAAGAATCTACCATTTCTACCAAGGCGCTATCACAGCCGCTCTGAGGAGAACCGGCGTGGGCTCCCGGCTGCGTTCCAGCTCGGCTTTTGCGAGCGGTACGCACGTAACGGGAGTCGCTCAAGCACGACGCGCTGAAATTTTTATGAGGAGAGGCAGCGTGGGTGGATGTGCACGTCACGAGTGAGACGACGGCGATGGGGGGGGGGAGTGAGTGTATATGCTGTACAGTCATAGAAGTGTGTGCGTGTGTGCGTGTGTGCGTGTGTGCGTGTGTGCGTGTGTGTGTGAGACGAATGTGTGTGTGTGTGTGTGTGTGGGTGGTGTGTGCGGCCACTCGTGCGAGCGTGCGGGTGGCTGGGTGTGGATGTGATGACGTGGACTAACTCGAGTCCCCCCGGGGGACACGTGCACGACATCCTGCTCTTACTGTACATTACTGTGTCAGATGGCAACAGCAGACAGCATGTACACTTCAAACACAGAGACAGGACAGGACGGGGTCAGGCCCCCCCCCGCGGGGACAGCTCACTCACTACAGTATGGAGCTGGATTTAGGTTAGAACCAGGGACAAGCCAGACCAGGTAGGAGATAGGGACTCTTACATAGTAGGCCTACTTCCCACAGACGGTCACTAGCAGCAGGGGGGGAAGATGTGTCCACCTGGTGACTCAAAGTACTCCAGTGAACTAGTAACTTATTTTATTTGAAGCTTTTAACTGGCAGAATGAGTAAAAATGAACCATTTCCAAAACTCGGCCTGATAAAATCTGATAACCAAAATGAGTAAAATCAATAAATAACGAGGAGAATCTGACTGATATCTGTCTGACTGCTTAGTGACCTCCTCCTCCTCCTCCTCCTCCTCCTCCTCCTCCTCCTCTACCTTCACACCACGTCAGAGCTCTTTCCACCAAAACAATGCGACGGCACGGTGGGTGAGGAGGAGGAAGGAGGTAGGGGGCTACTCCTCCTCGCTGACAGACGCTAATGGCGGCGCGGGGAGGCTAAAGGGTGCTAAGTGCACCCCCGCCCCCCCACCCCCCCCCCCCCACCCCCACCATGGGGTGAATCCACTTGTCAGCGGAGTGGGCAGGGTGACATTTCTGCCTCCCCTCAAAAAGGTCAGCCTTTAATTATCTCAAATGCCAGCGAGCATTGCAAAAAATAAACCAATGGATGAGCGGGGTGTGTGTGTGTGTGTGTGTGTGTGTGTGTGTGTGTGTGTGTGTGTGTGTAAGACGGTAGCCTGACTTCACCTCCTTGACACAAACCCGAGCGCTACTGTGGCTGTGTCCGTGCAGAACTGGACCATCTGCCCACCTGCACACACTCAACACTCAACACTCAACACACACACACACTCAACACTCAACACTACCAGTCGGCTCAACCTAAAGCCACGCAGCCTGACCCTTAAGTAAAGAGTATCACGCGGAGACAGTCGCTCACTCTGATCTGCGTCACATGACCCGTGACATCCCGGGGAGCAGCAGCAGCTTCCAGGAACCTCCGGCTAAAACCGTCTACAGATTACGGACCTATAGATAGACGGAGGCGGCGCGCATTTAGCCCCCGGCTGAATGTGGGTCGGCCGCGCCGCTCGACGCCGTCCGTGACGCAGCGAGGGGGCGAGAGGGTCGAGAGTCGAGTCTCATCGATACCTCACCGATACGGGCGGCGCCACAATCGGGGGTAGGAGTATTTCCGGAAGAGAGGCGGAAACAGCGCAGGGGGGCCTAATCTGGCGGCGCATGTCATGTGGTGTTTGCTTTCTACCGACTCACTGTAGCTATTCAACTCCGTCAATATTTGCAAGGGGGGGTGGGGGGGGGGGGGCGCTATGGTAACAGAAGGAGCCCACGCCCACATCAACACACACACACACACTGCCCAGAAAGTCCTAGAGACAAAGGGCCATAGATCATCGGTGTGAGCGGCGTGCGGCGAGCTTCTTGTGTCCATGGGGTGTTTTTTTTTTTCTTCCCCCCCCCCTCAGCATTTTTCTCTCGTTCTGAGAAAACATGGAGGGTTTGGTCCCTGTTGTTTACACAGCTGGCTCCATGGAAAGGATTGCTTAATATGAAATATGAAGAGAGCAGAGAGGTGAGAGAGAGAGAGAGAGAGCTGGGAAGAAAAGAGGGAAGGGAGCCAAGAGAGAGAGAGAGAGAGAGAGAGAGAGGGGTGGGGGAGGGATAATAGGCTGTTGCAGAGAGGGAGTTAAAGGCTAGATGTACTTTGGATGGAAAAGGGGGGAGGGATGGGGGGAGTAATACAGATATGAGAGGAAAAAGAAGACGAGGAGAGGGAAACACCAGAGAGGAGGAGGAGGAGGAGGAGGAGAACACACAGGAGGAGAGGAGGAAGGTTTCCTGGTGGCGAGAGGGAGTCGAGCCTCCTGCGGTCGGGGTGTCTGCAGTGCATGTTGTTCCTCCCTACTTCCTCTCCTCGCCTCCTCTCCTCACTTCCTTCACCTAATAAAACATGACGCAGAATTTGCTCTTCAGAAACTTTCTTTTCAACGTTTGTCTTGTTGTTGTTTGTTGTTTGTTCCCCCAGCTCGTTCCCTCTATAAAAGTACATGTATCTGTGTTTCCCAGAGCGCACGGGGGGGGGGGGGGGCTGCTATTTACAGTACCACACTAAAAACAACAAATTGCTCTCTGCAGCTCCTGTTCCCTTTGAAGGGGAAAGAGTCCATTTCCTCAAGAGCACCATGCAGAACAGCCTGACACGAACGCAGGGCGGCAGATGATGCATCCGTCTTGCAAAAGGTAGAGAGCCTACTCCTCTCATCTCGTCATCTAGCTCTCCATCAGTTCCAGGAAGAAGACAGCGAGGTTGAGGGGGGGGGGGTGGGGGGGGGGCTGCCTCCCTTCACCTCCCTCCCTTCACCTCCCCAACCCTGTTCCAGTTAGCAGAACAGGCCCAGCACAAATGAACTCCATATTTTCTGAGCTGGACTCCAAAAGACACAACACTCCCCCACCCACTGAGACAGAGACACACACACACACACACACACACACACACACACACACACACACACACACACACACACACACACACACCATAGTCAAAACACTTGAGCTGTCATATGCCATATGCACAAGTTCACACACCTTCATAGAGACGTTCCCTCTCAGACCCCAGCTGGCTCAAGAGGATGTTTAATTTTTCCTCCAGCTAACGTGCACTAATCGAACATTCCCTGCTGAAGTGTGTGTGTGTGTGTGTGTGTGTGTGTGTGTGTGTGTGTGTGTCATCTTCTGTGTACCCTTTCTGCAGGATATTGGGCTAATGATGTTACGCAAAACACTCGGGCTCCGCTTGGACGCGAGAGGATCCGACGGCACGAGAGCCGATGACGCACCAAAGCGCCGGGCCCCTTCCTGTTTACGTCGCCACTCGGGGCCCCTGCCAGATCAGATGAGGTCTGGGGGGAGGGGGGAGGGGGGGGGTCCTGTTGAAAGGGACGGTACGCGGCGGCGGCAGGCGGCTCCGGCAACGTTGGTTCGTTTTTATTTGAGTAAAAATATAGCGACAAGCCGATGTTGATGCAAGTCAAAATGAATCCGTGTTCATGGGTCAAGCATATTCAGTCACTTAGGCCTAGTGTCTGTTTGCCCTGTGTGTGTGTGTGTGTGTGTGTGTGTGTGTGTGTGTGTGGGGGGGGTGGGGGGGGGGGGTTTGTTGCAGGCCTGGCTTGCCAGCTGAAAATGTCACATGTATTTCCAGAGGGCTTGTTAGTCTTGTTTACAGACCTGCACATCTTGGAGTGGATTCAGACCCACAGCAATTAGACCAGGTTCAATTAGGGAATGGCTCCTGAGGATCTGAGGGGATCTGAGAGGATCTGAGGGGATCTGAGAGGATCTGCTGCAGTGCGTCAGCGTGATCACAACACTGAGATTCAAGATTCGAGATGTATTCAAGATTCATCTGCTGTTAACAGTGATGAGAAAAGGCAAATGTACTGATAAATGATAACAAGCTTGGACTTCACAACAGGACAGTCGGGCTTAAAGCTGACAATCTTCAGGAAGTGGGCACGCGTTGAGCACAGCGTCACCCCCCCCCCCCCCTCCCCTCCCCTCAACTGAGACGCTGTAGATTCACTCCAGCGCTCCGTCCAGAGAAAGCTGGACTCAATAACATCAGATATTTTGCCTTTCCCGTCCCCTTGGTATCCTTTGATGTCGTGTTACAGGATTCCTGGGTATTGGAGTTTACATTTTTCCGTAACAGTTACGTGATGGGGAACAGCTCAGATTCCCTTTCTTTTACAATAACAGTGTCAACAGCTTTTTGGTTGCTTTGACTAAAAAGGATTCAAGTCCTGATCAATTACAATGACATCAGCCGAGATGAAGAGTACCACCCCGTCACATAGGGCCGTTACACAACTGTTGTCCTCTGGTCCGTCTGTACCTCTGTCTGTCCATCAACAACTTCTGACAACACCCATCCAGAGAGACGGTGGAACAGCGTCAACATCACAAAGCGCCCAGAAAATATCTACTTTCTCTTTGCAGATTATGTGAAATATCAATCGATGAACTAAACTGAGCTGGAACCAGCAGCTTGGTGTTCACATCTAGAGACACCGGCCCTTCTGATTGGCTAACATGATGTCACCGAACAGCATCAGCAGATAACAGGTACAACTCAGCAGTCAGCATCAATATTGGATGATGCCCCTGATATGATCCTCTGTTATCCACCAGTGTTGGAGTGTTGGGTATACGTCGAGTGACAGCGTCCCCCATGTTGTCGTCGTACTCCCCCCCCCCCCCCCCCTCCCCTCCCCCACCACTCACCACTGCTGCCATCAGCAAGACCAACAGGACAGTATGTGGGACATGTTGAGATGGCCTGGAGCGCTGCCTGCCTCTGTGTGTGTGTGTGTGTGTGTGTGTGTGTGTGTGTGTGTGTGTGTGTGTGCGTGTTTCTGATTGTATGTGTGTTTGTTTTCCTGTTCATGTGTGTGTGTATATATGAAGTAGCGAAATGGAGTGGAATGCAATTGGCGGGGGGGGGTGAGGGGGGGGGGGGGGTTTGTGGGTCAGAGCAAAGGCAGATGGGTGCTGAGTGGTGGGTGACACGCTATGACCTCCACACACACACACACACACACACACACACATATTGTATAATGACCTCTAGGCATCATCAAACAATTCAATCTCTAACCCACACATATGCAAGCACACACACACACACACCCCCCATGTGTGCTTAAGGAAAGCTGCTCTACTAGATTAGGACCACACATTAGCCACACACACACACACACACACACACACACACACTTATAGAAATCCAACATATAGATTTATAAATCCAGATGACATCTGGAAGCGTGCGGCCCAACGTACACGTAAACACCACAGCTGGATTTGGATCAAAGCCGGTTCAATCTGCTCAGTGACAAGGTTCATGACCGGGACGACCTTATAGACGCATCGGTGTGTGTGTGTGTGTGTGTGTGTGTGTGTGTGTGTGTGTGTGCGCGCACTCCATCTGAGGTCTTGAAGGTCTAAAACCCTCCAAGATCCAAGAGTCTCCCAAAAGCAGCAGCTCCATGTCCTAGCTCCTATCTCCGGTGTAGCACGCTGCACAGCTACAGCCTTACTGATGATGGAGAGAGAGAGAGAGAGAGAGAGAGAGAGAGAGAGAGAGAGAGAGAGAGAGAGAGAGAGAGAGAGAGAGAGAGAGAGAGAGAGAGAGAGAGAGAGAGAGAGAGAGAGAATAGAGGGGGAGAAGGAGGAAGAAAGGAGCAAAACACAACTGGAGAAAGAGAGAAAACATGAGAGGAAGAACAAAAGAGACAACGCCAGCACAATGACACCCATCCTCTCTCTCTCTCTCTCTCTCTCTCTCTCTCTATCAAGAGTATTCCACACCCCCGCTCTCGCGGAGTCATAAAACTCCCATTTAAAAATGCATGGGCTCCATAAGCTGCCAGGCCTCCATTAACTGTGTTATAGTGTAGCCGGCTGAACGCTGCTTTCCATTAGAGAGAGATGAAGAAGAAGAGGAGGAGAGGAGGAGAGGAGGGGTGGGAGGAAGGAAGGAAGGAGGAAAGGAGAGAGAGAGAGAGAATTTACTCATTTGTCCTCCCATAGTGTGTCAGTCTGAACGCCCCGGGGTTTTGGGGTGACTAGAGTGTGTGAGTTTGCATGTGTGTGTGTGTGTGTGTGTGTGTGTGTGTGTGTGTGTGTGTGTGTGTGTCTGCGGTCGAGGTGCGAAGTAATTGATTGGAGTGTTTCTGGTGGGAGATTTTCCCAGTGTCCTCCGGGGCTCACCAGATGACTATTGATTGGTTAATTGATTGATTGGCGTCCGGGAGACAGTGAGTCAACAACATCATCACTCTTCATGTGGACCCGGGCGCTTTTCCCACCCTCTCCTCCTCCTCCCCCGATTCCCTCCGCCCCTCCCCCTCTCGGCGCGGTGCCACGCGATAGGTTCGGCGGCAGAAGATTGGTTGGTCACTTACACACACTCACACACACACACACACACACACACACATATATACACAAACACACGTGCTGTAGGAGGGGGCGGGGCACTCCAGGACGGTGAGGTGTGTTTGGTATACAATAACCTCTCGATGAAAACCATCACCAGACTCTGATGCTGGGAGTAGTATGGAACAATAACCCTGATCGATGATCAATGATCAATAGGGAAATAATTCACTTGTATGCCAGCAGCTAGGATGTGTGGCGTCTGCTGAAAGCCCATTGGATGAGCTCAAACATGCATTGTCATCAAGCTAAAAAAAAGGGCTATTATTATATTATACATGATGTGAGTGTGTGTGTGTGTGTGTGTGTGTGTGTGTGTGTGTGTGTGTGTGAAAAATATGTCCATTTCTCACGCAATGCATGCACACACACTTTTGTTCGACAGTGGGATGTCAAGTCATTAACGCAGGTCTTTCTTTGGAGTGGGTTTACTCCACGCGCGCACACACACACACACACACACACACACACACACACACACACACACACACACAATAAAGACAGCATCAAATCCCTCATGAAAACCACACCATCCCTGCAGGAACCCTGTAGATACTCTGTGTCGCGGTTGGAGCGTCCAATCGCAAACCAGCCACACGTGTCCAGGGGTCTGGCCTTTAGCCCCGCCCCCTCTCCGTCCACTCACAAGCTAAACTTAGAAGTGGAAATTACAGCAGAGCCACTCAGGCACGAGGCTCTACCGCCTATTACTGTAATAGAGCAAGTATGGAGGCCCGTGGTATTCAATTAGCGGAGCGGGGACGAGGTGAAGTAACGACCTATAGGAAGGTGAGGACAGCGGCGCCTCTCCCTTTAATGGACCATATAGGTGGGCGCGCAGACAATGGGAGTTAATAGGAAATGTAAAATCATGATGTAGCCCGTCTGGGGGGAGGTGGGGGGGGGTGTGAGTGACACTCGGGAGTGGAGCCGTTACATCTTAATGCACTGCTGCCACCAGGATGGATCAGCTCGGAGGACGGGGGGGTGGAGACCATCTGAAGGCCGCTAATAGCAGCCGCTGTCAGGCCCACATTAACCTTGAGAACAGCCAGGGGACTGTGTTAGCCCCCTGACCTCCACACACACACACACACTCCTATATGTCTTGACCTGTTTGTGTGTGTGTGTGTGTGTGTGTGCACGTATCCCTGTCTTATGAGCTCCATCAGCAGGATTAAATCAGTCCATCACAGGGCGCTCTAACCCATCCAGGCCTGTCTGAGATGGAGTGAAATCACCTGAGCCCTCCCTGCTGCCCCCGGGGTCGGGGTCCACGGAGGCCAATGATAGCTCTCCCTCAGCTGATGGTGTGTGTGTGTGTGTGTGTGCTCATCAGATCAGTAGGGAACAGCATCAGTCTCATCTCTGTGTATATGAGGCTTTGCAAGAGGAGAAAAACACCAAATGTTTTCCTCCTAATAAAATGATCAAACGGAGAAACTGAATGGAAAATGGTTCCGTGTGGAAATACAGAAATATATGTATTTATTTACTTGATACTTGCGTTTACACCAAACCTCTATGTTCCTGGAAGGCGAAACGAGCTGATGTCAATGTTTGCACTTTAGAAAGAAAGAGAGAGAGAGAGAGAGAGAGAGAGAGAGAGAGAGGGAGGGAGAGAGAGAGAGAGAGAGGGAGAAGCAACATGTCAGCAGGGCTGGTCATGTTTTGTTGTTGGGCTTGACTGACAACAGTGATGGTGTGTTGAGACACGACCAGGCAGGCCACTGCCCATGTGTTTTCAGTCAACTTTCACTGGCAGAGAGAGAGAGAGAGGGGGTGAGAGAGGGAGAGAGGGGGAGAGAGAGAGAGAGAGAGAGCAGGAAAACAAAGAGGCATTTCTAAAATAAAACTGTGGCTCCCTGGGAACGAGAGGTACCGAGCGTGATCAAACGCAGCACTGACCTAATTCTCTGCCACCCATAACAGAGATCCAGGGAGAAGAGAGATCTGAGGAGATCAACACTGGAGAGAGAGAGAGAGAGAGAGCGAGCGCTCCGGAATCCACCACCACTTCCTGTCTCCATGAGGGGGATCTGGGTTAGGGGGTAGCGGTGGCGTTGGTGGCAAAGGTGGCAGCAACCCAACAGCATTGGATTGGATTCGATGATAAAAGTGTGTGTTTACATGCTTGTGTGTGTGTGCGCGTGCGTGTGTGTGGTACACGTGCCCCTACCTTCCCATGAGCTCATCCTGTGTGGCCTCATACGTTCCCATCTGTCCTCACACACACTATGACGGCGCAGAAAAAGCTTTTAAAAGGGGCTACCGTTATATGTGCATGAGCGACCAGAACATCGTGTGCAGCGCTGCTTCTGTTGCGACCGGACCGGGAGGGGGGGGGGGGGGGGGGGGGGGGGGGGGGGGGGTGTAGGTGGGAGGGAGAGTATTTTTAGACAACATCACGTCTCTCACACACACACACCAGCGTAATCAGATTATACCGAAAGCGCTAAAAGCCTTGAAGAGACCAGGAAGAGGCGGAGTCTCGTGAGTCTCGACGAGGGGGAGACGGGGGAATGAAACCATTAGCGGTGGGATTCCTGACGTCTCCATCCCAGCGGTGACAGGGAGGGATGAGGTGTAGATGACGGCGTTAGGCATCGGGTGGGATCCTGCTCGTTTGGCTGTTGGAGGGTGTGGCGACGGCGGCGGCGGCGGCGGTTAAGAGTCGCTTTGACAGCGTTAGACGGTATCGGCAGCTCCGGCGGTTCACGCGGGCCCCCCGGGCTCGTGATAGATGGAGGCCTGAACTTTAATCAGAACGGCGCCTGGAGCATTTTCAGGGAGGTAAACAGGTTAATCAGTCAAGCCTCCCTCCCTCCCTCCCTCCACTCCCCCCTCGTTCTCCCGCTACTCCTTCCGACCGGCGCGCGACCACTTCTGACGCCGGCGCGCCATCCGTCTCTTTCCCATCAGCGCCTCTCGCTCCTTCCCCCTCGCGCCTCCGCCGGCACAGCCCTCCCCGTAAAGCGCGCACACCCCCCCCCCTGCTATCACACGAAAGGGGAAGTAGAACATCACGCCGACCCCCGTTCAATATCTCACAGCATCGTATGGCGTCAAAACTATGAGGTGGGAGGAGAGCATTAGCCGAGCGGAGGCCATTCGTACACGCCGCATCATCCCCCCCCCACCTACGCCGGGCTGCGTCAGGAGAGGAGGATTCATCCGTTATCGCCACCGACATCTTCTGCAAAAAACTTTGTAACGAAACCCTCCCGGAGCCAAACCCCCCGAGCAGAGGAAAGGGCAGGGAGAGAAAGCAAAGGGGAAGCAGCGAGCCAAGCCTTCTCCATTGTTAGCGGCCGTCCCCGAGGGGGTTATTCGGCGAGATTGGCCTCCCGTCTTCATGCCTCTCCGAGAAACAGCCACTGCGCAACCACTTGTGCAACACTTTGTGCTGAACAGCGCCAAGTACACCGTGCGCCCTGACCGTCACGTTTAAAAAAAAAAAAAAAAACAGGCTGCAACCAGAAGCGAAGAACTCCCCGGAGCTTTCTGGTCCGAGACGCATTCCACGGATTTTTTTGGGTTTTTTTTGTGTCATCCATCTCGCGCGTACAAACAAACTTCTCCCCCCCTCGCCAAGAAAAATAAATAAACAATCGATGGTAAGCGACCGCTTCGGGGGGGTGGGGGGGGCGGCCAAGAGTGCCGAACATTACGAGGCCTAACCGTCTCCTGTGGAGGGAAAGGCCTCGTCCGATCTAAATTACCCACACCATCTCCGCGACCGCACCGCGTGTACAGCGTTGTCGGGAGATTATATTGTGTCGTGTGGGATGCCGACCACAGGCTGCACACCCGAGCAATCAGCGGGGGCCGGCGAGCCCGCCAAGATCAACTACACGGGCGGTTGCTGCCTCGTTTTACGGGCTCGGCCGCGCCACTCGCGGGCCTTTCCTCCCCGCGGCCTTTCCTCCCCGCGGCCTTTCCTCCCCGCGGTGCGTCGGCCCGGTGGCCTCGGCGTCGCTCTCTTCCTCGGCCTCGTGCTGATTGGGTTTGGAGAGAAAGTGCTTCTGGTTCGTATTTGTCCGGGAATGTTGCAGAAGGGGTTGTGCAACGGTGAGTTAGGAAACACAGCTTACGGGAGGCCGTGAAGGGGGGGAGGGAGGGGGGAGAGGAGGGATGGGGGAGAGGGGGCCCGAGCTTATTTGTGTAGTGTGTACAGTGTTTATGTGGCGTTCCTCGGTGTTCGTACCCCCCCGACCCCCATCCCCGCCTCTGCCCCCCCCACCCCCCCCCCGCTTGTCGTCAGGAGAGTGCTGAGCATTCACTAGCTTAATGATGTGAGTATCAGTTAGAACTAGATACACACCAAATACACACTAGATACACACCAGATACACACTAGATACACACCAGATACACACCAGATACACACCAGATACACACTAGATACACACTAGATACACACTAGATACACACTAGATACACACTAGATACACACCAGATACACACCAGATACACACCAGATACACACTAGATACACACTAGATACACACTAGATACACACCAGATACACACCAGATACACACCAGATACACACCAGATACACACTAGATACACACCAGATACACACCAGATACACACCAGATACACACTAGATACACACCAAATACACACCAGATACACACCAGATACACACCAAATACACACCAGATACACACCAGATACACACTAGATACACACTAGACTAGATACACACCAGACTAGATACACACTAGATACACACTAGACTAGATACACACCGGACTAGATACACACTAGATACACACTAGACTAGATACACACTAGATACACACTAGACTAGATACACACTAGATACACACTAGACTAGATACACACTAGACTAGATACACACTAGATACACACTAGACTAGATACACACCAGACTAGATACACACTAGATACACACTAGACTAGATACACACTAGACTAGATACACACTAGATACACACTAGACTAGATACACACCAGACTAGATACACACTAGATGCACACGAGCATATGGAAATGAAGGCATTAATGATAGATCAGTGCATAACTCCAGGTGTCAGGGAGGAGGAGGAGAGATGAGGAAGAGGAGGAGGATGAGAGGAAGAGGAGAGGAGGAGGAGGAGGAGGAGGAGGAGGAGGAGGAGGACAACTCCAGCAGCAGCTTGGAAAAAAAGATTCCGTGAGGAGAAGAGTGGAAGGCTGTGGGAGTTGAGAGAAAAGGGGAGGGGGGGTGAGAAGTGCCGGAAGACATTGGCTGTGGTGTTGGGGAATGGGAGGACAGCTGGTTCACACACACACACACACACACACACAAATGTATAGATGAGAAGAAACACACGCATATACCATCCAACCACAAACACTCGTTACAGGCAGGACTCCTGGGGGAGGCAGGACTCCTGTGTGAGTTGACTCCCTCCCTCCCTCCCTCCCTCCCCCCTCTCTGGGGATCTTCTCTCTCTCTGAACATCCATGTTACACAGTGCAGACTTCTATTACACTGCCTTGGTGCTACTTTCTACTACACCCCCATCCACCCCCCACCCCCTCGCCTCTCCAACCTCCCTGTACTCAGTGCTCATAAGTCTTTCGCTCCTTTTCATTTGCTCTCTCTCTCTCTCTCTCTCTCTCTCTCTCTCTCTCTTCAGGTCTCTCTCTGGTCAGAGGAAGTCAGGGAATCAGTAAGGACCCTCATTTGCTCAAGCATGACTAATGAAACCCCAGTTTCCTGTGCCACACACACACACACACACACACACACACACACACACACACACACACACACACACACACACACACACACACACACACACACACACACACACACACACACACACACACACACACACACACACACACCATACCTACATACACTTGTGCAGACACACATATTATTAAAGTGGCAATTGTTTTTTTGATTTTGGCAGCATCTTCGTCTCTCAGCCTCACTGTTTCCTCACTGTACACCCCAGAGGTCACCTGTCAATCAAACACCGTGTCCAGTACTGTGACATTCTAGTTTCTACCCAGTTCTTCTTCTATTTCTTCTTCTTCTTCTTCAAACCAGTGTTGCCACACTCGTCAAATCACATCAAATTCAAGGACTTTTCAATGTCTTGTTTGGTGAAATTCATGGACTCAAAATCGGTATGTTTTATTGGTAAAAACTATCCAAACTATGAAGACAAATATCCAGCAGGATGGGAAGTGTTGATGCTGGAGTGGAGAGAGGGCCAGAGACCTGAGACGTATCGATTCATTTGAGTGCTAGCATTTAATAAAAGAACCAAGCATTTTCAAGCCCGTCCATTAAATTTCATCCTTTCAATTTTACTGAAAACCCACAAACTCTCAAGGACTCTCCAGACCCTGAAACAGGAAAACATCGCTGTCCCTGTATCAGAGGGCTTTTCTGAAGCGTGCATGCCTGGAGGCGTGGCTTTAGATGGACATTACTACTTCATCCATCTTTAATAACGTCTCCGTCCTAAATAAAACAGCTAACTGCCGTAGCGTCGAGCGCTGAAACACACTTGTTGAGCACCAGTCGTCTCCGCGGCCTGAGAAGTGGCCTGGAAATCTCCACGGCCTCATAATAATGCACGGCAGACAGGGCCTGTCGGAGCAGTAGCCCAGCTGAAAGTGATTTGGAGAGATGGAGGGAGCGAGCGAGGGAGAGGGAGAGCGAGGGAGGGAGAGAGAGAGAGGGGGGGGACAGAAGGAAAGAGGGATAGAGGTAGAGGGAGACAGCCATCAGCCCCATCGTCCCATCTGTCTCTGGTTATAGATGAATCTGTCCTGACAACACAGGAGAGGCCTCGACAACGCCCCCCCCCTCAACCCCCAACCCATCTGCACACACACACACACACACACACACACACACACACACACACACACACACACACACACACAGAGTCAAGCAAAAGGAGGGGGGGTATCAAGGGAGGTGTGAGTAAAGTAAAAAGTAAAAAAACCTACAAGAGGGAGTTAGGAAGAGACCTGATTCAGGAGGGCCTAGAAAAACCTGGAGAGAGAGAGAGAGAGAGAGAGAGGGAGAGAGAGGGAGAGAGAGAGAGAGAGAGAGAGAGAGGTGAAGAGGCAGAGCGAGCGGTGGGTGTGAAGAAGGAAGAGAGAGATGGAGCTGGACAAGCAGGAGGAGGAAGAGAGGAGCTTGAACAACGATGAGACCAGGACAGAACGGTAGAAAGAGAGAGAGAGAATAAACAAAGATGGAGAGAGAGAGAGAGAGAGAGAAAGAACAAACAAAGATGGAGAGAGAGAGAGAGAGGACGAGACGATGCCTTATTTTTCCTCGACTCTCCATTTGCACAAAACTTTCATTAGCACCAATTTGGCCGGGGAGCCGCAGGCTGGCCCATTAGGCTGGCCGGCATCCATCAGCCCCGACCGGAGAGTCACAGCGCCCGCTTGCTTATTAAAATTTGTCGCCCGTCTCCCAACGCCCGACACCGCTGGAGATTAGGACGGGGCCCCCAGACAAATCTGTTCCAGGGAATGAAGCAGAGGAGGAGGGAGGGAAAGGAGGGAAGGAGGGAAGGAAGGAAGGAAGGAAGGAAGGAAGGAAGGAAGGAAGGAAGGAAGGAAGGAAGGACAGTAGGAGGGGAGTAAAGAGAAATGTGGCTGCTCAGACGGAGCGGATCAGAGCGGGGGCCTATCACCTGGTTTGATTTATACACTCCTGTAGATCACACACACACACACACACACACACACACACACACACACACACACACACACACACACACACACACACACACACACACACACACACACACACACACACACACACACACACACATACCCTCTCTCTATTTCACCCACACATCCCAATACATCCCACATACTCTCCCCCCCGCCCCCCCACCCCACCATCCCAAATGTTTTCCATTCCCATTAACACCCCCAGCAAACACACACACACACACACACACACCCACACACACACACCCCAGTAGGGAATGCTGGGCTCGCGGCGCCTCCCACTGCACACTCAATCAAAGCGGCGGCCAGATAAGACGCATGATGAATGTTGTAATTGAAGGCAGCAGCAGGGTAATGCTGCAGCGCTCCGGGTTTGGGGGGGGGGGGGGGGGGGGGGAGGAGGGGGGGAGGTAGGAGGGGGGAGGAAGGGGGGACGGCGAGCGGGTGATTAGCCTCCAGGATTTATTGTTATTGCCTGTCTTATTAAAAAATACTAAGACTGTCTGCCTCGCGGACTGTAGCGCACCACGGCTACAGCATGTAGGGTGCTGCACCTTTTGGATGGATGAGCACACGTCAGGGTGGCTCCTGTAAGGAGTCGGCGGGGTGGGAGGGGGGGAGGGAGGCGGGGTTGTCGTCCAATCACATCACAGGACTGGGTTAAAACGTGTAGGTGCAGGGACGACATGCGGATGCAGAAACTAGAGATGTATACATTCATTCACACCCTGGAGATCTTCCTCCTCTACCCTCCCTCTCTCGGTTTTCTCGGCTCACGTGGAGCTCGACAACATCAAAGGTAATTCAGAGAGAGGGAGAGGGAGAGAGGGGGAGAGAGGGGGAGAGAGGGAGGAGAAAGTGCATGCGGCGTGCATTGGAGAGGTGGGCTTCTCCTGTGGAGTCGGGTGTGAAGGAGGGAGATGAGACGATTCATCATGAGGTTGTTGTCTCTTTCCTTCAGTATTTCAAAACGCTATCAAGGGCCAGGTTGGAGGGCCAGGCTGGAGGGCCAGGCTGGAGGGCCAGGCTGGAGGGCCAGGTTGAGGGGCCAGGTTGAGGCCACGTTGAAGGGCCACATTGAAGGGCCACGTTGAAGGGCCACGTTGAAGGGCCAGGTTGAAGGGCCAGGTTGAGGGGCCAGGTTGAGGCCACGTTGAAGGGCCACATTGAAGGGCCACGTTGAAGGGCCACGTTGAAGGGCCAGGTTGAAGGGCCAGGTTGAAGGGCCAGGTTGAGGGGCCAGGTTGAAGGGCCAGGTTGAAGGGCCAGGTTGAGGGGCCAGGTTGAGGGGCCAGGTTGAGGGGCCAGGTTGAAGGGCCAGGTTGAAGGGCCAGGTTGAGGGGCCAGGTTGAGGGGCCAGGTTGGAGGGCCACGTTGAAGGGCCAGGTTGAAGGGCCAGGTTGAAGGGCCAGGTTGAAGGGCCAGGTTGAGGGGCCAGGTTGAAGGGCCAGGTTGAAGGGCCAGGTTGAGGGGCCAGGTTGAGGGGCCAGGTTGGAGGGCCACGTTGAAGGGCCAGGTTGAGGGGCCAGGTTGAGGGCCAGGTTGGAAGGGCCAGGTTGGAGGGCCAGGTTGAGGGGCCAGGTTGAGGGGCCAGGTTGAGGGGCCAGGTTGAAGGGCCAGGTCGAAGGGCCACACTAAGGCCGCTCGCTCCCCAACGACCCGGCGCCTCGTCTCGCGCAGGGGGATTTCTCCTCTGGCCGTCTGATGACTCTGATTTACGGCGGTAAATGCGGTTTGCTGCGGCCTAATCGATCTTAATGGCTCCTGACTTGTGGCACATGGAGGAGATGATTTCAATTAGCGAGTACGAGGAAATGTTTGTTTCACGGACGCGCCGGCATGTTCTCCGCACGCAGATCTTGGGGAACCAATAATCATAATGGGAGGGCGGGACGTCTTTTCATTTTGGTTGTTAGAGGTGAATTT
>JAXDDW010000067.1:172500-450000 GCA_034670385.1 Hoplostethus mediterraneus
TCACTCGGTGTCATGATGTCATAACCTAGCCCGCTGCACGCCCTTTGCTAGCCCTGCCCCAACCCGTGCATCATGTAGTAGTACGGGTGGCCCCTGCTGCAGCTCATCCTCCAACCATGAAAACATTATTGCCATTTCCTTACGTATTCACAGACAAATCTCTGCCGCCACAATAAAAGTCCCCATCACTGCGAGACAATAAAAGCGCTCATCTTCCCCCATGGTTAGCCGCTTTCTGAGTACAGAGTCAGCATGGGAGCTGAACCCACAACCCCATGTTGCGGCAGCGAGTCCCCCCGCCCCACCCCCCCCCGCTCCAACCGAGCCCGGCAATCAGCACCAGCGGCAAAAACCCGAAACACATGTGCTCCGACCGACATCACCCCCTCTAATTGAGCACCAACAGAACAACACAGCGCCTCAGATCTTCCTTTCACACAACGCTAACATCAATATTTCTCCAACAAACCAAAATAGGGTGAACCAGCCGCCTCCTCCTCCTCCTCCTCCTCCCCCCCTGTGCCTCCGCCTCCCTCCTCCACCTCCCCAAATCTCCTTTAACAAAACAAGCGCTCGCTCTCCGTGGTGCCAACCCCAATCACTTCCCCTTCAGAGCCAGGTGGTTCTCATTGACGGAGGCCCGGCTCCTCGGCGCAGCAGGACGCTTCGCCAGAGGAAATTGGCTCGTCTGCGCGCGTTTATTGCTCGCGAGCTCTAGCGAACGAAAGTCGTGCGCGTTGGGGGGTGGGGGGGGGGGACCTCCAACACCGGCGCTGGCCTTTGTTCGGGGGAGGGGGGGGGTTTGCCGTTTCGGAAACAGCTGCTGCGGCGGCGGCGGCGGCGTTGCACCGTCCAAACACACAATTAGAAACACCCTTTTCCTATTACTCCCCACCATTAACCACCATTGTGTGGAATTAGTGGCCGTCTATGGAATAAGTGGATTTTAATACGCGGCCCCCTCTTCGCCGGCTGCGGGGCGATGGAGAGGCTTTCCTCCTCTAATGAAAGGGATGAAAGGGATGAGAGGGAAGTGTTAATCAAACAGAGCATCTCATCACGGTAATAGGGACCGGTTGGAGTGGAGGGGAGGCCTTGGTGTGTGTGTGTGTGTGTGTGTGTGTGTGTGTGTGAGAGAGAGGGAGGGAGGGAGGGACCTCAAATTTTGCATCACCCGCCGTGTTACTCTATCACCCTTAATCTAATCTTAACTGTAATTCGCCCAATAAAATGAAAGGATATTAATTGATATTATTAAATATTTGGTGCCTGCAACAACAAAAACAACAACCAAAACAAAACAGCGATGCAGGCAGGACGCGTGAGGTGACCCGCTGGTGTGCGGCGAGGCCTCGTCTCTAATTGGCCGGCCTCGGTCCGTGGGGATGAATCCCTGTCCACCGGCGGCCCCCTCATCCCTCCTCGCCTCCCTGGCCTCGCAGCGCTAACCAGCGGGGTCTGATTAGCTTTAAATGTCAGGAGGCGTAGGACAATACAGTTATCTTCCAAATTATGGCCCATTAAAGGCCTAAGCACTGCACCGCCCTCCTCCACTAACTAATCACCCACCAGATCCATCATCCGCCAGGCTGGGGCATAATTTGGGGGGCTGTGGTTTCCTTCACCTCTCTCTCTCTCTCTCTCTTTCTCTCTGTGTGTGTGTGTGTGTCTTAGCATGTGCAAGGGCATGCGTGAGTGTTTCTGGTGTATGATCAGCGTGTGTGCATGCTGTGTGTGTGTGTGTGTGTGTGTGTGTGTGTGTGCATGTGTGTGTTACTCCAGAGGGAGCCGGTTCAGCGCCCCAGGCCAGTGCCCCATTAAAGAGAGAGAGAGAGAGAGAGAGAGAGAGAGAGAGAGAGAGAGAGAGAGAGAGAGAGAGAGAGAGAGAGAGAGAGAGAGAGAGAGAGAGAGAGAGAGAGAGAGAGAGGCTCCTCATTTAGACAGCAGGGCGGCAGGCTGTGCTCCACCTGCAGCCAACCAACAGACAGATAGACAGGCAGTGGGACAGGGACCGGAGGCCTCCCATCTGCCTCCTCCTCCTCCTCCTCCTCGGGGAGTCACGGGGAGCGGCACGTCTCCCATCTTCTGGTCTTCCTTCCCTTCATCACTCCTTTCTTCTTCTTCTGTCCTCTCTCCAGTCCTTTCCGCTCTTTGTCCTTTCATGCGTTCAACTCTTCCTTCCTTCCTCCATCACTGATCATCACACCATGGTGGAGGTGATGGAGGAGGGGTCGTGGGGGTCTTCTGAAGGACTGATGGTTTCCTCCACAACCCTATCCCCATCTCCCTCTCTCTCTCTCTCTGCATCTCCAATTCCTCCCTACTCTTCAGTATTCATCTTCTATTCATCTCCTCCGACTCAGCATCCTCTCTCCTCCACATCCCCCCCCCCCCCCCCCACCCCAGATCCTTTGTCCTTTCCCGTCTTCTTCTGCTCCTCCCCATCTCATCTCCATCTTTTTCCTCCCCACTTCACTCTCTTTTTGTCCCTCAATCTTCCATCATGGAGCTACTTACAGTGGGGCTCTGACTTCATACCTCTGCTGGCGATTTATACACAGGAGCCCGGGCGATGTGCATTAAGGCCCCCGCCGTGCAGCACCGCATTATGGATTGCCCTATAAATAGCCGCTGCGTCTCCTGTAAAAGCTTTTCATTACATAGAGACATCGGCCGATCAATAGAGGCCCCGCGCTAAATCTAATTACCAGAACGGCCGGAGCCAAAAAGATATTTATTTTCGAGATGATTAAGCAAGCGTAGGAGGATGTTTTTTGGCCGAAGAGCTTTCAAGAAGCCGTTTCAAAGAAGCACAGTAAGTAAAAGGGAAGCGAGCGAACGGGGATGACGGGTGAGGGGAGGGGGGTGAGGGGGGTAGATGGGAAACTCTGGACACAAAGAATGGAGGACAGGAGGAGGAGGAGGAGGAGGGTTAATGGTAGAAGATGGAAAATGATCAAGGTTAAAGCTCTCCTGATAATGTGCGCGCACACACACACACACACACACACACACACAGTCCTGCACGATGCAACTTTATCCACACTCAAATGCACCATGTGCACTTAAAAACACACACAACATAAGTTAGGAATCACATGACAGACCTGCAACAGTAGGAGGAAAAATGAGAGAGAGAGAGAGAGAGAGAGAGAGAGAGAGAGAGGCAGAGAGAGAGAGAGAGACAGAGAGAGAGACAGAGAGAGAGAGAGAGAGAGAGAGAGAAAATAGGAGGAGCTCAGGGTGTCATTTCTCTCCCTGTCAGCTCCCTCCCCCCTCTCCCCCGTCTCCCCCTGAGATGTGGATGCTTCGCGGGGACAATTACCGACTGACACTTCATCATGGGCCGCGCGACAGGCGCTGACGGCCCTCGTCCAAACAAATGATGCTGGGGTCGAGGTTGCGGGCCTGCCTCCGAGTCTGCCTGCCTGCTACAGGGCCCAGCACTGCATTAGCACGCCGCGCACACGCACACACACACACACACACACACACACACACACACACACACACACACACACACACAAAGCTACATTAAAAGAGACTCCTCTCAACCAACCACCTTCTTCCTTTAAGAAAAACACATTTATCAGCGGTGGGGGAGGAGGGATGAGGCTTCGACAGAGGGGTGGAGGGGGGGTGTGGGGGGCTACAGTACTGTCAAACCCCTTCCCCCTTAGGTAAGGAGAGAGCTCTTCATCTTTGGGAGGAAACTAACTCTCACACACACACACACACACACACACACACACACACACACACACACACACACACACACACACACACACACACACACACACACACACACACACACACACACACACACACACACACACACACACACACCTAATGAGATAATGGGGTTAAACAGCAGTTTTAAAAAGCCAATGAGTGATTATAATGGAATACCATCGAACATGCCATTGGTACTGTAGGTTCCTCTGTAACTGACCCTGTTTAGCTGCAAATGTCACCCCTTCTGTAAATGTCTTTTATTTTTATATATATATATTTTTTGATTATTATTATTATTATTTCTTATTATTATTATTTATTTTTATACTTTTTTTTATTTTTGTTATTATTATTTATTTTTATTTTATTGTATTTTTATTAATTATTATCATTAATTTATCTTTATTGGGGTCCTATGTAAAGACATTTTTGTTTTGTAAAATAATGCAAAAAAATTCAAAAAGTTCAACAAAAAAAAAAGCCAATGAGGCAACAACAAAAAAAAAAGCGAGCAACTCGGCATGCATCAGTTCACCCGGCGTCTTTGTGGAGCGCAGATAACAGAGTGTTACGTTCAGGAGATTACCTTCGCTAGGGGCAATGCTCTGACCGCCTTCTCCCCCTCGCCAGCAGAATGATCAACTCGCCTTGGGTTGAGTTGCGGCTAAGTATAGATTCATAAAGTAGGCCAATCGCTAATACTGGAGAAGGGGGGGGGGGGGGTATAGTTTTAAAAGCAGGGGCTGTGGAGAACCGCTGGCTAGCGCTCCCTCCGCTGCCAGCCTGAACCAGCAGATTAATAAATGCTGCCTGTGATCTGGGCGCGAACAGAAACGGAGGCAGACATCAAACGCCTCGCTAGCGCTGGAAAAAACTTTGGCGCTCACCGCCGTGCACGTAGGACGGAGAGCAGGAGAGAAGAAGAAGAAGAAGAGGCAGAGAGCATCAACAATGAAACATTTATCAAAGCATCGCCGGGGCGCACGAGGCCAGACTGCTGATGCAGGTGGTGTTAGCGGTAGCTGCTAGCGGGCTAGGAGGCGCTACGCTTCACACTGTAAACAAACTGTAAACAAACAAAAACAACAACAACCTGTTTCCTTCTGGCACTTCACGGACGTGGCAATCCCTGAAGCGCTCAGTCGGCACTTTTCCCTCCCTCCTGCTGTTACGCGATTCTCTCCATTCATATCACAGCCGTTCTCTCTATTGGCAGCCCCCCCCCCCCCCCCCCGCCTTGATAAATGTGTTTATTGCTCCCTTCACTCCCACCGCCCCTCGCGACAAGCCGAGGTGCGACGTCTAAGATAAATAAAGCGGGGGCGGGGGTAAAAATGAAGGGCGAGAGAGAGAGGGAGAAAAAGCGAGGCAGAGCCATGCGTCATGTCGGAGAGGCCCTCGAGAGCGCCTTCAATCTTTCAGTCAATACTCGGCGTGCAGGCCCGTGTACGCCATCATTAAAAGGAGGATGCTTCCCTGTTTATTTATCATAAGGACGCACGGCTGACAGCTTCCTGTAAACAAGCGGTGTGTGTGTGTGTGTGTGTGTGTGTACGCTCGCTGATAACACACTCTCTCCTTCCTTTACGTATTGAAGCAGACGGCTGATGCTTGGCGGGTCGTTATGTCCTCTTGCTAATGGCTATGCTAGGGCTCGTCCCTGTATGCAGACCTGGATGTGGTTTAACACAGGAGAGGTGTGTTTGCTGCACGAGGTGACTGAGAGCAAATTCACCGATAAGTGAGCCGTCATGTGTCTGAGCTCTTGTTTATTGGCTCTTGCTCATTTGATTTTCTTATTTGTCTCATTTGTTTAAGAAAAGTAGGTAGCTAACTTATTGCACTCTTACCTTAACACTAGTTATGCTCTTAGTTGGTTGTTTAGGAAGGAAATGTACTTACGATTTCCGGTGAGTAGTTTTCTTGCCTACCTATGTTGAATGCACTTATTGTAAGTCGCTTTGGATAAAAGCGTCTGCTAAATGCCTGTAATGTAATGTAATGTAATGTAATGTAATGTAGCCTGACCTTGTTGTGAAAAGGGGCAAGAGACAGAGGAGGACTGGCTGGTTAAAGTGTGATGGGACTGGTGAGTCAATGTGTTTGGGAAAACCTCCAACAGGAGCTGCCAAGAGACCAGATCCACTCACACATAACCACCAGCCTAGCCTCACCAGCCTAGCTTCACCAGCCTAGCCTCACCAGCCTAGCTTCACCAGCCTAGCTTCACCAGCCTAGCCTCACCAGCCTAGCTTCACCAGCCTAGCTTCACCAGCCTAGCCTCACCAGCCTAGCCTCACCAGCCTAGCCTCACCAGCCTAGCTCACCAGCCTAGCCTCACCAGCCTAGCCTCACCAGCCTAGCCTCACCAGCCTAGCCTCACCAGCCTAGCTTCAACAGCCTAGCTTCACCAGCCTAGCCTCACAGCACTACACACCGATAACCTCACACTCCTCAGAGAAGAGGAAAGCCTGGCAGTGATGAGGAGCAATGAAGACCGACAACCCCCCGCCACCACCCTTCATCCACCCCTTAGCTTGTTTTTATTCCAGGAGGGAACGGATCGGGGTGTGAGGTGTAGGTGTATGTGTGTGTGTGTGTGTGTGTGTGTCTACTTTGATTGTTTGATGTGGGAGCACTCTGATTTATCCTTTGATGGAGAGGAAGAGGGGAAGTATGTGTGCATATACAGCCTACATGTATAAGTGTGTGTGTGTGTGTGTGTGTGTGTGTGCAGGCTTGCCAGGCTGGTCAAGCCAGAGCAGGTGTGTGTGTGTGTGTGTGTGTGTGTGTGTGTGTGTCCAGGCCGGCTGACCCACAGAGGAAGACAAATGGCTATAGCAGGGGGGGGCCGTGGTTGACATTTAGGTTTCATGTGGTAATGGACGCTGACCTGCTGGGGTCAGCGCTGCCGGTGAAGCAGCAGAGGGGCCCATTCCTGCACATGGCCCCGGCCCCCGTAACCAGACACTAACAAAACAATGGCGGACGCGGACACACACACACACACACACACACACACACAATCACAATCACTCACTCGGGTGGGAGGGAGGGAGGAAGAGGAGCATCACACATTCCACAGGTTGGACCACATGGGTGGGGTGCCCCGATAGAGACAGACAGACAGATGTGTCCAGCATGTGGGTCATCTGATGTGGCATGGGCTTCATCCCTCTGGGTCCATATACTGTCATACCCCCTCAGTGTGTGTGTGTGTGTGTGTGTGTGTGTGTGTGTGTGTGTGTGTGTGTGTGTGTGTGTGCGCATGTGCTCTCTGCAGGAACAGGGCAGGTGGAAACAGGAGGCAGCAGTAGTACTCGTGTCGGCAACAGGAGGCTACTTTATATACTGTTTGTGACAGCTTTGCGGTAATAATGGAGCCCGGGCCCCCGCTACTGCAAGTGGCATGCTCAGTCAAGTGAGACTCTGCCTGGGAGAAGACACACACACACACACACACACACACACACACACGCACACACACACACACACACACCAGGCAGCCTCCTTCATGCCTAATGAGACCACTGGGAGAGAGGAGATAGGAGCGAGGAGAGAGAGAGGCAGGGAGGGAGAGAGAGAGAGAAGCACACGAAGAGAGAGAGGGAGATAGGGGAGAGAATGGGAAAGAAAAGGGAGAGGGAGCAAACAAGAGAGGGGGGAGTAGAAAAACCACAAATATACAGACGGACGGAGAAAGAGGGAGAAAAAAAAGGGAAATACTTTCAAGGTTTGGGAGCTGAGAGGAGAGGAAGGGAGGGGAGAAGGAAAAGGGAGAGGGGAGAGGGAAGGAGGGATGACCTGGATTGCTGCCAAAGCATCAAGAGGAAGATGGGGGGGAGGGAGGGTGTCAGGGAGAGAAGAATGGGAGGAAAAGAGCGAGTGAGAGAGAGAGAGAGAGTGAGTCAGGGTACACCTCTAAGCTTGGCAGAGGGTTATTACGCAATGTACACAATACAGGAGGGGGGGGGGGTGGGATCAAAGACATGGGGCAGATTCAATACTACATGTGACACTGCAGCGCAATGAGAAACAAGGAGGAGGAGGAAACGGCAAAAAGTAAACATACGAAGGGAACTCCCCGGGGGGGGAGGGAGGGAAAGAGAGAGGGAGAGAGAGGAGAGAGGGAGGAGTATCCTGGGTACATCATCATCACTGAATAAGAGGGGAGGACGAGGGTGACGACAGGAGAGTAAAAAAAGACAAGAAAACCTTTTTTTTTTTTTTTTAACTATGAGGAAAGCGCTCTACCTCCCCCCCGGCACTATGGAGTCATCTGTTCATCCAAGCAGGTGCACATCGGGAGGTGAAATGGGTAAAGTGAGTAAATAACTCACCGTCCAAAATAGGAAGAGGCCTAACATGTCCAGAGACAAGGAATAGGGGGAGACAGGCACAGAGGGGGGAGGAGGGGGGGGAGGCATCAAATATGAACAGGCTCTCTACAGTCTAATACAGCGATGAGCCACTTAGCCCCGCGCTCATCAGATGGGGAAGCTCAACGCGTTTGGACTACGATGCTTAGGCCCCGCCCCCGCAGCAGGCCGGCGTGTCAACGTGAGACATGTCAGCGCCGCCGAGCACGCCGCTCCGCTGATGTAGGACCAGACCGCTGATGTAGGACCGGACCGCTGATGTAGGACCAGACCGCTGGACCCGGGCGGCACGTGGAAGCATGGAGGCACTCTCTCGTTTACTCCTTGGACTCTCAGGACAAGGGAATCCTGCAGGTAAGCTCTTGGTTGATTGGTCGAGTGGCGCCCAACTCTCAACCGGCAGTTCATCACCTTGCGATACTCGACACAGAACCACGATCTGGCTTCTACAACTCCCATTTCCAACATGGCTTTCAATTCTTCATGGACAACTTTTCACTTGTGTTCAGGCAAGCAACAGAAGAGGGTCCCCATCTCAACCCCGGGGGGGAGGAGTCTCTATGTTGTGGTGTATGAGGTTTGTGTGTCCTGGTACGTGCAGGGACATCCTCTGCTCTCTGGTCCAGTGAGAGATGGACTTGTATGAATGTCTGGTCCCTACTCATCTCTCTGGATGACCGTGGACACATAGACACACGGACCACCTCGCTCCACGCTTTGGAGGAGATGGATCACACGGTGTCATCCTGAGACTGTTCATAAGCAAAGTTTCCCACAGGAAGAAGAGGTGTGGAGCAGCCAAGGCCTCCGCCAGGGCCTCCGTCTCACTTATTTGTCTCAGCTCTTGTTTATTTGATTCTCTTATTTGTCTCATTTGTTTAAGATAAAGTAGGTAGCTAACTTATTGCACTCTTACCTTAACACTAGTTCTGGTCTTAGTTGCTTGTTTAGGAAGGAAATGCACTTACGATTTCCGGTGACTAGTAGTTTTCTTGCCTACCCATGTTGAATGCACTTATTGTAAGTTGCTTTGGATAAAAGCGTCTGCTAAATGACTGTAATGTAATGTAATGTAATGTAATGTAATGACTGGAGGAGCCTCTCTTTCAGGGGAAGAAGCACGCACCCAATGTGGCCCGGCCTCACCCCTGCTCCTCAGCATCCCTCCCAGAGGACACCGTGTCATCAGCTGAGCAAGACATGCACCACCCTGCCTGTTGTGAACGCTCCCCTGTGCATTCCCTCGTCAAGCCTCTGAACCCAGGACAATCCATGCCCAGGTCAAAAGTCAGGCGCTCACTGAATGTTTCCTCTGGCACAACAGGATATTTACCGGTATCACCGTGTACACACTGCATCTGATGCAGTGGCAAACCCAAACGACCTGCACGACCTCCATCAAGGGACAGCCACGTCGGCCTGGCTGCAGAGGAAGCAGATATACGACCCGCCCTCCTTCTGGCCACCCACACCCACGCCGCTGAGCCCAGACGGACCTCCAGGAAGACGTCGCCGTCATCCACCGGTGACATCTTCAGCAGGGCGAGCTGGGAAAGTCAGGAAGCCTGGCCGGAGGGCATATACTGTCTGGGTGGGAGGCAGCGGATGGTGGCAGGAGCCCTGTCCTCACCCTGGACGTGCACCGTTCGGCACATCGCTGCTGCTGCTGCTGTTGCTACGGCTACCTCGCTGACCAACTGGACCGCTCCCAGCCAAAACACACACATACAACACACAGGCTAGGTGGAGATACTAAGGGGGCAGTGTCATGAGTTAGAAAGTCCTCGGTTTGTACAGAGGAAGAAAATAAAGAGAACTGACTGACTGGGAACTCCGGTCCATACCAGACTTTGTTTGTGATGATAAAACAGGAAGTAAAGGAGGTTGTAGGTACAAAATCCCAAGACTACCATCAGCACGGCGTCATCTTGGTTGGATGTACAGAGTTACAGCATATCGTGACTATTTACACATATACGTACAGAACAAAGGGACGGTCTAAGGTGTACAATGGCCAGTACACCATCACCTCACTACATATACACACTCAACGTTAGTCACGGCGAGGTATCTGCCTCTGAATCCAGTCTTGTTGTTAGCCACGATGCCTTGTGGGCAACGATTACTGAGGAGACATGTTCACCGCCGTCAGCACGCTCAGCCAATTAGAGCACGTCAATGCTACATACACACACACACACACACACACACACACACACACACACACACACACACACACACACACACACACACACACACACACACACACACACACACACACACACACACACACACACACACACACACACACACACACACACACACAGAGGGGGAAACGCGTGGCGATGAAATATGACAGCGTGTCAAGCCCTGCCGTTATAAAGACACTCGACAATAAAGCTCCCGACACCGTCAATACGCTCCCAATACAATTCCCTTTTTACAAGACTCTCTCCGACACCGGGCTCGTTCCCGGGGAGCCTGCGGGGCGAGCGGCGGTGCTCGGGTGCCCGAGACGCCGCCACGCTACACTGAAACCAGTAAATAAGCGCCCGGGCTAAATGATAACTTCATCCTGGGGTAAACACACCGAGGCTGCAGAGCGAGCGTAAATCTCTGCTGCGCTTCCCAGAATCGGTTGGGAGGCCACGCCCCCCCCCGAGTGTGTCAGCCCCTTTATATACAAGTCCCTCATTCCTCCTCTGCTGCACTCCCTCCTTCCTGTGCATTTTCCACTGCAGGAAGGGCCCTATATAAATGTATATAATACATCAGCGCCCACTGTCATCAATTTCTCCTCTCTCTCTCTCTCTCGCTCGCCCTCTCTCTCTCTCTCCTCGGGGGTTCCCAGTGGCTGTCCAGAGCACATGTGTTTTGGTTTACCTAGAGTGGAGCCCTATCTGGGCCCTGGGCTGAGAGCAGACTGCAGGCTTTGTCTGTGGCACCATTAATCAACTGTCCTTTAACAAAAACAGAAAACCAGATGAGAGACAAAGGGAAGAGACGTGGGGGGTTGGCCCTCGCTTTAAGGGGGGAAGAAAAAAAGAGAGGGGGGGGGGGGGGGGAGAAAGAAGGGGAGAGAGAGAGAGAAGGGGGGGATGCTTGACCCAGATCGAGGCCTTCAATAAATCAAGCAGCAACAATAACAAGCAAAGTTTTCATGTGGCTCCGTTGATTAATCAGCTTTTTTTCTTTTCAGCATGGGAGGCAAGGGAGGTTTTCTTCTTCTTCTTCTTCTTCTTCTTCTGTCTCGTCTTCCAGAGTGGTTTCCATGTCGGGGGTTATAACGTCTTTATGCCTGCTGATGAGAGCGAGGCCTTGAGCGGTGACGGGGTGTGTGAAGGGCGTTTGAGGGGTAAGTCACACACGCATTCGTATGACTTAATACTAATACAAACAAGGACTGTTTTTTACACACACACACACACACACACACACACACACACACACACACACACACACACACACACACGTCATCCACAGACGGACCGACGGCCACAGGATGTGAAGTAGCCCTCGGAGACTCTTTGCGAGGTGCCGATCGATGGGCATTGAGTGTGGACAAGGAGGCCTCAGGATCGATAGGTGGCCATTACAAAGATGTGCCCACTGGGACCTGGGAAGGGTGGGGGGGGGGATACAGCCCTCCATGCTGTCCTCTTTACCGCCTCGGAGGGAGGTTTAACTCCACATGAGTGCTAGACACACACACACACACACACACACACACACACACACACACACACACACACACACACACACAGTGAAGCGCAGCAAGGGGAAAGGCATACAAGGACTAGAGCAGAGGTGCTGCTGGGCCTCACACACTGAGACACACACACTGACACACACACACACACACACACACACTGAGACACACACACACACACACACACACACACACACACACACACACTGAGACACACACACACACACACCAGCTAATGGCGTCCCAGGAGACCTGCCACCACACCAGGAGCGCTCATCCCTGTCTCCCTCTCTCTCCCTCTCTCTCCCTCTCTCTCCCTCTCTCTCCCATCTTCAGTCTTCCAGGGAGGCGGGGGCATTCCTTCTGTCTCTCTAACTCACTCACTGTGCCATCTTCTCCTCCTCCCTCCCTCCCTCCCTCCCTGCCTCCCTCCTGTGCATTGCAGTGTCACCAGTGCTGCCTGTGCTGTGCTCTGTCAGTGGAACAGCTTGATCCTGAGACTCGCTGTCACGCCCTCCTCCTCTCCCTCCTCCTCCTCCTCCTCCTCCTCCTCCTCCTCTCCCTCCTCCTCCTCCCTCTGCTAACAGAGAGAGCACTAACTGTTCTCTCTCTCTCTGCTGGGGAAATGCCAACATACTTCTACAAAATGTCTGGTAGTGACATAACCTCTCCCATCACTTCCCGTTTCACACGATCCTGACGTCTGCGGTGATGTTGCATGAAGGTCTGCTCGCGGTCCAGCGTCATTTTCAAGGCTGCAATGACTTGTGGGAAAGGTTCAGCTGACGTAGGTGTCATAAAAAATAATAATCCTTCAGAGGCTCCAGTCAGTAAAAGTAAGTGTCCGAAATCAAACGTTTTACCCGCCAAGAATAATTTCTACTGGCCAAAATGATTTAGATCCATTTTTCTAGAAAGCGTCACCAAAGCTGTTTCCTGTTTCCTGTTACATTAAAGAGAGAGAGACGAGAGCAGATGGAGAGTCTGAGCGTAAAAACTTGCTCACTCACTTCTTCATCTCTCTTAGCGGCCTCACCCCTGATACGTGTCGCCGTGCGGGAGTTAGCGTTGAGCTTCAGCTAACGTTGAGAAACAGGAGGACCGGTTTACCCTATACCCTATACCCTATAGCCAATCAGGAGCCTGTTTGACGCAGCGCCATTGTTTTCATCGCTGACGTCAAAAGGGACCGTACGTCTGAAAACAGGCGAAGAGCAAAGACCGCGTACAACCAAAATGTTATCATCTCAAAACGTTGGCGGTCAACTTTCATCCCGTAAAGTCGAGTTGCACCAGCAGAGCCTGGCACCGGAGTCACCTACTGTTCTTTAAAATGTGCAATCACTTGTTATATTCATGCTATCAATCGTTTCGTAAGAGTTGGCATCGCTTTTTTTTTTTCCAAGTGGTGGATATCTCATTTTGGAAAGAACACACACACACACACACACACACACACACACACACACACACAGCCCATTTTAAAAGGCC
The DNA here is from genome assembly GCA_034670385.1 of Hoplostethus mediterraneus. Lineage (NCBI taxonomy): Eukaryota > Metazoa > Chordata > Actinopteri > Trachichthyiformes > Trachichthyidae > Hoplostethus > Hoplostethus mediterraneus. The sequence continues at coordinate 185,815 of JAXDDW010000067.1, forward strand.
AGCCCAGGCTCTTTCCAGAGGAGAATGAAACCAATGAGGCAGAGTCTGGCTCTCGTGTCCACCGCCACTCCAGAGATTCACTATGCAACACCACATTAAATCTTCCTCCTCCTCCTCCTCCTCCTCCTCCTCATCTCCCTCTCTTGTGCAGCCCATCTCCACCGGCGCTGCCATTAGAAGACGGATGAAAATAGTGCGTTTGGAGCGATGTTGTGGAGACGACGGACTATTAAAAGCCAGGCAAATGCCTTTACCAGTGCATATGAAATTGCGCCGAGGTGCCAAGTCGGCCCCTGCAACTGCCGTCCAAAAAACCCTTCTGTGGCTGATCAAAAAGAAACGGGCACTCCCAACATGCAGGCGTGCGCATACACACACACACACACACACACACACATGCACACACACACACAGAGTTTCTGGGCTCGGCTTGCAGTCCCCATTGGTTTGGAAGGCCGTAGCAGGCTATAACAACTACAGCCTGGACGGCCTTTTTAGTAGCGGGCCCTCTGTTTCAGCAATCTGGGTTCTCTTCGCCTTTGGACAGGGACCAGGTCAGGCTGCACAATACACTACTGTGTTTAGAGAGTGAAAGGAAAGAGAGAGAGAGAGGGAGAGAGAGAGAGAGAGAGAGAGAGAGAGAGAGAGAGGCCTGAGAGTCTCTATGTGTGCACTCACAAGTGTGTGTGAGCATGCAGGTTTGGGTGTGTGTGTTATGTCTCCATGTGTGGGTACACTATATATGTGTGTGTGTGTGTGTGTGTGTGTGTGTGTTGAGCGCTGAGCCCCTCCCACCCTTTCTCCCATACTGGATTACAGAACCTACACCCCCCCTCCTCCCCCCTCCCTCCTCCCATCTCCCCAGACTCCAATATTACATCGCCCATCGCTGCAGCTTTCTGCTGCTTCAGCAGAAAATGGCCATTTTGGGGCCTCTGCCGGCAGTTTCCCTCCACCAGGCAGCGTTTGAGCGGTGTTGTCGGAAACCTCCGAGGAGGTCCGCGCACCGGGCAGCAACACACATCACTGTCACGCTGGAACAATACTGGAGGAAGCCTGCGAGGACTGGAAGGAAAAACACACCGCGGGGCCGGGCCGGTGCCCCTTTAAAGGAGCACCTGTCCCTTTAAGAGCTGCTCCTCTCCGCCTCGGAGCGCCGAGCCGAGCCGGGCTAGACCGAGCCGTGCATGTATGGTAACGGGGGGGGTGGGGGGGCCGCGCCGCCCAGCCTGCCAGCCCACCACAGGGAATTTGTTTATGTTTCCCTGCTGCCAAGTTCCTGTCAGGAGGCGCCCCAAAGAGGAACTGCAGACTGCTCGGTGCTGCGAGCTACGCCCTCTCGCCTAGAGTGGCTGGGGCTCTCTGCACACACAGTCAGGAGAGGTCTCTTCATCAAACGCTCGCGCGTTCACACGCACGGCGCTCTAACCGCCCGCCCCGTTTGCTCCCGAAAAACCAGCCTCGACGTGAGATCAACCGCCGAGCTTGACGAAACAAGCAATAACAACAAGCCTCAACAGTTTAACACCAATTTGCTCGAAATACATAAAAAGCGGGGATGAAAGCCGGCGTGCCGTTGCAGCAGCGCTTTTACGAGCAGCGTTTTATTTGTGCAGCGAATTAAACGGGTATTGTAAAAACTCACCACATCGCTACACACCAAACCACTGATTGGTAAATACATGGGCATTAAGTTAAGCGCTTGTGGGGAAACGGCCGTCTGAACAGAAGAGAGCGCTAAGCGTGCCTTTTCCTGCGATCGTCCATGCTCGGCCGTGTTCCTTCGTCCTGCGTGTGTCGCCGTGAGTCATCTGCTGCGTACGAGCGTCCACCGCCGCCACGCAAGGTCAGCGAGTGTGTTTGTCCGCCTCTCTCGAGAGCGATACCGAGGAAAGAGCCACTCACACTCCGAACAGTCATACTGACCCGAGAGCCGCTCTGTCAAGGACGCCCGCCGTTTGTCTTCATGCCGCGGGCGTGCGTGCGTGCGTGTCCAGTCAGCGTGTGCGGTCGGAGATACAGGGATGTGTGTGTGTGTGTGTGTGTGTGTGTGTGTGTGAATGGAGGAAGACGAGGTCAGATGAGGCCACGGGAAGGGGCGTGGGACCCAGGATGGCGAGACAGAGGAAGAGAGAGAGTGGAGCGAGCGAGAGAGAGACAGAGAAAGGGAAGAACAAAAGATGGAAGCGTGGATGGAAAGATGTCAGGCCCACAGGGTGAGGGGTGGGGTGGGGTAGGGGGTGAGGTAGGGGGGAGTGTGTGTGTGTGTGTGTGTGGGGGGGGGGGGGGGGGGGGGTGTAGGAAGCAAAAACAGGAAGCAATCTATGTCAGCTTTGATGGCGGGACGGGACCCACTCCCTCTCACGTGTTGCCACATTCCACCGTCCTCTGCCAGTTCTTGTACAAAACCCAATCAACAGGGTGGAGCAGAACACACACACCGGCTACACCGTCAGACCTCTCCGTCTGCCTGAAGAACAGCAGCGGGTGGAGTCGCTACACCCGACCGCCGAAAGCTCAAATGTAGAGTAGCTGGCAGCCGCGACACTGCAGGGCACACTTCTGCTATTCCGCTGGTGCTGAGGAAGTAAGATCTCCCACAATACCTTGCTATTTAAACGCCTCACAATAGATGACATCAACGGATCAACGACAACACACAAACGGGGGTCGATGAGGATCCGCCTGGTTTGGGTGTTTGCCGCGTTTGGAAAGCAACGCACAAAACACAAGCAGGCACGCCGAAGTCAACCTGGTGGCTTTCACACGACTCAATAGAGAAGCCCCCGAACCGGCTGAACATCCACGAGGGTGTCAAAAGGAATCGGCACGTTGACACAAGCAGTCTGCGAAAGTCGTAAAAGCCCTAAATAGGGTGGCAGGGAAAAAATGCGGTTAGACAACGAAAGGTGTCAAATTCCCGTTATTCCACTCGGTCCAAGTTCAACGGGGAGAGAAAAGAGCATCGTTACATGGGAACACAAAAAAACACATTTCAACCTCGAAGTTTCCATGTGTGGAGCAAGGTAAACACACACACACACACACACACACACACACACACACACACACACACACACACACACACACACACACAGGCATAGCAGTCCCGTTCTAGACGGAGCAGCAGCCTCGGCAGCCGCCGCCGACCTACCGCACACAGAGTGTGAATCATTAAAGGCATGTGTTCCACATCAACAGCCAGGGCTGCTTCCCAACCCTCTTATGAGACTGGACCTAAATTATGACGGGGAGGAGGAGGTGGGGGGGGGTTAAATGCTTGTTTAAGTGGAGACGAAAACCCCAAACCTCCTAACTCACAGACAGAGAGCGAGAGAGAGAGAGAGAGAGAGAGAGCAAGAGAGAGAGAGAAACTGGCACCGGCTGTTGTTGCATGCAAGCGCTGCAAGTGCCTTCCCGCGGATCACAAAATGAAATACGGCGCTGAAAAAAAAAAACACGGAGCAGCTAATGGAATAAGGACGTGGTTTCCCAACGCCTGACACTTCATCATGAGGCAGACGAAGAGTTTCAGTCCACGTAAACACGGGAGAATGAGCCTGAAAAGCAAATCTGGACCCTGCGGTAATCCCTCGTCACCCCGTGGCTTTCTGATCGTCTTCATTCAGCCGGCTCTCTCCGCGGACACGGATCATCGGAGGCCAACGTGCCAGCCTCGCCCATCAGGCCAGCCATATGCCAGTCTGGTAGCTAATAGGAGGGGGGGGGGGTGGGGAGCCTGCCAGATCACTTGTCAGCCACCGCTATGACACATGGACATCCTCTGTGGGGTGTGTGTGCACATGTAAACACAAACACACACATATACACCCTTTACTGCTGGGGCCAGGCGGCGAGGGTTGGCATCCGCTAGCATCTTGGTACCCATCCACCCATCCCCCACCCCCCCCCCTGGGTCGTAGCAGGGATGGCTGACAGGAAACAACCAACCTGTTCTGCCCCCCCCGCCCCCCCCCTCCTCTTTCAATGCAACTGTGATTTCCTGGAAATCAGCAGCCGTGGTTTTAAATGAACTGAAATAGGACGACAGGGAAGCAGATGTTGCTGCTGCCGCCTCGATGCATGCGGTCTATATTAGGGTGCTGAATCAGTCCCAGTCCAAAGTGGATTCCTGCCGTGTCAGAAGAAGCAGATTCATGGGAAATACACAAGAAGATCCGTTCACCGTGGACTCCCCGCGGGGGCTCCCTCACTCGTGTTTACGTCTACTTCCTCTGTTTGAACGTGACGAGCGAATCCCTGATGACGAGCGGCTGGTTTGTGCTCGGTCTTTATCGCTAGAACATGATGGCGCAAATCTCCCTGCTAGCAGCTCAGGCTCTGATGCAAGAGAGCCAGGATTAGACTTGAGCCTCACACTGGCAGCCTGTAAACAGTACAGTGTGTGTGTGTGTGTGTGTGTGTGTGTGTGTGTGTGTGTGTAGGTGTATGTTATGTTCAAATGTGTTTCCACAGCCTCGTTGTTCCTCAGCTGTTTCCATGGCAGCGTACGACAATCAAAACCTTTCACAATGACATCGATAAGTAGAAGATATGACACACGGGGGAAATACTGACGCCGGGCTCGGTCCTGGAGCGAAACTTTCAAACGTACGACCACAGAAACCAATGTGGCAACCAGAGAGGCACGCAGCGAGCGTGTGTGGAGAACTCCTGCTCTCCAGAGTTTTGACAGGAGCAACAAATTCTGGCTTACCCCGAAAACGTCTTATCCCCGCCGTCCTCGGCCCGATGAAATCTCCTCCTTCAAAATCGATGGCAGCTCCTAAGCTCTGAGGAGAGAGGAAGTCAGAGAGAGAGAGAGAGAGAGAGATCAAACCGGGAGCTTTGTGGTCCTTATCCACGCGCTACAGACTCTCCAGCCTCTCTGCAGTGGCGACTGCTTCCCCACACTGAACCCTCTGACTCCCGGGCTCGGTAAATCCCCCGCCCCCTTCCCGATAGATTGGACCTTCTCACTCCCGTTTCTGCTCCAGACATCATGTGCAGAGCGGAGTAAAACAGTGCTATTGTGGTGTGTGAATTACCTAAGGCCTCGGCAGGCGCGGCGGCAGCGCGCATGGCCGCCGCAACTCAATTACAGCAATGTGAATCAGGTGGCAGCGCAGAAATCCCCCTCAGCCCGACACACAGGAGGACACAGAGGCGCCTTGGAGGCAAATCTAAAGTGGCGTGTCATCTTGTCACCGGGAGACAGCTGAATGACCGCTTCAGACCTGGACCTAACGACACCGGACTGGAGTGTGTGTGTGTGTGTGTGTGTGTGTGCGCACAATGCTGTTTACTGACACGTCTGTTGGCAGATTCACATCGAAACCCTGATAAACCTGATAAACGCTACGTTGGTGAAGCAGGAAGAATGGAAAATGTGGGATTGTGGGATTGTTTTTTTTAGTTTTTTTTATAACCAGAAACAGTAAATCACAAGCTGGAGGTCGGCACGGGACATGCTAAAAGACACTTTCACAGATTCAACATTGTCTGACTGGAAAACGGGCCGGTGTCGAACCCTCTGAGTGAGTTCCTCCCGGCTAGCTCGTTGTATGTGTCCAGCCCCAGTAAAAACACACCGCCGTGGACCGAGGTCGAGGTTTTTCCCAAAGCATGTTCGAGGGAAACCAATGGCATTTAAAGCCGCGGTGTGTTTGGGTCTATTTCATTTCACTACAACACTCACGGTCACAGCGGGGAAGAAAGTTTCTACACTTCAATTAAGCGAGAAAACGAGCGAGTCACATCGGAGCTCCTCCCGACAGCCGTGGTGACTGAAAAAAAATCCCCTCCCTCGAGGCGAGCGTGGCCTCGGTGCCCTCTTCTGAGCGGCAAAAAGGATTTCACACTAATCTGTCATCACAAGGAAACTCAGGACAGCACGGAGATAAAAAATATAAATGTTTTTTACAAATAATGCATTTATAAATTGCTACATAAAGGTTCATTAATGTCCACACTCCTCCAGTACATGAAGCCCACCATGCTTCTGAAACGTTTCATCCATGAAGAATCACAAAAAATACTATATTGGATTATCCACATTCACATACAGTGTTTTCTCAGATGCACGCGAGATGTTTTGCAATGGATTCTGTGCTACCAAAATGTTGCTCATTGCATTGGGGGAGGGGAGGGAGGGAGGGAGGGAGGGAGGGGAGTAGCATGACCTTGTTGCTATTGGTGCATTTTCAGCCTGTGTGCTGCGTGTAGAAAAAACATAATGATTTTAATAGTTTTTGAAAAGTAAGACCATTTTAGGATCTAATGAGGTTGTTTCTGGGAAAGCGGTGGACATGACAAAAGGCAGAGAGAGAGAGAGAGGGGGAGAGAGAGAGAGAGAGCCAATAGGAGAGCACTGCCAATTACAGTGACGATGCACGTTAGTTGGGTCAATTGTACACTTACACAGTATTATTGGTTGTAATCACTGTGGCTTGAACAGGGTTATAAGTAGGTACATCAAAACATCAGATGGGTCCAGAAGTGGAACGAGGCCCTGCAGTAGAGGATGCTGGTCTTACTGGAGCTGCAGCCCCGGTTAGCATGTCAGCAACTCTACCGCTAACAAGCTAACCGGCTAACCGGCCTACAACATGATCTTGGCACTCGGATGTTTTTGCTCCCTCTGGTATCCATTCCAACCTGAGACTCAGCCAATCAACCGCTGTGCCCAGGCCCTGTATGACCCCTGACCTCACTTCCTGCCTCACTGCGCTCCGCCACTTCCTGTTTGTGGACCCAGACAGTATCTGAGTGGGTTATCCTCGTCCAAAACAGTCTAAGCTGTGTGGGTAAATGCCTTCCACAGCTTCATTTAGAGGAAGAACAGCCCGGATAAGATGCGGAGGTGTGTGTGTGTGTGTGTGTGTGTGTTTATGTGTGTGTGTACACGTGTGCGAGGCAGGGATCCTATACACTGATGAGAGTGGACAGGAGTAGCCTGGGGCAATCACGTCTTTATCCTCGCTGATGGGAGAACGCGGCTCACTGCAGACACTCACCTTTAACACACACACACACACACACACACACACACACACACACACACACACACACACACACACACACACACACACACACACACACACACACACACACACACACACACACACACACACACACACACACACACACACACACACAGAAGGAGAAGGGGCCCTCACTGCTGGAGCCCGGCCAGACGAGTCCATCTGCTTTTCCAATGGAACCTGATACGCGGCGACCTGATGCACCGCGCCGGGAAGGCCTCGATAACCGAGCACGCCAAGCGGAGCGTTTCGATAGCGATAATGCGTCGGCACCTGCGATGGAGGCGATGAGGGCGTTCGGTGGGCGAGGCGGTCCAACTCTCAGGTGAAATCGATCATCCACTCCGAGACGTTCGCTAACTCGCCGTGACAGCAGTCGGACACCCGAGTGTAAATAAACGACAGCAGAAGAAGAAGACGGTGCGGGTGCAACCGGACGTCTCCAGGCGTGGGGTCATTTGGAAATGACGGTGCAGTCATGAGCTTGCATTAACACAGAAGCAATGTGTTGTTTTTGCTCACACACACACACACACACACTATAAACCCCTCCCCTCGAGGCGCTGGTGGAAACCCCCCTTCAGTCAGTCACACATAGATCACACAACCTCTCCTGACATCGGAGCACAGCGCTCCCGGTGGACAGAGGCAGAGCGCAGGCCGAGGCCCCCAGACCGCCATTGTCCTCCAGAGTCATCACAACAACACAACGGGGAGGGTCACGCAAGAGAGAGAGAGAGAGAGAGAGAGAGAGAGAGAGAGAGAGAGAGAGAGGCTAATCCACTGTGACAACGTTATGTGGAACAACCAATACAAGATACGGTCATCCGGGGGCAGGTGAATCCCACAGCTCCAGCCGTTCCAGGAGAACCCGGCACCGCTTGAATGGAAAACATGGTCGGCCGCATGACGCACGGCGCGAAAAACGCCACACGCGAGGAGAGAACCCGTAAATCCTGATGCTCGGCGGTGCGATAACTCACGTGCTAACACACGGCCGTCAACTTTTTTTTAGTTTCGCAGCGAGATTTCTTTATGCTCAGGTCGTAGAATAACAGCACTTTACATGACGACCGGTGAGCGAGTAAAATCATTCCGTTGCGCAATGGACGATCTGTCAAAACCGGCGCCGGGTTGCGGTGAGGTTGCGGTGAGGTTTGCGGTGAGGTTGCGGTGAGGTTGCGGTGTGTGTTCATCATCCATTACTGCTGAGTGACCCTTAATAGGAAACCATCTTCGTCTGTCGGCCTGTTAATTCAGACTGCTGACAATAGGTGGTCTACAAAGGGCTTGGAAGGGACAGTCCCCCCCCCCCCCCGCCACCTCACCCGCCACCTCCTCCTCCTCACCCTTTCATATGCTAATCGGGGAGAAACTGTTTTGGGTTTACTGGCCTGGTTGGAAATGATTTAGGGCGACACCGGTGCTCCGGGCCTTTATGTCGCCGAGGCTCATATATCACCCCGATCATTAATCAATTAGCGTCTCCGAGCCACCTGTCGGACACATCGCCGCACAAAACATTCCTGCCCTTGGGCTGTTGCTAGACGATGATCATCAGTAGCGCCGCCATTACCTAGCCCCCACCCCCCCCCGCGGCCCATGGTAACACCCTGATGGATTACATAATCACACCCAAACACGACGAGGGCTCCTCTCCAAGACAAGAAATCTGGATGGAAGCTGCTATGGTGGTTTTTATGGGTGCCCCCTCATCACCCCCACCCCCACCCAACCCCCCCATTCAATTGAACAGTGAGTTTTAAACATGCATTTGCCCTCCGCTGTCACACACAGAAAAGAGCAGGCCGGGAGGAATTGACGCCGACCTTGAAGGGGAATCAATAACCTGACGGCTATTCAAAAGTGCTGAATGCACACCGACGCCGCGCCGGCCCCCATTGTTTTAAATGCGACTGCCTCCGGTGGGGTATTGACGCTTGTTCTGTATTGATGACGCGTCAGAGCAAGCCGGACAGGGCCAAAGAACCTGGGTCTCGGGGACTCGGCGAGAGCGAGGCGGGCCTTGCAGAAAACAGGTTTTGTTTCGACTCGATGAACTTACTGCTGACTGGCACACACACACACACACACACACACACACCTTAGATCACAAACAGTATCTGAGTTTGTGAGTGCCGGGGAAACTCATTGAGAGAGGAGGAGGAGGAGGAGGAGGAGGAGGAGAAAAAAAAGACCTCTTCAATTTTTCATGATCTGTTGCATTCGAAACCTTCATCAGGCTTCGTCATCTCGGCGTGCCGGGCCACTCGAGGCGGTGTGGCGTTGAGAAACTCCTCAAAGACTTCCTCTTTCGCTCAAACCACCGCAAAGACGAGAGAGTTCTTCTGGAGATTTCCGCGTGAATTCTTCCCGTCACCGCCACTCGACAATCTCCCTCTCACAGCTTCCCTGAACACCTCCCGCCGATACCCAGCGCGCCCTACCGTTTTCACACTTTTTCTGTTATTTGGAACTAATTCTTAAAAGCAGCTGAAAAGATAAGTGGCACTAAAATTAGAGCCTAATCCTCCCGACTCTCAATGTGAGGACACGGGAGAGAGTAGATTTGTCAAGCCTTGATTTAGCAGTATTCTTTCATTTCAACAGTAGCGCTCTTCACGCAGCTTAGCCGGCTCAATCAGTCTCACGTGGAGACGTTCCGGCAGGAGGCGGGGACGGAGGCGAGGGGGGGCGCTATCGACGGACACAGGCGGGAAAACCGACTCGGCAACCAGGCGAGTTGCCGCCGATCCCAACCTGCGCTGCACTCTTGAACCGCCGAGTGTTCCCCCTTGAAACCGACACTCCCCATCCACTTCACACGGGAGAGCTGTTTGGCTGGGGGACTGCACACAATCTGGGCCACTGTGCTGTGTGTGTGTGTGTGTGTGTGTGTGTGTATGTGTGTGTGTGTGTGTGTGTGTGCAGGGTTGGGCACAGGAGAATGGGAGTTTGTTTTTTGTTTGATTTTTTTTTTTTTTTTTAAAGCCGACCAGCTCAGGCAAGGAGCCAAGCCCTGACATTATCAGGTGGATTTTCAAAAGAACAAAAGCTCCTTTGCAATTCTTTACAGTTAGTGGGGGGAAGAAAAAGGAGAATAGAAACACCATCCCACACAAACACACACACACACACACTCGGTCTTTGGTGTTTCTTCCAAATGTATTTTTTTCCAAAAGATTACTTCCCCCGATAAGCTCACAGCTTCCCTTATTTACTTATCTCCTCAGGTCCTAGGAAAAGGCACCGATAATAGAAGTGCAAAAGTTGAAACCAAAGCTGAGAGGAGAGAAGAGAGCGTATCTGTTGTGGCTCGCTGTATCTAACCACACTCAAACACACCGTTATGGCTGAGGGTGGAAGGCCAAATCACACATATATATTTACCTCAGCCGGAGAGGTCACGTCTGAACTGTTGGTTTGTCTGTCTGTCGGCAAAATACCTAAAAAGCATCGACAGGTTTTTCCATTAAATTACAGTTCGGTGGCGATCTGGATTTGGGTTTTCCACCATTTATTATTATTGTTTTTTTTATATGTTTGCAGGAAGAAAAAAAAATCAATCTAACTCAATCAAAATGTGAGTGAGAAGAACGACGTCTTGGTGAAACAGCAAGTTGGAGAACTGTTTAAGTGTCGCTTGCTTTGGAAAGGTTAAATCAAGACGGAGAATCTAAATCTAACACTGCAAACAAGGAACGTCCAGATTTAGGCTGGTAGCTGTTGGTAGACAACCAGGAAAGACAAAAAAAAATGTTGCCTGAGCAGGATGAAGGCTATCCACGGGGTACAGAGAAGACAGCAGGGGGGGAGGGGGGGGGGGTGACATGGCAAAGGTCTCACCTCTCGGGGTCAATAGGTGATTAGTAACATCTATCATACCTTCGCTAGCTGCCGAACGAGAAGCCGGGCGGCGTCTCTCTGAAGAAGACGCGTTTCGACGTCAGAAGGCCGACGCTAGCTGGAGGCTGGGACCACTACTGGCAACCAGATGCCCTGTGTTTATGACAGAGACAAATATTGGAAGCGCTAAGTGGAAAAACATGCCATGCTGGCACGGAGCAGCGGCAATGAAACGTTGCGTCAGTTTGACAATTTAATGAGCGGGGCCTGGATCAGATCAGAAGTTTAAATACCTGCCAATGCCAATATAAGAGCTTGTATTTCATGCTTCATGAGAGAAGCTTAAAATTAAATTTCATTCGATAGGAAAACAATGGCTGGGGGATGAAGGGGCTGCGGTTGTGGTCGAGGGGGCGGCGAGCTGCACTGCCTCAGTCCTGATGAAAGCCATGCAAGGTATCTGAACATGGGGAATCCACGCAGAGCCACAGCCCAACCACACTGACATTCACAAGGAGGAAACGACAAAGGAGTGATTGAGTGTGAGAACTAGATTTGGCAGAGGCTTATCAGAAAACACCCCACCCCAGGGGGGCTGTCCCACAGTGGCGCTCTGAAGAAGCGCTGCGGCTCGGCATTGTTTCGGCGCTGTGGACGAGCGGACCGGAGCTGCAGTGGGGTATTCTGGGCCGGCGGCCAACCGGGAATGAACGCGCGCTGTTGTGCGGCGTGGGGCGCACAACACGAGGACAATTACGAGAGGACACGCTCACGCAAGAGGCATCCATTAAAGCAAAAAGATGGCCTTCGTTTGACAAATAAAACAAATCTAGCCTTCTTCTTCTTCTTCTTCTCCTCTGTGCACAACGTGAGCATGCGAGGACATTCCAGTTACGAAACGGACGAACGAGAACACCCAATCACCGAGAAGACGCTTCACTGTGATCGTCCACTCTCCTCTGGCATCCAACCTTGTGCAGCACAAGAGAAGACAAACAGTTTTCAGTGGCAATTACAAGCCGTCTACAAAGCGAGGGCACTTTCTCCTTTCTCCTGCATGCTAGCTAGACGTCATTGCTGTTTGTTATTGTCCCAGACCGGTAAAGGAAAACACGACATGGGGGAGTTTAAATGATCCAAACACTTTGCAATGAACAACTTGTCACATTTTATATCTCAATGCTCTCACTCACTACAGCTGGCCAATACCGAACTTGGCAGCGTTGTTAACACATCAGTTATTGCGCCTTGTAACGACGGTTGGGTTTGGGGATAGTGTTGCCGTTGATGTCATATGGCTGCTAGTGAAAGTCGCTTCAGCTCTCCCCATCATCATCTCTGTTCGTGAGCTGTGGAACAAGGCAATCTTTGAGCCGGGTCAAGTTCTTATCACTCTTGCAGTCCTTGAGCGAAGGCAAAAAATCCAGCTGTTGACATAGGAGGCCACTGTTTCCTGCAGAGACTTATGTAAGCTACTGGAAATATGTCGCAAGTTAGCAGCACAGGCTGTTCAAGATAAGTTTCCTCGGTAGTTTAGCAGTTCCTTAATATTCTCAATTGTGTGCGTAAGTGTGTATCAGCCAACCACATCCTGTCGTGCTCGAGTTTTCCCCCCATCCGGCTTTCTTTTTGCATTTCAATGGCAGATCTAGTATCAATAAAAACCAATCAGTATTAATGCCTATGGATTCCAACAGGTCATGAGTAATAACAATAACAGGGTGGTATTGGTGCACGCGTATCGATGTAGATTTCCAACAGGAGGCCACATGTAGCCTCATTGATTCTGTCTTTGATTTTTTTTTCTTCCTCACAACAAAAACGCTGCTTGTAGGCGCAGCGAGCCAGAAAGGTGAACGCAGCCCGGCCAAAGGGTGGCACGGCAGAGGGCAGCGGGTCGGGGAGGCAGCGGCTCAGAAAACCAGGAGTGGCTGATGTGTACAAATGGGAGGCGCTGCAGAAATCACCCTGCAACATTGGAGCCGAGCGCCGCAGAGAAGCCTCCTGGAACGCAGTCAACACATTTCACACACACACAGGGCCCGGAAACAACACGCTGGGGGCTCCCACCTTCATTTAGATGAAAATGGACCTCCTCGAGAGGAAATAAAGCCATTTTTAACTCCCCCTCTCGCTGCGACTCGGCCTCCTGTAATGTGCCCAGTCAATGGACTGTGGGTCTATTCAACTGCAGGCAGCCCACAGCACCGCCATAAATAATGTAGGGCAGCTCACATGAAACCCTAATCACCATTGTGCTGTCACCCAACAGAGAAGATTGCTTGTTTAATTTACTGCGCTGCATCTGTCTCAGTTCTGCCCAATTTAGTTTTGCAATTTCAATGGGCGAGTACTCCAGGTATTTATCAATACGCTTTTCTCCCAATGCCATGAATCAGTAAGAATGTAATGCTCACATATTGTAGAGTGTGTGTGTGTGTGTGGTTAGAGAGAGCGACGTGGCGAGGGGGGGGGGGTGTGTTTGTCGGGGGCAGGGTGGTGGCATGTATTTGTGCCGTGCAGAACACAACAAGAAAGCCACCGCTTGTGAAACAACAAAGGCTGGCCGGGGAGAAGAAGCCATCAACACTCGATAAGCGTCCGTACTCCATTACATTACCACTCCATTAGCGCGAGGACATCTGCATCCTCCAGTCACCTCTTCACAGAGGCTGTTGATCATACATGGCAGCCATATGCTGCCTGGCGCGCCGCATCACAGAATTATTACTGCGACACAAAAAAAAGCCCGAGAAAAATGGAAATTTGTGTTGACGTGAAATGAAGTACAAAACCAATCAGAGGATCCGACGCCATTGTGCCTCGTTGACTGAATGGGTATCATTTACACACAATAGGCAAGCATCTGCAGGGCGAGGCCTCGTCTGCTGGGGGAATTTCCTCATGTATGCGGTCGCGTCGTGTGTAAACCACCAACACGACAAACAAGTCAACAATTTCTGCAGCTTGGATAGGGGCCGAGACATGAAACACGTATATTTCTGCACCGAGCTACATGTTGTATAACTGGCTCATATCATCCTTTGCTCTGGTCTCTCGGGGGTCATTTTGTCGCAACTTCCCCTTCTCGGGCTGCAAGCGCTGGAGCGTCCATCGTCTAACGGGCTCTGTGCTGCAGCATTTTTAGCGTGACAGTGATTCGGCGCGATGGCTCTTCACCGGGCCCGGCTGCACCGCGGTGACAGCCCGTGGAGACAGAATAAGTAGCAGCAGCTCACTAGCTAAGTGGACTTGGCTGGCACAAGCTAGCCGAGCAGAGCAGCATGATAACGATGCTATGAGCTGAGCCACGTACTAGCGGGCTAGCTGTTAGCCGCTAGCAGCCAGAGTGGTATCATCTGTGTTCAGGACCATTATCTCTCCGGGGTGTTCGCATCACTGATAAATGTGGACCCAGCAACGCAAGAAGAGCAGCAGGGTAACAGCATCAGCCGCCACGTACGCCCCCCCCCCCCCCCCCCCCACACACACACACACACAGGAAGGACAACGGAGAGGATTTGTTCTATTGAAATCACTGTCAAGGTGCTGGGCTGGATCAGTCACCGTCCAGGAGCCTCATGTTGATCGTTCCCCGAAGCACAGTGAAAGACGGTGAAAGGTTTTGGAGCTGTCAAGCGTCTTAAGTGCCCCTGAGGTAAAATGACACCTCCAATTAAGTTAAATGAGAGTAAAATGTACAAAAAAGAAGACATGATTTGATCTGAAATAACACAACTAAAACCATCACTCTTGCAACAACCTGACGTTAAACTGTATTGATGTTTTCTAAAGGTGCTAAAGCAGCTCGGCCAACCAGACGTCTGCGTTAGCGACAGGGCGCTATCTGGCTAGCTGTCTGGCTCGTGGCAGCAGAGGGTTAACGTAGCGGCTCGACTGTACAGCGCAGCTCTAAAAGGAATATTAACAGCGTGTCCCTCGGTGATGACTGAGAGAGCACCAGGAAAAAAAAGGAGGAGGGGAAAGAGAGAGAGAGACAGAGAGAGACATAGAGAGAGGGAGGAAAGGCAAAGAGCAAAAGGGGTGGGTGTGCGAATCCGATTTCCAATGACAACGTGCTCAAGATCACAGTTTCAGGGGGAGAACACATCATCTGTCAAAAGCTAATGGCTGTGTCCTGGGGAAAATGAAGGAAAATAGAGTGGAGACCATTCATTAAGGAGATGGGGAAGTAGGGGGAGTGGTGGTGGTGGGGGTGATGGTCGAAACCGCTCCACTATCTCGGCGGGAAAATAAACATATACATAGCCGTTATTTATTTGTGCATTTCCCGAGGTGGCGGCTCGTTCTCATGCTGCAGGAACAATATTAGTTGCCTGGAGAGAGAGCGGAGAGCCGCCGCTGGGAATGAAGAGGTCTGCCTGGCTGCCTGGCAGGACGGCTGGCAGGCGAGCTAGCGGGCCCAGCCAGCCTGTCTCTCACTTAGAGCAGTCCATGTACTCAGTGGAAGCAATTGATACCATTGTTTTATGGAGAGGAGGGTGGAGGGGGATTAACAGCCAACAATAGGCCTCTTTCACTGGAAATGTCAGCCGTCAAGCTGGGGGACTGTCCGACTGGGAAGAGGCGCTTTCGTAAAAGCCAAGGTACAAAATGAGTGTGGAAAATAGTATGAAATCCCGTGACGAGGCGGGCAATGAAACTCTATGACAAGGGGCAGGACGTTCACACGCCAAATGGTAGTAACGCAGCCTCCGACACGGAGCAGCAGGCGGTGGGAAACCACACCGCTTGGACGACAGTAAACACAAGGCGTTTTTATTTATTATTGTTTCGTCTGCCCTAAGAAGTCTTAATCCCTTAATCTAAAAAGACAACTACACAGATAAATCTGTCAGTGATTTCAAGGTCTACCACAACAATTTGTATCTGGAGACACATCCCAGATCAATAAGCAGGATAATGGGTTATATGGGTCTTTAGCTCAGCCTCATTAGGAAGGAGAGGAGACAAACGTGACCTGATTCTCCAGGCAAATTAACACAGCGAGGGACCCAAAATATCACAACTGATGATCCATTCTGGGACATTTTTATCATGAGATTATTAACGGGAGAGATACGGTGTTCTTTTTTTTTCTCCCAGCCTCCTCTCGGCGCGCTGATAACCCCGCTGGCCTTGAACCTCTTTGAAATTCACATTCGGAGGGGTTTGAGGTGAATGTGAAAGCAGGAGGAGGCCCTGCCGCTTTAAGACCGGGGATGAAACCGAGTTATTCCACCACTCTGACCTAATTGCTCTCTCGTTCTCCCGACGCGAACACGCAGAGCTGTGCACTCTGACATGTAAAGATTATTTAATACCATCAAAGCCATAAAAAAGGAGGAATAAAAAGAGGCGGTCGTGAAACTGGAAGGGGGGGGGTGGGTTAACCCTCCCATGGCTGCCTGGCGGTCTGGGTGGAAGGAGAATCAGTATGCACGGGCAGGCCTGTCTCTCCGCCGTCGGCCGGCGTGAGTAGAGCTCCCATATCCCGACATCACAGGGGCTCCACCCCACCCCCGTCCCAAAAATCCCACTAGGCTTGGGCTACACTCTCCTGGTATCGGCTCCCACCCTCCTTCTCTCCCGCTTTTCCCACACTCGCCCTATTCCCTGAGGCTATGGCTACGTCATTGGGCACCACAGCCAAACCACTGTAATATCCCAATTTATTTCTACTTATTCTGACAGAGTCGAGGGCCGTTTCATTTCGGCCGAGGCTGGTTTTATTAGTGCAAAGCTACACTATTTAGTTCCACTGCACTGGTGCTTTGTAGCTGCAACATCAACTTTCTCTATTTAGCTGAAAATTATGTTGTAATTACTGAGAAATAAACTATTCTGAATCACACAATCACACATCAAAACAACTCCCAAATGCTTGCCCTCTAGTTTGGCTTTATTACACTGAATGAAACTCTTATTCTGCACTGCGGTTTTCGCTTGAAGTAGCGCTTCCTACTCGCAGGCACAGCGCTACCAGCAGTCCCGAGTCTGACAGGGTGCGGGTGGGACCGGGTAGAGGTGTTTACCGTTGAGCGAGCGCTGGGTGACATCTCCAGGGTGCCCTGCCATTGTGGGGAGCATGTCTCATCTGTCAGCACCTGATGAGTTTGCTCTGCACAGCCTCAGCCCTGTGAGTCAGCCTGGCCCGTCAACAACAGGGGGACCGGGCTGCTGTGGCGGCGCTGTGTGCAGACCACTACGGGCCTCCAGAGACCAAACATCACACACACACACACACACACACTCAGGTCTTCTTTGGTGAAAGCTAGCGATCCTGTGCCAAATTTAGCTGTGAGCTTATCTCTAAAATCACGCATGCAAACATTTCCTACTCCCTTTGAATGAACCAGAGCTCATTCGCGAGAACTGCAGTGTCACCTCCTACTATTGCTGGATAGTGTATCATTTGTGGGCGATGCAATCTTGCAGCCTAGATCAGAATGGTTTGCATGATTCAATAACATGGTGACCTACTGAGCTATAGGGGCTGACACAATCTACAGCTCCTGGTAATAACACAAAGATAACATGCATTAGCAAATTGACACGCGATGTGAAAATGGGTCACATTTCAAAACTCACTATTTTAAAAAGTCCATTCTGCTTTTATACAATCATTACATAGAAGAGTAAAAGGAAATGTAATTTGGAGGAATCTATTATATGCACCTCTCACTGGCAATTCTTAGTTACACTATAGTCAAGCAGCATCCTGCAATATCCTGCACAGAAAGGTCTCGTAATGGGAACAATCCCACCATCCTCCAATAACTCATCTGCTTTCATCCGGCAAACGCATTTGTTGCACAGGTAAAAAAACGAAAAAACAGTCAGCCTGCGTGAAGAAAAAAAAACCAGGCAGAGCTCAGAGCTATTGATTCGCTACTACTGTGTTTTCTAAGAGCAAAGAAGAAAAATTCCTTTCCGGTGTCATTCACACTAGACGGACGTGGTGTGGGGCGGCAAAGTGAGTGCGCCATTGTAATGACACATTTAGTGCCATGTGAAACTGAGGCATACAGGGCCTCTAACTGGCATCACTCACACGAGGAGGGAACCGACTTCCCGTTGACGCATGTCGAAGTCTCACTGAAAACTCTTCCCCTGTGCAAATACAAAGGTCTCATTTTAGCTCTCACATGATAAAAACAACTCTGACGCTGTAGAGTTGAGAGTCCAGCAATCCAGACATACATTGTAATATCAGCCTCCTCCGTTTTAGAGATATATATATACGGCTTTAAGCCAATGAAAACAATTCAAAATCCACAGGAAATGTTCTGCTCTTTGGGGAGGCAGCCAGAAAACAGCATGGTACTGGATCTGCCAACAACAATGATGCTGCAATGTTTTGGAGGACATCATTTATCCATACCCCCCACCCCCACTCTATCTATTTACCTACTAATGCCAACTTCATGGCATGGAGTTCACCAAACCCCAGATCTTGGCCTTGAGATTCAAAGGACAATAACCATTACCTTTCAGCAAACGAGCGATGAGGTGAACAAATCCCTGACATGGGCTCAGATGTCATGGGGCAGATACACAGCAGATTAAAACAGCCACAATTACTGCAAGTTAAACCAACAGGTGAAGCAGGCCATCGGCTTACACACATCGGTACCTGTACCACAAAAAGCTACCGTATATGAAGGTTTGGTGGGTTTCATTTAACTTGGGCCTTCCAAGTGCTGGGCATGGCACAACATGTAACTGTGAATCACACCAAGAGGAGAGGTGACAGGGTGGGAAAATCCTCAGACACACCAAATTTCCCACTCAGCGACTAAGCCCCCTAACGCGTCTTGCTCTGAATGTCACAGGTTTTCAGGAGGAAAGGGCAAAGCCCCACCCCACAAAGGCAGAGGGTTCGCAGCGCTCTGAACGCAGCCGCTATCAGGCATCACCCAGAAAACACACCATGCCATGCCAAACGCTCAGCCTAGCTCTTTTGAACTGTGAAGTGCAAATTAATAAATCCCCATAAAAAGAACACGTCTAAAAAGTAATTTCCGCAGCCTCGATGACAACATGTCAGTCAACATTAAATCTGTTTTACAAATTGATAGTAAAAGTGTTGCTGGCTAATAAACACAAGGGAGCGAGCGCCCTAACGTGTGGTTTTTACAAGATAGCATTTTACGAGATAACATTGCAGGTTCCTGATGCTGCGGGGTATGCAACTGAAGTGTCAGGACACAGTCAGGAGATGCAGACATCTCATCTGCCACATTATCCTGACAGGGGTTAATCAAGGGTGTTAACAAATTAGGGGAGGTATCTGTCAGCTTGCATGGGGGGGGGGGGGGGGTGCGCTTGAGGTTTCATTTCTGTCATTCCTGCCACAGAAGAAGACAGGCTGTTTCGGGTCATGAAGTTTCCATCTCCATATCAAAGAATGCGGGGCTGTGGTTGCTCCTCGGCATGCTCGCGCTGTTCAGCCATGCATAGCATTCCGAGGAGAGGAAGTGGGCTCCTGATATGATCGATACCATCAGGGAACTACTCTTCACTAGAGCAAAGTTCACCTCAGCCCACGGCGAGGCAATTTACAACAAGATTTGCAAGTGCACAGTGTTCAGAAAACAACAACAACAACAACAGCAACAGCAACACACCGATTGCTCCACATTCCATTGTCTTGACGCTGCAACAGCAAACTAGCTCGGGGAAGGTGCAGACACGTAAAAGCAGATATTACATGTTTTCAACGTCACGTTTCGTCACGAGCGCCAAGTGACGAGATAGTCGGTTAGTTAGCCGACCTCGTCAATCGACTCAAAGAAACTGTCAGCTCTGAAATATGCCCAAACGTCTTCCTTTCTGTCTGTCTCTTTTTTTTCAAACACGCTACCGTGAGCAGCAGCGAAGCATTAGCTTGCATGCTAGCTGGCTAACAGACGTTATGCCCGCTGACGGTAACGCAGCCTCCGCTCGGGCGGCTTTTCCCGTTTCTTTTCGATAAATTCAAGCGGTCGCTGAAGCGGCCACGATTTATCAACTTGATGGGAGTTTCGACCGCGAGTTATTCGACCGTTTCTGAGCCGCGGACGGCACCGAAACCTGTCACATACGTGCACATCATGACCGTGGCCATGCATGACGTATTTCAAACCCTTTAGATCAAACGGCTGCAATTTTACACCAAGTACCGAGTTCCCCCCCCTTCCACCGGAGCCGTGGCCCGGACACATGCCGTCAAATGTTGACAAGCTGTCAATGACAAGTGGATCATTATACCTGGGACCTGTTGACTCCTCCTCCCGGTCCCCTCGGGCTGCTGGTGGAAGTTCAGTCGCACAGCTGTATTTCTTTGCGGTGGTATTCTTTTCAAAGTTGTGTACCGGCTCTCAAATGTCGAAAACAGCGGACACTTCAGAGCGTGGAGCGAAAATTACCACCCCCGGCAAATCGTCGGTAAGAGGCGGCGAACGGCTTTTCGGTGAGCAGACAAGTTGGGCACAGCGTTTGCAAAGACAACCATTGCAGTCACGTTCTCTGGCTGTGAAATCCAACACCAGCCCAGGCCCCGCCCCTTTCCTTTTATGGGAGCCAGTCCTCAAGTGGATGTCCTGTTAACTCCAGATGTGCTCGCTGGGCTTCTGAAATGATGTGACGCAAGAATAAAAGCCCGCCGGCTGGTCGCGTGAAAACATCTTCAGTAGGTCTCACCCCCCGACGCCTTCCCCTAACAGCGGTTTAATGCGCGGCTGCTCGACTAAGACGCAGAAAACTCCCTTATCTTGCAGCTAAGGCAACTTATATTATCAACATGGTCTTTCCGGTTAGTGTGTGTGTGTAATTGCTGATATTTAACTTTGAGATAGAAAACCAAAGCATATAATGCAACCAATCACAACGGAGAGAGGAGCCAGCAAAGTGTAATATGTACCACATTTTATGAAAGCTGCACAATTTATGCTGCCATAACACGGTGAAAAATACATTACCCGTTGCAATGAGAAACAGCAGAGGTTAACTTGTAAATACAATAACATCAGGTACTAAGACAATGCATTCGTTACACAACCATGGAGATAAATATAAATATAGAGACTATAAGGACTCATAAGCTTCACATTAACTTTTATCTAACTATTTTTATACAGTGGCTTCACCCCAAAACCAAGCTTGACTGTGCTGCTGGAAAGGATTTACAAGCCAGGCCCCAGAGACAGTCCAGCTGTCTGTTTTGACATCATATTCCTCCTCTACGAAATAATAATTGAATTTACCAATAGATAGGGTATGGTGTAACGATCCCCTTGTGCAATTATGGGAGGGCATTTACGTGAAAACCTAGCGTGACCTTACAGGCCAGTTCTTGAAGCTTGAAAGAAAATAGAAATCATCCGTTTCCGATCATTATGGTTGAAAACACAGAAGGT
This sequence comes from Hoplostethus mediterraneus, assembly GCA_034670385.1. Lineage (NCBI taxonomy): Eukaryota > Metazoa > Chordata > Actinopteri > Trachichthyiformes > Trachichthyidae > Hoplostethus > Hoplostethus mediterraneus. The sequence continues at coordinate 207,104 of JAXDDW010000067.1, forward strand.
GCAGTTTCAGTTGTTTTTTTCCCAATCTGTTATTACAGAAATCAATGAAGAAATTGGACAGGAAAAACTGAGTAACTAGTTCACCTTCTGTGTTTTCACAAACAGCGATGGGAAGGTGATGATTTATCTTTTCTGACACTTCAAGACCTGGAGTGTAATGTCATCCATAAATGAACCACACATCTCCTACTGTGTTTCAGTATTCTGACGGAGAGTCCACCCTACACCCTAAGATCCCACTGAGTCCCATTATGATCAAGTGAAGGGACTTGAAGTTTAAAAAGTCAGAAAGGAAACTGATGTTCAGAACCGTTAAATACAACCTAATACAACCTACCATATGACATCTGAGTCACAGTAATCCCACATTTTTGCTAGCGTGGCAACTTCCCCCGAACAAAGCAAAGGTGATTAATACTAAAACTTGACTTCTCTGTTATTTTAGTTTCATCCTTCCACATAAACCTGATAGAACAGAGTGCTTTGCATTATTTCAACACAAATAAATGTGTTGAAATAACTTAATAGCAAAATGTGCAAAATACTTTCGCAAGGCACTGTAACTACGGGTAGTTCACAGCGTTACACCCAATACTTTCTAATCTCTCTACTGGTCTCAGCAACAATAACAGGAACAGCTGACATTGTGTTTTTTTTATTACTTTTATTATAATTACTATGCAACAAATAGGTGGAACAAACTTCCAGAACAACTTGCTTGCTCCCCATTAGCCACTTTTAAATCCAGATTAAAAACGTTTCTGTTCACCACCGCTTACTGCTGAACAATAAACTTGCACTGTGACTTTTATTCTTTTTGTTTGTTTATTTATTTATTTTTAAATGTCTTTTAATGCCTCATGTAAAGCACTTTGAACTGCCTTGTGTATGAAATGTATGAAATAAACGTGCCTTTGTTTTGAAACGGTCTGTTCAGCAGCACCATGCCATTGTATGTTATTACATTTAATCAGATGTGTATTGACAGTCAGCTGAGTGTTGTTTTGTGTGTGTGTGTGTGTGTGTGCGTATGTGTGCGCGCTAGTTGCATGCAATGGAGTTGTTGTGCCAAGGGGAAGCTGTGGTTTGTGTCTTTCTGCCCCAGAAAGCAAAGTTCTGTGAGAGGTGGCGGATGTGAAATGTTGTCCCGTGTGATTGGACAAAAGGCCACGAGACAGCCAGCGACATACTTTCCCTCTCTGTTACCTCTCTGTTGCTCCTCTTCTTTCCCTGGGAGCATCGACACAACTACAGCGAGAGAGAGAGAGAGAGAGAGAGAGAGAGAGAGAGAGCAAGAAAGAAAGTCCTCCTCGTCTCCCCTGCTGCCTTTGAGGCTTTTCTTATACAAAGCTGTGAGTGGCACTAAGCTGTGTCAATTGTCACACATCACCACACAAGTGAGGAATGCAGCGCTGGGGGGGTGGCGGGCACGGGGGGGGGGGGGGGGTGACATGACACGGGACACAGAGGCATGCGAGTAACCGAGTTTTCAAACGCTGAGAGTATATCCTGGTGGAAGTGACTGCTGTCATAACAGAATGGTCGAAGAAAACCCGAGCTGTCTTATTTCACCGCCGCCTGACAGGTGGAATCGGGGGGGGGGGGGCCTCGGCATTCACGCGCACGGTACACGTTCACGCGGACCGGACAGGACCGGGCCTTCGCTCACTCAATTTGTATTGGCGAAGGCGTAGCATTGTGTTTCCTCTACATATCTCTAGGTTGGCTCGCGGAGGGCCTCTGGGGTCTCCTTAGCCCAGCTGCATCCTCCGCTTGTAGACCAGGTTTACACTTGGACGTCGCAGGAGTTGAATCTTAAATGGGTCTGAAGTCTGGTATCGCTCCCCTTCTATTCCGAGACCCCGCGCGGATATAGATAGACACGCAGCTGCACAGATATATATGTCGCATGTACGCATGTTCTCAGGAGATGTCAGACATAGCGGGGACGTCATGTGACGCGTGTTCCGTTTTAACGCTCGACATAGCCGAACGCGTGCGAGCGAAACGGCGAGAATGCCGAGCGTGACGCGGGGGCTCGGGAGGCAACGCGCGTGAGCTCGGGTTTGCTGTACGGGGCTTTACAGAAACTGGAAATGAAGACGTGGGCGAGAGTGTCAGAAAGCCCGTCGTCGTTACTGAGGTTTAAATACAGTGCGGCCGGCGCCTGCTTTGAGATACGTTACCCAATTCAAATGTTGTAAACTATTTTTTTAGCAGGAGTGAATGAGAGGATTTCAGCAGCGTGACATTCAAAGCACTCGGAGGCTTCGCGGCGCTATCTTGATCCTGGAATTCCCCCTCTAAGAAACATGACATAAAATAGTCCCCGCGGATGGTTAATATTATAGGACAGTAGTGGAGCGGTCCCCCCGAAGCGTCTCTCTCGTGTTTCAGTTTACAAGGCACCTGGCGAGCACCCACCCCACCCCAGCAGGTGTTGGGTTCGAACCCACCTCCGACGGATCCTGTAAACGCCGGGTGCCCGTTTACTGCGCGGCCTGAAACATCCAGGGCTATTTCCAGAGCGCTGAAACATTAGCCAGCCTGATCAATGCTTTTTGCCCCCCAGTCTGGGGCCTCATGCCCCCTAGACAGAGAGAGGGAGAGGGAGGCAGAACGAGAGAGCCCCCCGCCCCTCCTCCTCCCTCCTCTGCATGGAGTGTCACCCACGCCCAAGAGAAACATTCCCAGTCCCCCAAATGTCAGTGGACAAATACAGAGGGGGCGGCTCATGCCCCCCAGGGGGCAACACGAGAGCCCCCGGGGGGCATGACGTCAAAAAAAGGGCCAGCAGTCTACCGGCCTTTCTTGGGTATAGATCTGGAGAGGATCTGGACCAGCGTGGGCAGCTGGGGGGGGGAGACGCGAGGGCCGAGGCGGTGCCAAGGCTCTGTGGTCGTTCAACATCCACAGGCTCCCTTGGCCATTCATTTCTCCCTCCCGCCTAAAAACCACTTATTTATTTGGCGCTCCCAGCAGCCAGCCATTCATCACCCCGCAACTCCTCTTGTATTAGCTTGTCATCCGCGAAAGCATCGAGCAGCCGCCGAAGAAAGAAAAGGGCCCAAAAGACACCCGGTAAAAAAAAAAAAAAAAAAAAGAGCCTTTCAGGACGAGATGTCGCAGCGTCTCTCGAATGCGGAGAACGGGCGACCCCGAACGTGCCACTCAACGTCCGTAAGTACGCGCGTTTACAGGCGCGCTGAAAGGCTACATAACTTCCAACGTCGGCTCCCTTTCACGGCGGTGGGTTGTGAGGAATAAAAGAGAGAGAGTACATGAGATTGTATCGGCCACATGGAAGTGTTTAGCCGACCCCCGAAGCCTCCTTTGAACTGCAAATGGATGTTAAGGAACGCTTTCGCTCAGTAACATGCCACCAACATGCAGGGGGGATGCAGAGACACGCATGCACCCATGCCACGCCACGCCGCACACGGAGAGAACCCGCCGCCACCGCCGCCATCCCATCTCTAATCTCACCTGCAGGAGAGAAAAAACCATTATACACTTTTAATTTTCTCTTTCTCGTTTTTTTTTTCTTTTTTTTTTCCTCCTCCTGCCGGGGAAAAAAAAAAAAAAAAAAAAGACGATTTTTCAAACCTCTGACAGCCGAGCCTTTCGCGGGATTTAGTCCATCTGAAAACATGTGGTAAGCCTTGTGGAATGTTTCAAATGATTCCCAGATGTGGGCCGCAGACAGGTTTAACCCATTCTCCTCCCGCTCCGCAGCGGGGGAGGAGGGGGAGGAGGAGGAGGAGGAGGTATAAAGGAGGCCTCGCCGGGAGAGGTTTGAGCAATATCAAAAAAAAAAAAAAACTTGTATCCCTCTCTCTGTCGATTTTTGTTACTTTCAAAGCGTTGGGGCCCGCTGAGCTGTGGCTTAACGTAATTTGCTGTAAAGCTAAAAATGGAGGTGCTCTTATGCTGCATTACACAAGTATGAAGAATGCGAGAGCGCTGCTTTTTTTTTTTCTTTTCCAGATGACTCAGCAATCGCAGGGACCTGACAAAGATTAGGAAAACACCTTTTGTGAGGAGAGATTCGTTTTAACTTCCCTCTGGCGTTCTGCTGCAGCCCTCGCCCAGGCGTCCTCCCTGGCAGAGCCTCCTGTAACAAGGTGCAACATCTCCGGCGTATCGGCTCTGAAAGCGGCTTCCATAACAGGAACACGAAACCTAATCTTACTTCAGGCTTCTGCCGTTTCTTTTTGTTTTTTTTTCTCCCGCTGTATGATTCAATCGGGGTTTCAAAAACAAGGTTGCCCCGATTGGTTTTGTGTCCGACGTTGTTATTGTTGTTGTAACACTCCCAAAGATGGCGGTTTTGATGAAATGGGGAGGGAGGCAGCAGAACCGCCAGACTACTACGGGGGTGGAGAGAGAGGGAGCTGATTGATATCCTTTGAGCAACAAACTCAAGTGACCCCATTCCCTGCTCTCCCTCTCTCTCTCTCTCTCTCTCTCTCTTGTTCCCTCCCTCTCCCTTTTTCTGTCTCTCCCTCCCTCCCTCTGTTCTGTCCTCCCTCTCTCCTTCGCTCTCCTTCGCTTCCCTCCCTCGCCCAGCCAACTGTGAAGCAGTTGTCCAACACGCCCGTCAGCCTGCCAGCCAGCATGTTGGACCGAGGCCCATTATACACAATCATAACAGACAAGCGAGGGTACACGCAGACAACAGGGGCAGAATGGAAGTGAACTGGGGAGGAGGAGGAGGAGGAGAAGGAGAAGGTGTCGGGCAGAGAGAGAGAGAGAGAGAGAGAGAGAGAGAACAGTCTCGGGCTTTGAGGCTCTTCGCTGCAGGATAAGCGAAGGCCATATGAGGCCAGAGGAGGCTGGGAAAGATTGTTCCCGCTTTGAGCTTGCACATGTGAATGCACCGCAAACCCCCCCCCCCCCACCCCTTTTTTTTTTATGCCTCCCTCCCACAAGACTCCCTAAGGGAAGACCAGCGTTTTAAAAAAGGAGCACAAACAACTTGCCAGCTCCAAATTCTTGCTTTTTTTTGCTGCTCATGAAGGGGAATCAAGCGTGTTGCTGCTTCCTTAGCCACGCTGTGTTGCAAGCAGCCCGATGCTCCCTATCTCCGCCCGCCCATTAAGACTGAGCAGCTTTTTTTTTTTTTTTGGGGGGGTGGGGGGGGGGGGGGGTCCGGGCTCACATCCAAGGAGGGATTAAGCTAAATGTGCGACGGGGTCAGATTTGTGTGCATTTCATTTCCACCTCTTCCCATCAAATATCCGCTTTCCTATTATATTTTAGCGTTGCAAAAACCAAACGCTTCGTATCCAATCCCACCAGCACAACCGTCTGCGAGTCACAGTGTGTGTGTGTGTGTGTGTGTGTGTGTGTGTGTGTGTGTGTGGGGGGGGGGGGGGGGTCCACCGGGTTGATTGACAGATTACACGCTGGCGGAGATGAAACGGCGATACACGTGTGCGTTAACACCTCGAAACCCCGGACGAAAACACGCCATGCAATAATGTCACGAAAACACAACAACCTTCCCTGGCTCGGCGCCTCCAAATTGAGTGCATTTCCACTCGGCGAGTTTATGTCGTCGTCTCTTCCATTTTGGGTCATCAGGGCGCCCGTCGCCGACACGTTCCCCTTCCCAGCGTTCTCATCAGAGGGAACCCGGAGAGTATGTCCCTTTAATTAGACCGCCCGTGAAAATAATGGCGCATTAACGACATTTCTACGGGGGCCAATGAGCTGGAACAACAGAGGAAAGACTAAATCACAAATCAATTCCAACAAATGTAATTAAGGCTTAATTAGCCTCCGGGGTGTCGCTGGAACGCCACGGAGGGGAAGAGGTGGAGGAAGCGAGAGAGAGAGAGAGAGCGAGAGAGAGAGAGGAAATGAAAGAGAAATATAATACGAGATGTTCGCGGGTCACGGAGGCGACGGCAGGCGACATGCCGCATGTGCTCCCCGTCACGCCTCGACGTCGTCTGAAGTGTAGCATTCATTAATAACCTCAAAGCCTCCGTCGGAAAAAAAAGCCGCAGGACGCCGCTAACCAGCGTGCGCCCCGGCTGGCACGTGCCCGGGCGCCGCTTTAAAAAAAAGGGGGCGGGGCCGCTTTAAAAGGCAACACTTCCAGTTTGGAGCCGCACAGCCAGCGCCCGGGTAGAGACGTGCTAATTCGCTATAAAAACAGCAGCGTGTACGGTTAAGCCCGGCAACATTCTGGTGTTAAAAGAGAAAGGAAGAGGAGGGGGTGGGGGGGGGGGAGAAAAAAAACAACAGAGAGAGAGAAAAAAAAAAAAAAAAAGAAATGCAAAACCGCAGGGAGGCTTGGAGGAGGCCCAGAGCCCGGCCCGCCTCGCTGGATGCCAGATCACACAAACACACGGTCTCGCGCCAATAAATGAGCTTCATAAACTGCAATTAAAACCCTGGGCACTAATTTAGTGGAAATGGCAGCCTGTAAAAGTGAAAGGGGGAGACGAGGGAGGGAGGGAGGAGGAGGAGGGAGGGAGGGAGGGCTTGGACGTGGTTAACAGAGGTGATTTTCTTCTTTCCTTTTCTTGTCTTAAAGTTTTATCCCTTGCGTTAATCCAGAACACACAACAACACACTCTGATGTAGGGTGGGTGTAGGCTCAACACACACACACACACACACACACACACACACACACACACACACACACACACATGCATTCACTCCATGCAAACCTCCACCCTCTGAGATCTCTCCCCCCCCACAGCCATCCATCCACCCGGCCAGCCCGGCAGGTCTGTCATCTCGGTGATGCTGGGGGTGGAATGTGGACACGGCTGACGGGAGGCATCTGCCCCGGCCAAGGGACTGTAGTAGTAGGTGTCAGCATTCTGATAACACACACACACACACACACACACACACACACACACACACACACACACACACACACACACACACACAGTGCAGGAAACCCACTCCATAAACACATCTCCCCCCCCCCCACCCACCCAGCGGACACCACTGTCTAAACTGCCAGGCGGCGTGGTTTTGGTACGCCTGTCAGGGCAAGCGTTGTCATGGAGACGGTGGCGTTGGAGGTTGTGGTGGAGCACCGCGCCGTTAATTGGGGATGAGCGGTCACGCCAATGCGATGCAGTGCAGCTCATGCTGGAGGGGGGGGGGGGGGGGGGGGGGTTGGGCGTCCTGCAAAAACAGTGCCACTGCAGCGAGGCGCCACATGTGGATTCCCCATTCCTTCACACAGGATGGGCGGTTTCAACACGTCTTCCTGGTTGAGATTACTGCTGAGTCGTCTGACCTTGAGGCGGCGGCTCGTCCTCCCCCCCCCCCTTTAAGACGATGAGCACCAGCTCGGGGGTCGTTGTGTTTTTTGGGGGGGGAAAAGCTTGGAAATGCTTCAACTTCTTCCAAATGTCAGCGAAAAATGTTGAACGCCGCTTTAACAAGTTCACAGAATACCTGCAAAGGGCTAAAAGCTGCGATGAGCACAGCTAGCTGCCGAGCTAACTGCCGAGCTAACTGCCTAGCTAACTGCCGAGCTAACTGCCTAGCTAACTGCCTAGCTAACTGCCGAACTAACTGCCTAGCTAGCTGCCATGTGCTGAAGTGTGAGTGAGGGCTGTTGTTGTAGTCCGGGTGTATCGCCATACGCCATACGTCCCGAGCTCAGAGTGAAAACATCCACCGCAACTGAGTAAGCAATGCCATGTTGCCCCTTTTTAATTGCTTATTGATCGCTGTGTCGTTTTGTGACGAGAACAGGGGAAACGACGGAGGAAAACCTGAAAGCGAGGAGGATCAGGGGTGGGCAGGAGGCTGTCACAGAGCAGAGTGAGCCTGAAGTCAACTCCGCTGGAGAGTAAATAAAACAGGGTTTCATCACACCCTGCACACGCTCACAGGACGGGGGGGGGGGGGGGTCTTATTTCAAAGCTGGAGCCGCCATTTTGTCCTGTTGACATTTTGACTTTTAGACAAGTGGCAAGGAGTTCAGCAGAGCACTAATCTGGGCATCTTGCTTTGTGAAAGGATCAAAAACAACTCGAGCTCGGCACCGGAAGTTTGAGGTTTAGGTTTTTATCACCACCCAGTTACCTCCTCCTCCATCTCTTTGGGGTTTCCTGTGTAAGTCACCATCACACCGATGTGCCCCCGGTGACTCTGTGCACCAACAGCCACACCATTTAAACGAACACAGTTTCGTTTCATGTGATGTGATGTTTCTAGGAAATATACCTCCACTAATACATTGACACATGACATGACCTCGTTATGAGCGAAACCCAATTTGCTCCTATTTTCATCGTGAAAATTCTCCTTTGTAGTTCAGCGTTTGGGATAAAAAGGCCCTTTAGGAGGTGATTTCATGAGGTAACTTCACTTAGTCTCACTTTACAACATTATTGATTGAAGATCAGTTGCCATGCTGGAGTTGTAAAGTGACTTCTCCATGTTGGGATCATTGTGTTAGTCATGTCAGCGTCTATAAATGCTCTCTGACTCATTGTCACGGTGACTCACAGCACACAGCCAACGCAAAATGATACCCGTATATGATGATCAGTCAGGATGTTCAACTGTGACTCTCGCTGCCTTTCCAGCGCTGCAAATACATTTTGGCTGCAAGGAGACCGGCAGAAACAAGCAGCGAGGCGCGACCGCGATCCACCAGGAACCCCTGCTGCTGATCTGATCCACGTGAGGCGGGGAGGCAGCGCCGCTTGATGAATGGACAGTCAGGAGGAGTAGTCGGTTGGTCGGATGGATGGAAGGACGGGCAGATGGATGGATGGAGAGCGAGAGCGTGGCCAGCTTGGAACAGTAGAGTCCATGTTAATCCAGCAGGACTGAGCCACACATGGTGCCAGAGCTGATTAGGGAGCGCGGCGTGACGAGGGCTCACCTACAGGGGACTCTGGGAGGAGGCTTATAGCACCCGCCAGAGGGCGTGCACCCCGGGAGAGGCGGCGGCAGGCGTGGCGGTTGTTTCCCGGAGAAGGCCAGTTGTGTTGGGAGCTCGGGAGATTAAGGTCACTCTGTCCCGGTTGGATTAGTGCCAGGCGCTACATGAGGCTAATGGACTGCTAGCGCCGGGCGGAGTGAAGGCACAGGTAGGCTGGCAGATGTCGACATGAAGCTTTTATGTCTGTGCCCGGACCGCCACCCCCCCCCCCCCCCCGGCCCCCCGTCCCCCCGATGGTACCCGAACGGATGATGGATGATAGAAGATGTTGGGTAGCAACAGCTGGGGTCCTGAAGCTGACCACACCACCCAGAGGCCCCACCTTTTGATCTAGACACCGATAGAGTGTTGGCCTCTCTCTCTCTCTCTCTCTCTCTCTCTCTCTCTCTCTCTCTCTCATACACACACACACACACACACACACACACACACACCATTTCTGTCACGTCCTCTCTCTCCTCACCTGACCCTAAAAGGTCTATTTTATTCTCAGACAAGAGAAAACACTTTGCAAGGATCTCAAATCCTGCAGACCCGCTGGACGCTTTAAAAGGGGCTGAAGGTTTGACAGGCTGCACTGAGGCCACGTGCACTGGATGCCTTCAGCTGACACCTCAACAGACCAGACCAGACCAGAATAAACCAGACCAGACCAGAATAGACGAGACCGGACCAGACTAGACTAGACTAGACAAGACAAGACAAGACAAGACAAGAGCAGTCCAGACCAGACTAGACCAGACCAGAGCAGACCAGAGCAGACTAGACTAGACTAGACTAGACTAGACTAGACTAGACTAGACTAGACTAGACTAGACTAGACTAGACCAGACCAGACCAGACCAGACCAGACCAGACCAGACCAGACCAGACCAGACCAGACCAGACCAGACCAGACCAGACCAGACCAGACCAGACCAGACTAGACTAGACTAGACTAGACTAGACTAGACTAGACTAGACTAGACTAGACTAGACTAGACTAGACCAGACCAGACCAGACCAGACCAGACCAGACCAGACCAGGACAGGACAGGACAGGACAGGACAGTATGGAATAGAATAGAACATTATAGAATAGAATAGAATAGAACAGAATACAACAGAATAGAATAGAACATAATAGAATAGAATAGAATAGAATAGAACAGAATACAACAATAGAATAGAACATAATAGAATAGAATAGAACATAATAGAATAGAATAGAACATAATTGAATAGAATAGAATGGGGAATGGAACATAACGGAACAGAACAGGACAGGATGGAACGGAATAGAATACAACAGAATAGAACATAATAGAAGAGAATAGAATAGAATAGAATAGAGTAGAAAGAGTTGATGGAGCAGGATGGACAGTGAAGTCGTCCTCCAGGGACGATCAGGAAAGAGAACATGAGTCCACATTTCAGACAGTGACTGGCCTAGTTTCAGGAATACACTCTCCCTCTCCCTCTCCATCTTCCTCTCTCTCTCTCTCCCTCTCCCTCCCTCTCTCTCTCTCTCTCCCTCTCTCCGGCACCGCGACGGAGCAGCCAAACAAATCATGCAAAGTTAACTTCAAAGTTTGTTCTCCAAAGGTCACCAGATCTCTCATGGAGCCGCTGACCTCCACGCCGCTGGAGGGGGGAGGAACGGGGGAGGCGAGCGGATGGGAGGATGGATGTCATTACTTTCTGGGTATTTTATCCCCTGACCTACCACCCCTTCATCAACACGTCCCATTATCTTTTGATCACCTTCCTCCTCCCTCCCCCCTTCCTCCCCCCCTCTCTCTCTCCAGACCCCAGTCTAAGGACACCAGCCTGTCGTATGATGTTACATCCAAGGCAGGACCGGTGGAGTGACACTGGGAGAGGGGCGGAGCCAGAGAGTCAGACCAAACCGGACCAGACGGCCACATTAGCTTTCTTCCTCTCTCTCTCTCTCTCCATCCCTCAGGACAAGAGAGAGAGAGAGAAAGAGGGAGGTGGTCAGAGAGGGAGAGAAATGACTAGTGCAAGTGAAAAAGAGAGAGAGAGGCTTGTGGAAAGACCAACAGAGGTTACGTCGGGACCAGATAGATAGAGCATGTCCAGTTGGAGAAGGAAGAACAAAGGAGGGAGATGGAGCAGAGAGAGAGAGAGAGAGAGAGAGAGAGAGAGAGAGGAAGGGAGGACAACAGGTTTGTTCATTCATTAATCCCCTAAAGCCCTCCCACCCCTGATCTGTTCATCCCAATCTTTCGCTCCATTGGAAACCCCCCCAACACTGTGTGATAAGATTTCCCTGGAGAGAGTCAGATGGTACCCTCCCCCCCCCTCCCCCCCTCCTCCTCTTCTTCTTCTTCCTCTCCTTCCACCTCTTTTTTTCATCCTGAATCCATCAACCCTCCCCTCTCTCTCTCTCTCTCTCTCTCTCTCTCTCTCCATCGTGTCACTCGTTCCCACGGCGCCAGGTGTGTGAAGCGTGGCGGGGGGTGGGGGGGGGAGAGAGAGAGAGAGGGGGGGGGGGGGGGGGGGCGTCCTTCCACCAAGGGGCCTTTTAAAGCACTCAAGGTCACAACTTGACAAAGCGCACGCCGCGGCGCGTGGAGAGTTTCATGAGGCATGTGATGTTTCGTAATAGTTGATACGCTTCCCCTACTAATCTGATTGCGTGTGTGTGTGTGGGTGTGTGTGTGTGTGTGTGTGTGTGTGGGTGTGTGTGTGCGCGTGCGTGTGCGTGCGGTTTTTGCGAAACAGGATGACCTGTGGACCGGGTGTGTCTTAACTCGAGAGTGTTTACCCTCGTGTAAGAATTTCTCTTCTCTTCCAACATCGTCGCTGTTTCGTCAGCCCCCCTGCGTTGAGTTGAGTCACGCGGCCTCAGCTGAACGCGTCGAGCTGTCGGGTCGCATCGAGGACGTCACGCACAGGACAACCGACGAGTTGGGAGAGGAAGAAGAAAAAAAATAAACTGGTGAGGAAAGATGGTGAAAAACACAAAAAAACACAGAGTTAGGTAATAACATGACAGAGTTGTGACGAGTTGAGGAAGTTGGAGCTCAACTGGACATACAGAGGATTTGACAAAACACACACACACACACACACACACATTAACGATAGTGACGACCAGCCAACATCGATCAGGACCGGCTGCCAAGCTCAACGCCACATCGATCACGGCCATTGATCCGACGCCGCGGGGAGAAGGTCTCGTGCATGTTGCTGTAAACAATATGATGTTACAGTACGGTTCAGATGAAGAGGACCGCTGACGGTGATTTACGAGGTTGCGAGGTTAGAGCCCCGAAAAAGAGTGTGTTCTCCCCTTACTCAGTAAAACAGCGGGAGCTACACCAGGTCTGAAAGGAAACCAGGACCGAGGCTGGGCCCGGGGGTTCCCGATGCGCTGCAGTCGGACGGTCCAAGTACGAAGAGCGTCTATCGGTGAGATGTTCACTCTGAAAAATCATCCTCATTTCAACTCAATTCAACATTTGTTCCACATATTTATTGTAACAGGAAATAAAAACGCAACTGCATCCATCAGCTGTCTGTTCCCGATAGAGAGACCCAGATACTCTCAGGGTTAACTCGGTTAAATCTCCTCCTCCTCCTCCTCCTCCTCCTCCTTCATGTGATCATCACATCTAAGGAGACTGGACAGGTGTAAGGCATCAGCTCCTCTCCACAGCTGTCCCTAATCCGGGTCACGTCAGATCAGAGGAGTGGGGGGGGTTGGGGTTGGCTGAGGGGGGGGGGGGGGTGGGGCTAAGGCGTCTTGTGTGCTCTGGCTGATCAGGATGGAGAGAGAGATGAACAGAGAGAGAGAGAGAGGGGAGAGGGGGGGGAGGAGAGAGGGGGAAGCATGGCCTCAGGACCTGTGTGTGTTTGAGGTACTCCTTCACTACTCCTCTCTCTCTCCTCTCTCTCTCCTCTCTCTCTCTCTCTCTCTCTCCAGAGCAGCGGATGTTCGACACAGATACGACTTTAAGAGGCAGGCGGATAAAGAAAAATGAATGTTACAGTGGGTGGGATGTGTGTGTGTGTGTGTGTGTGTGTGTGTGTGTGTGTGTGTGTGTGTGTGTGTGAGAGAGAGAGAGAGAGAGAGAGAGAGAGAGAGAGAGAAGGGGTGGAAAAGACAAATGATGGCATGCTGGTGGAATGAAGCATACTCCTGCCTCTCTTATCCGTCTGGGGGAGGAGAGAGGAGACGAGAGCGGGGCGAGTATCACACTGGGACCAAAACATAAAAATCAGATGGAGGGAAAAAAGAAGGAGCGGAAAAAAAAATCACCACCACCCCCCCGCACCCCCCCTAACACCACCCACCTCCCCAACCACCACCACCACCACCACCACCACCACCCGAAAAGAACGAGTGAAACATGAAGAGCCTGTCTTTATGGCTCAAGAACAATGTCCCGCATTCTTCCTACTAACCGCAAAACTGCAAGGCACACACACACACACACACACACACACACACCCACACACACACACATACAGAAAGGCATTTGTACATACCTCCCCCAGAACACATAAAACTAGGCGTGCTCACACACACACACACACACACACACACACATATATACATACGAATGCTCATGCACACACAGGCCTTTTCTCAACCAAAAAAAAGGCGCATTAGACATGAAAGGATGTTGGGGGGGGGGGAGTTGGGGGGGTGGGGGTGGGGTGAGGGTGGGTGAGGGGGGGTGAGGCGGGTGGGGGTACAGAGTGTGCGTCTTTTTATCAGGTGGAGGAGAGGCAGGGAGGGGGCGGTGTAAGATTTATCTGCTGCCGTCGGAAAACTTTGACCCCAGAGTTGTAAATCTGTCAAAGGAGTCTAGCCAGCGCAACAGGAAACACGAAGAGGAAGGGGGGTGGGGGAGGGGGGGGGAGGGAGGGAGGGAGGGGAGGAGGTGGGTGGGGGGGGGGGCGTGAGGGCACACCCATAGACTCAACCATTTGAAAAGAGGCACTTTTTTTGGGGGGGGGGGGGGGAGGGGGGAGGGTGGAGGGGGTGATGAGGGGGGGATATGTGCCGTGTTTACAATCCTGCAACTGATCCCTCGCAGCCGGAGAATCTCTACCACCCCCCAACCCCCGCCCACCCCCCCACCCCAGAAATAAAAAGTACAACACACACACACACACACACACACGCACACACACACACACACACACACACACACACACACACACACACACCCCTATAGAAACTATGCAGGAAATTGTCTCAGTGAAATATGGATGTTTCTCCAGCGGGCTCGAGTCTGTTTCTACTTGTAGGTTGTTTTGTGAGCGTCGCCGTCCGGACCGCCTCCAGACCTCCGCTCACCGCAGTCACACACACACACCAGGCAACCCAGCAACCAATCATCTCTCTCTCTCTCTCTCTCTTCCTGTTGAAGAGGGAGCGAGCGTACAAAGCGACGATTACCGCATTACCGATGTGTCCCCCCCCGTCTCACTCCGACGCCCGTCACCGCCGGGCTCGCGAGACCTCGACAGGTTGAGCTCGTACCGGGGGACCCCTGTCCTGTCCTGTCCTGTCCTCTGCCAGGCCTGAAAGAGCCCCCCTGAGCCCCTGAGCCCACCGAGCCCCTGGGAAACCCCGACACCTTGAGCCACCGGGGCGGCACGCTGTCACAGGCCGGCCCTGGTAACAGCTCAATTAGCCACCTGGCCGCCGCCCCATCGCCAGACCGCGCTCTCCGATTGGATCAAGAGGAACGGGTCGCTTTTTTTGGGCAGCCAGCTGCGCACACACACACACACACACACACACACACACACACACACACACACACACACACACACACACAGAGAGAGAGAGAGAGAGAGAGCCCTCCCGAAGGAAACAACTTCCTTAGCATTTTTTTTCCCGTTTTCTTCTTCTTCCCGCTAACGCTGTCCATCCCTCTGAAATCATCCGGAAAACTTCTCCGTGACGGGAATGCCGGTATGAGGGAATGAGATCATCCCCGACGGCCATTGTTGCAGCGCTCGGCGGCCCGCACCTTCACATTGCATTACCGTAACCCAAAATCCTCAGAGAAAACAGTGGAAGGTTTTCGAGAGGAGCCGGAGACCCGTTGCGTCCGGTGACTTCATCCACTCAACGTGTAAGTTGAGTGGAACACCCGTTGCTGTGTGAGTGTGAATGTGTGGCGGCGTGTAAACAGAGCTCTGAGGGCACGGGCAAACACGCCTGTGACACGTGAGGCAAAATGGGATTGACTGGCCACGTTAGATCGCTAACACACCTGGAACCGGTATGAAACAGGGCCAAAGGGGTGTGTGTGTGTGTGTGTGTGTGTGTGTGTGTGTGTAGTGTGCACGTATGTGCATGTGTGTGCATTTACAAAAACACAGGAATTAATGTTATAGTCCAAAAAAACGTGTGTGCACCAAAAACTGCCTGAGTGAGTACTAAGCCTGTGCCCCTAAACACACACTGCACACACACACACACACACACACACGCACACACACACACACACACACACACACTTCTTCTCACATTACTGTGGGTGTGAGCTGCTTCATGCTTTGGTCGAGTGCACAACAGCAACAGACGTGTGAAGCCTCAGTCACGCAACCCTGCTGCGGTGGCTGGGGCGTCCGTAGCTTGCGACTCCTCAGCCAGTCAGTCAGTCAGTCAGTCAGTCAGTCAGCCAGTCAGTCAGCCAGTCAGCCAGTCAGTCAGTCAGTCGCACAGACGGTGATGATCTAGCGAGCGCATCGCTGCACGCCGGGGGTGTGATATGCGGCTTTGGCCTTGCAGCGTGTTGCAGCGCCGTATCACCGATTGCGGAAATCGCGGTTGCTGGCGCCACCCAATCTACACTACAAAAAAAAAAAAACGTTTGCACCTTTGAAAAAAAATCTCTTCCAAAAATCACTCAACGGTGGAAATATATAGTAACGAGCCGGACTCGTTTCAGCTTTGGTGGCACCGGCTCTAGGATTGCATGTGTGTGAAAGTGAATAGTGTGTGTGTGTGTGTGTGTGTGCGCAAACACGTGCATGCATGTGTTGGTACCGGGGTGGGGGGGGGGGGGGCGGGGGCACCGAGGGCTATGTTTGGGGAACTTGTTGTGGTAACAGATACATGTGTGGTTTCATAGAAGGGGAAGCGAAAGCCGGGGGCCTGCAGCTGTTCATGTCGAGATGCTCCTCTTCTACGCTAACGACCAGCCAGAGGAAACAAGGAGCTGAACTTGCCAGTATGTGTGTCACTACTATCTGAGCGGTACAATCTGCCCCTTCCATCCTGTGTGTGTTTGACTGTGTGTGTGTGTGTGTGTGTGTGTGTGTGTGTGTTACTGGCAGCTAGACAGAGTAGTCAAATTTCCCCCCCCCCCCGCTTTTCAGCCCCATACCCTGCCCTGCCGCCGCCGGTGCGTTAAATACCACCGACACATTCTGACAAGCACAAACTTGATTTGAAATCCTGGAAATAGCGATATAATGACGGCTGCGGGTTACTGAAACTAACTAGCGCCTCATCCTGGGGGTTTCGGTCGGAAAAAAAAAAAAAAAAAAAGTTCACGCTCGCACAGTAACCGACACTTTCAAACGCCTCACCTAGCAGCCGCACCGCTTCCTGCACCGCGTGTCATCTGTCCGGGGGGGGTGGGGGTGGGGTGGTGTGGGGGTTTCATGAGGTCTCGGAGGAGGAACCGGCAGAAGGTCATGCCACCAAAAAAAAAAGCGTTGGCCAATATTTGTCGATCTGCAACAGTCTGGGAAGGGAAGCCAGGGAAGCAGAAGCTGGAGAGGTCGGAGTAGCGCAAAGGTCAGAGGAGCCGGAGTCGCAACCGAGACACGCTTCACCCCGACCTGCCCCGCTGGAGGATCTCCCTGGTTACTGGCTGTTGCTTACAAACAGCGTGCATGCTGGGTAAATAAAGATCTAATGATGTTTTTCCTTCAGTCTAGTTGTCTAGCATGCTCACATTTTTTTTTTTTTAGGTCTGCAGTGGTTTTGGGAGAACTGGAGGTGAGGGTTGTTTCTGGATTGAACCCAAACCCCCCCACACTTCACCTCCACCCCCCCACCCCCCCTTCCATCTCATAGACTCCCACTCTAAGCCCTGAGCTCCAGTATGAAATCAACATTGGGCCTGCAGGAAATGAGAGATCTCCACAGGAGATAGCAAGAGGGAGGGAGGGAGGGAGGGAGGGGAGGAAGAGGAGGAGGAGACAAAGAAAATAGCGGAAAGACCCGCAGCTTTGACTCTCAGCATCCGAACGCCAAACTCTCCCCGTCGTCGTCTCCTCCTCATCCCGTCCCTCTCTCCTCGTTGCTCGTCTCTCTCCATCCCTCTACGCGGTGAACGCCAGCCCCGTGCCCGGCAGGAGGTTGAAGGTCTCGCTCTTGTGAACGGCTCCAGGCTTTGTTGTTCTTTCCTGGCGCGGTAATTCGTCGGCTAAGCCCAGAAAGTCGACGAGCAGCAGCAGCGAGCAGCAGTGAGCAAACTATTTCACCGTGGGCCTTGTTTTTGTTGTTCCACGCTCAAAGACAACATGACCTCAGGTGACCCCCCCACCCCGGGCTACTCGGGGCAGAAAACGACCGGAGTCGTTTTGAGGCGAGACCGCGGCGGAATCACACCAAAACACCGGCGAGTCAACGCTTCGGTGTAAAACATGTTTGTGACTCGCAAACACGGCGGCGCGTGATTGGACAAGAGAGGCTGGGAGACTTGCAGCATTCACACACACAAGTGTGCCCTGCAAGTTTGTGTGTGTGTGTGTGTGTCTGTCTCTGTGTATATATATATATATATATATATGTGTGTAGAGGTAGATAGACACACACACACACACACACACACACACACAGGGGTGGGGCAGCAATGAGGGGCTCGGTTAATGGCTTTTAAATTTCCACTGAGTGAGTGACTTACAACTGTGGAGGAGCACAGCTGTTCCTGATTTGGGGAACAAAGAGGGGGAACGGCAGCGATCTGAGAGCCTGGACCGGCCTGCACTCTTTAATGGGCTGAAATCTCCCAGGAAGGACGCAGATGTGTGTGTGTGTGTGTGCGTGCGTGTGTGTGTGTGTGTGTGTGTGTGTGTGTGCGTGCGTGCGTGTACATAAATCCACACATGCATACCGCTTGAAAACGCTCATAACTCCCTATCTTGGTGATTTTCATGTTTGAACTTCAGTTGCAGGATTTCATGCTCCTCTATGGGCGGGAGGGAGAACCCGTTTCAACTCACCCCCCCCACCCCTCCCCACCACCACCCACCCACCCACCCCCCCCGCTGGATGAACAGCAGAAGATCACGCTGGTGAAACAACGCCGGGGCTGCTTTACTTACTTCCTGAAAAGTTGACATGTTATAGAGACACGAGGTTTTTTTCCACGGGGACAGGGATGAAATGTCTGCGTATCTAGCCTGCGTTCTTACGTCGGTTTGCACGTGCGCGCTTTTGCCTGTGCGCATGCTTTCGCGTGTAGTAGTGGTGTGTGTGTGTGTGTGCGTGCATGCGGCGAGTACGGATGTGCATGTTTGTGCGCGGGGGTCTGGGGGGAGCAACAGGATACGTCTACGTCTACAGCCATAGATTACGGCTGCGGGACAAGCGAGAGCAGACTTACAGCTCCGGAGGGCTGAGTGATGGTGAAGGTCAACCCGTTGGGGAATGGAGTGGAGAGGAGGAGAGGAAGGGAGAGAGAGAGAGAGAGAGGGGGGGAGAGAGAGAGGAGTTGCCTGAGATTTAATGCAGGGGGAGAGGACCGGAGGTGGAGAGAGTAGTGGAGATGAGATTATGGCTGCAGCTCATCCAGGCATGTCAATAAGAATTGAAAAATCTCAGTCAGCCAGGTGGAAAAAACCCAACTAGCTTTGATCAAAGACTTTCCGTCCCGGGCAGACAACGACACGGAGCGCTTGAACGCAGCCTTACGTGAAAAAAATCCCCCGCTTCTTGATGTCAAACTTTTTACAGCGGAGTTCCATCCCTTGATATACTGCTTCCAGACCCCCCCCCCCTCCCCCGCCCCCTACACACACACACACACACACACACACACACACACACACACACACACACACACTTCTCCGCCCCTCTGAGCAGCGCTTTGTTTCCTGCCGCTGGTGAACGCAGCCCTTTTCCTCAGAGGCCCCCTGCCCCTGCTCTGCAGCCTTGTAAAACATAGCAGGTCAGCATCACATGACTGAGGTCTAGGACACTGAAGGCCCTCCGCCGAACGCAGCGGGGCTTGGGTGTCAGAGTACGCATGGGTGGGGCTGCGGAGGAGAGGGGGAGGGAGGGGAGGGGGGGAGGCAGAGGGAGGGAGGGAGGGGGGGAGTGGAAATATGGAGAAGGGGAAAGAAAGAACTAAAACCACTATTTCCATCCATCCCTTCCCCCAGCACACCTTTTGCCCAGCCTCTCATCTATCACCTCCTCCGTCAATCCCTCCATCCCTCCATCCATCCTCTCTCTCCATCCCTCCATCCTCTCCCTCCATCCCTGGATCCTATAAAGTCTGACCTCTTGTTTTTTTTTCCTCCTCGGGTCCACCGCTGCACTGTCACCCCTAGACAGACATAGATCTCCGATGAATGAGTTTCTCCTCTCCCCCTCTCCCTCCACCCCTCTCTCTCTCTCTCTCCCTCCCCCTCCCCCCCCCCTCTCTCTCTCTCTCTCTCTCTCTCACTGAGTGATAGGAGCTGACATGCATATGGAGCACACTCATCCTGGTAGCCTTCAACAGAGGGGAGGGGGAAAACACACGAGCGCACATGCACGGTATGCAGATAGACACGAGCACATCAATCTGCAGGCACATGCACACATGCACTACCCACACACACACACACACACACACACACACACACACACACACACACACATACATCACTCCACCCAGGCTGTATAATGTTATAAATTCCTCTACATGACTTGTTTGAGTGATGATGTCTCACTCATGCACATGCAGACTATTTTCTTTTGTTCCTTCCCCATTTCCCTCCTCCCATTCTCTTACTTCCTTATATTTTATCCTCTTGTATTGTTTCATCTTGTCTCTCTCTCTCTCTCTCTCTCTCTCTCTCTCTCTCTCTCTCTCTCATTTTTGCACTAAGCACTATGAGCGCCTCCCAAGAGATCTCAGGCTTTCTAGGAGGCCTGTCACACTAATAGATTTCACCTTCTCTCTTTTTCCTCTCTCTTTATCTCTCTCTCTCTCTCTCTCTCTCTGTCACTCCCTCTCTCACTCTTTTTCCCATCTGCTGCTCATCGCAGGAGGAGCAGGAGGAGCGTACCGAAGCAGGGTGTGATTGAAACATCCCTTGTATTTACTCTCACGTTAAAGGTGTTACATGTAGCATTTTGTGTTTCTCAACATTACGATCACCCTGCTGCTGCTTCCTGTTGCAAAAAGGATGTTGCTACTCGTCTCCTCCCTTCCTACCTGGTGTTGCATCTGTTTTGAAGTCCAACAGCCCTTGAAAGCAGCGAACGTACACAATAATAATAGTGGAACTGGAATAAAATTGTGAATTATTTGCAAAGTAAAACAGTTCCTGCTTTGTGCCGTAAAGCGATCTCCCTCTGTGCCGTAAAGCGATCCAGCAGATTTGCCGCAAAATCTAAGAGTCTTCTAAATAGAAAAGCTACCGGTCTTCTCAGTGACGTCTCGGTGTGTTTACTGTAAATAATGCCTCATAATAAATGTGGTGATGATTTGTAGACCTTCAAATATATTTTTCAACAGGTGGATAAAAGCTCTGTGTGTATGTGGGTACATGAATTCAGCTGCTCTGGTGCAGCTAGTCATGTTAAAGCTACTGAGCCTGCTGCTGCCGATCTGTCTGTCTGTGTGTGTGTCTGTATGTGTGCCTGTGTGTCTGTCTATATATGTCTGTCTGTCTGTATGTGTCTGTCTGTATGTGTGTCTGTGTGTATGTGTGTCTGTCTATATATGTGTATCTGTCTGTATGTGTCTGTCTATGTGTGTCTGTCTGTCTGTATGTGTCTGTCTGTATGTGTGTATGTGTGTCTGTCTATATATGTGTATCTGTCTGTATGTGTCTGTCTATGTCTGTCTGTCTATGTGTCTGTCTGTATGTGTGTCTGTCTGTATGTGTGTCTGTCTATATGTGTGTCTGTCTGTCTATGTGTCTGTCTGTCTGTATGTGTGTCTGTCTATATGTGTGTCTGTCTGTCTATGTGTCTGTCTGTATGTGTGTCTGTCTGTCTATGTGTCTGTCTCTCTGATTTGTCCTAGCCCGTCTACCCGTCTGTCTGTCTGTATGTGTGTCTGTCTGTCTATGTGTCTGTCTGTCTGTCTATGTGTCTGTCTCTCTGACTTGTCAGTGTCCCAGCCCGTCTGCCTGTCTGTCTGTCTGTCTGTCTGTCTGTCTGAAAAGCCAGACCTTGTCTGTGGTGTGTAGACATGTATCTGGCGTTCTGGCCTGTCAGTGTGTCTGTCCAAGTGTCCTCCCAGAGGGACCTGCCTAACCCCATCCACCCCTCCTTCCTCCTCCTCCCTCCTCCCTCCTCCCCCCTCCTCCCTCCTTCCTCCTCCTCCCTCGTGTCACATCACATTTCCCAGGCAGCCCCGGGAAAAGGGCAGAGGCGCTCCTCGTGAGTCGGTGCGGGTCGCTGACAGGCGGGCGGTCAGGACAAGCACACACACACACACACACACACACACACACACACACACACACACACACACACACACACACACACACACGAAAGGTTACCGACAGAGGGGGGAGTTAGGGACACTGTGTGGCACCTTGCACACACACTGTCCCTCACCTGTCACCTGCTGGCATCGGCAGCGTGGCCATAAACTCTCTGAACCTCAGGTATGAATACAATGGAGTGTGTACATCCAAAATATTTATGTTTAAACACACACACACACACACACACACACACACACACACACACACACACACAGGGCTCCTCCAGGCATCGAGGGCATGACCTGAGAACGCGGTGGGCAATAGCGCCACCTATTGGTGAACAGGGTGTACGTACGTGTGTGTTCGTGCCGACGGGAGAGAATATATGAGATGAATAAGCGCTGATATTGAGTGCATTCATCATCCGCTGACAGGAGAGTCGCAGAAGAAAACTGACATTAGCTCATAAGCTATCTATCACAGACAACACAGTAAGCAGGGGGAGCAACGCAGCACACTCAACGCAGCACCAGGGGCGATATTACAATACTTTCTCTATTGTGTTTTCTATTCTCCCTCTCTTCCTCTCCATCGTCTACTTTCTCACAGCATCACGGGGCTTCTTCCATGACTCCCAGTAATCCTGGCGTTCCCCGCGGCCCCGCTAACAGTCTTTTACATGTCCACTTAAGCAATTCTGTCCTCTAATTGGCTAATGGAGGGGCAAGTGGGGTGGGGGGGGGGGGGGAAGGGAAATCCCAGGAGCCTCTGGGGCCCGCTTCATGCCCACTGGACTGGAAGGGAGCCAACATGGGAGTCTCCAGAAGGCTCTTCCCTCACGC
The DNA here is from genome assembly GCA_034670385.1 of Hoplostethus mediterraneus. Taxonomy (NCBI): domain Eukaryota; kingdom Metazoa; phylum Chordata; class Actinopteri; order Trachichthyiformes; family Trachichthyidae; genus Hoplostethus; species Hoplostethus mediterraneus. The sequence goes on from JAXDDW010000067.1 coordinate 229,523, forward strand.
CTCCCGCTGGACTGGAGAGGAGCCAACATGGACGCCTCCAGGGTGGGCCGCTGTGTAACTTACACTACCCCGGGGGGGGGAACCCGGTGATGGTGCGCCCGGCGTTCATCTCAACCAAGGTTATTCCGAATGAAATGAATTATGGAGCCATGAATCACCATCATGCAACATTCATGCGCACACGGAAAAACGATAAACACGCGCAAACACACACAGGATCGAACGCGATCTCATCTTCGGTGACAAGGACAAAGAAATGTACGACATCAATAATGGATCAAAACGTCAAACCACCGAACATCAGCAGCCGTTCGTACTGATGACACGCCAACGCCAACGCCAACGCCAACGCCAACGCCAACGCCGCCGCAAGCCCTTCAAGACAAAAACACCAGGTGGAAAAACAGAAGAGCGATTTAGAGGCAACGAATTGAAGCTCAGTGATCCACGATGCTACTGCATGCTAGCCGTCTCCCCCGAGGACAGAGGACAACACAGGGTGGAGAGAGAGAGAGAGGAGGAGATGGAGGGAGGGAGGAGGTGGAGGTGGAGGAGGAGGAGAAAGTACATGTAGGCCCACAGAGAGAGAGAGACGGTGATGCATAAAGAAAATATTGACGTGGTGTGTTGTCTTAATATAGATTCTTCTGTATGAAAGGTCAAAGTGGCTGCTGCTGCTTCCTCCTTCTGTTGGGGGGGGGGAGGAGTCAGAGCAGGACGGTGTAGCGCCACCTACTGCTTGGGTGGAGGCGCTCATTGTTCCGGGTGTGGCCGCTGAATCTACTTGTCCTGGATGAATAAACATTCAAATAAAAGCGTCTTCTTCTTCTTCTACTCGGACATCAGACGAGAAGATGGGTCTGGTACGCATGGGGGGGGGTCACGGGGTCAAATCGCGAAAACCCTCTAATGCCAAGTGATTGGTCCCCTGCTGTGACTGTCAGCTCGGCTCACCGCTAAGGAGGCAAACCAGCGGGCGGGAACGTATTGGAGGACGGAGAGAGAGAGAAGAAGGAGTGGTGTTGAGTGATATCTAGTTCCACGTCGAGTATCCACCATAAGGTAACAGGGTGAGGTGGTGCGGGGGAGGATGCGGGGGGGGGGGGGGCAGAGAGTGTGGGTGTATGGTTCTGTCTCCGAGCAGAAGACGTGGAGTGATGGAGGTGGACAGCCAATGGGGTGTGGGCGCGGTGCGGCGGATGGGGGGTGGGTGGGTGGTTGGGTGATGGGGGGGGGGTCTGATGGGGGAGATGGGGGGGAGTGGGGGGGGGGTGTCAGTGGTGGGTGTTTGACTGTGGGTGGGCGAGAGAGCGGTCGGTGCTGGTATTTCTACCCTGTCACATCGCGTTAGTGTGCAGCCGAGCACGACTGCTGAGCACACCACTCTGGACAGCTCTGCACGCACTGGGCCAGCCACACACACACACACACACACACACACACACACACACACACACACACGCACACACACAGAGTTTATATTCACAAGGACACACAATACCTACACTTGATTGCACACCACACACACACACACACACACACACGCTCTAATCTCCCACGAGGACCGGCAAGGACATCCAACATGAGTGAGCACCAATGGATGTTTGACAGAAAGCAGGAGAGAGTGTTCGTACTTGCGCAACTTCTCAACTTCACTTTGTATCCATCCGTCCATCCATCCGTCTATCCATCCATCCATCCGTCTATCCATCCATCCATCCGTCTATCCATCCATCCATCCGTCTATCCATCCATCCATCCATCTATCCATCCATCCATCCGTCTATCCATCCATCCGTCTATCCATCCATCCATCCATCCATCCGTCTGTCTATCCATCCATCCATCCATCTATCCATCCAGCCATCCATCCATTTATCTATCTATCCATCCATTCCTCCATCCATCCATCTATCCATCCATTCCTCCATCCATCCATCCATCCCTCCATCCATCCATCCATCCATCCATCTATCCATCATCCCTCCATCCATCCCTGCACCTCCATCCATTCATCCATCCATCCATCCCTCCATCATCCCTCCATCCATCTGTCTATCCATCCATCCCTCCATCCCTCCATCCATCCCTCCATCCATCTGTCTATCCATCCATCCCTCCATCCCTCCATCCCTCCATCCATCTATCCATCATCCCTCCATCCATCCCTGCACCTCTCCATCCATCCCTCCATCCATCCCTCCACCTCTCCATCCATCCCTCCATCCATCCCTCCACCTCTCCATCCCTTCCCTCCATTCATCCATCCTTACAGCCACCTGTCCATACAACTCTCTATCCATCCTACCAGCCATTTGTCCATGTATTCAATATCATTGTGAAAAGTAAATGTCGTTTCTTTTCACAATAAAATGAGTTCTCGGTGGAAATAATGATAAATCGGAGCAGCACCGATGGAGAGTTTCATTCCAAAACACAATAAAACCATATTGGGAAGAGATGGCAACGTGATGTTCTTTACTCGGTGTTTAAATAACACAGGCGTCCTCCAGCCTCCTGTTTGGTAGGTGAAGAGGAAGTAAAGAGAGTAAGTAAAGAGTGATAAAGAGGAAGAATCACATTCTTCAAATTGAGGAGACGTCGTTCTGGAATGAAAGTCTTTAAACACACTGGCACGTGCACAGGGCTACAGGTGAACCATAACACTGCACAAGAGAAAGAAGAAGAATGTGAAAGATCGTGGAAGATCGTGGAAGAAGAAACGCAGCTACAAGACACTCTAGGGGCCGAGGCATCGAAGTCCTGGACAAGTCACATGTTCCATAATCAATATCTAATATCACATATGTGACCAGATCTCAGCCCTCGGTGCCTGAGGTGTCATGAACTCACTGAGCCAGCTGAGCAGTCGGCAGGTTGTTCACAATAATCTGACAATAGATGTTCTTTATATCGACTGTATTTGTTTGCTGTCAGAAAATATTTTTTTGAGTTAAAATTGAGTTGAAATTGACGTATTTCATCTACCGAGACCAGAAACGTTTGTCATTTATTCTCATGGATATTCAACATTTATTAAGTGAGAACTTTCATGCACTGACATTTTTGTGATTTTTTTAAAAAACCCTGTGGATGTTTATTGTGGAGTGAAGATGCTCCAGAGAAACTTTGGTGTCTTTTGAATGTCAACGTCTTCACATGTTGACAGATCCGTAGGACTGCACTGATTTGTTGTAGATCATATTGATTGCTGTAGCGCCACCATGAGGACAATTGGCTCCGTGCTGTGGGGACCGGACCTGATCACAGTCACATTAGTGGTGCTGAGCAAAGAGAGCAGTCAAGAAGCATCAGCCTCACCGGGACTCACCGGGACTCACCGGGCCTCTCAGCATCAACTCATCCACTTTCTGGTCAGTCTGTACAATATGGCTTTGTGGCCCGAGCCCAAAGGCTTGACATGACATCATCTTTGAGAAGGAGAGAGATGATGGAGGGAGGGAGTGAGAGAGGGAGGGAAAGGCAGTTGGATGACGATACAGCAGGGAGGGAGGGAGATGAGGAAACTAAGAGAAGAAATGTTTGAGTGGAATCGCCACGTTCACGTTTAGCTGGGCCCTTGGGCAGCGAGGAGAGGGGGAGGGGATGGATGGATGAAAGGAGGGACAGTGAGGGAGGACAGGAGCAAAGGGGGGAGGAGGAGATACAGGGGCGAGGGGCGAGGTGCGATGTGCGGTGACCCGAGCTCTTCGGTGACGCCATAAACTCAGGGCCACGCTTCAGTGGGCGTGAGCGAGCGAGGGAGAGAGAGAGAGAGAGAGGGAGAGAGAGAGAGAGGTCGTTTAGCAAGCTCTCTGGCTGGCTGTGTGGCAGGTCAAAGGTCAGCCGGAGCTCACAGAAAGGCAGAGGGCTTTGTCGGCTCTGGGGAGAGTCCCATAGGTCAGGGTTATATAACCGGGTCGGAACATTCCCTACCCTTCCCACCATGCACTGCACCTGCATACCAAGTCGCACGGCTGGTGAGCATGGGGGGGGGGGGGGGGTCAAGAAGGTCAGGAGCCTGATGGCCTGCAGAGTCACTTTCGATCACACACACGACATCACACGCTCACATCCACCGACGTTTAGTTTGATACGTGGCCACCGGGGGCGCGTTCACACCAGGCGAGCGTTCACGACAACCTGAGGCGCCTGAAAAACACCGGTTTCTGTCTCACCCCCTTCCAAGAGAGGGTTGTTTGTTAGGAGGGGGGAACCTAATACGGGCCGACTCCAGGAAACGACCCAAGAACGCAAGGTTTTCTGGGTATAATGAGACGGATGTTGACATTGGATAGCCGGCAGTTCCTCATGCTTGGAAAGCCTAGCATAACAAAAGGAACCGAGGGCGAACCGCAGTCTGGACCGACCGCTCGCGCTCCAGACACCAGAGAAGGTAAATCACGACAGACACGTCCATCACGCTCAGCTTCAGTTACTGGCGCTGGAGTCGGATTCGCCGGGACTTGACAGATCTACCGCAACCCCCGTCCAACGAAGCGGCTACTCGCGGTGACTTTTGTTTACGAGCCCTGGGGTCGCTTGTGATTAGGCAGCGTGGAAAAACAAACCGAGCGAAAAACAAAAACAAGCAACGACAAAGTAAACTTTCCCCACTCTGGTTCAGACCAAAGGCAACAAACCGGAGGTGTGTGATCGTGTGAGACAACCGCATGCTGCACAGGTGGGTGCACAACGTCTGGATTGTTTGACGGCCTCTGTAAAAACGTATTTCTCTTTTCCTTTCAAATTAAAAGCACGTTGCCGAGTGCTGTCCGCACATGACTTGGCAGAATGTGACACGAACAGAGAGAGAATCCACTAGGAGATCTCCAGTCATGCGGAGCTGTCAGTCAGCCAGCAAGGTCCACGGAGGGGACGGGGGGGGGGATGCAGGTGGGAGCCCCCGAAGTGTCTCCTTCCGGGGGAGGACGAGGAGCGAGGGAGGAGGTGAGGTGGGGTAGTGGAGGGGGGGTGGGGGGGGGGGGGGACGAGGAGGAGAGAAACATGTTTCCACTCCCATCTCCTCCTCCGTGTTGGTGTGAAGGGAGTCGCAGAAAACAGATGACCTACATTCTCTTGGCAAGGATTAACAAAAGACAAAGTGAAGTATGGAAAGAGAGAGAGAGAGGGAGAGAGAGAGAGGGGGGGGGGGGTGAAAGACTGAGAGAAACATATAGACTTTCTGTTTGACATTTAAGGCAGGTCTGAAAAGGTAGAGCCGCAGACGGGGGGAGGGTTTTGACGGTAACCCTCTCCGACTCTTCCTTCCTTCCCTCTCTGAGCGGTTATATAAAGGACATCCATAATTCTGTTCGCTGCACATCAAAGAGCCAGCGCCGCTTTGCAATCTGCATATATGCTGCGTCCAGGGAGCGGTGTGTGTGTGTGTGTGTGTGTGTGTGTGTGTGTGTATTACATGGAGGACTGTTTGAGTCAAAAATAGGCTTCTTTGGAGAATGTTTAGATATTTGCCACTTGAGGCTCCCATCGCACGTCATCATCGAGACCAAAGAACCATTCAGTTCAACGGACGTTGGTGCTACAACCCTCCCGAGACATCACAGTGGCGCGAGCTGAGTTGTCCCCGCAGAGGAGAGGCTAACGCCCCGTACCCACCGGACGCGCACGCGCACAGACGCGTAATAGCGCGCGCACTTTTGCGCGGAACTGAACGCGTAACTGCTTTTTCAGAGCACATTATGAAAACAGAAGTAAGCATAGTCTTAATTAATTGAACAAATATATATATTTATGTATACTATAATAAAGAAAAGCATTATAAAAACGGGAATAACTGGTTATATGCAAAAAGTATGACTTGATTTAACTTCATTCATCCCATAATGGTGATTGTCTCTGTTCCCTTTTTCATTATGGCCTATATTAAAATAAAATATGTATTAAAATAATTAATAACACTAGTAAAACTATTAGTAGGTTGAAAAACATTCATATGTGGTGATATGATGCAGATATTGTGCATAGACAATGTATTTCTATGAGGTGCGCGCGCGGACACACGCGGGCGGGCAGTTTTTTTTCCCGCCCCGGGCGGAAAAATCAGCTCCACGTCCGCGAGCCGTGCGCCCGCGGCCGGTGGGATCCGCGGCATTCGGTACTGTCGCTACTCTAGCCGCTAGACTCTAGACTAGAGACGATCGCCAACATTCTATTACCGTAATACCTGGTAGTAACAGAGCTGTGTGCGGGGCAAAAAAAACTTCTTTTTCCCCCCCAATACCTGAAAGTGGGGGGACAAAAAGTCTCGGTGTCCCCCCTATACCGGCGCCAGTGTTGTGTTCACTATGTGGGTTCGATCCCCACATAGTGTTAACTGTCACATTTGTAAGTCTCTTTGGATAAAAGCGTCTACTAATTGACTGTATTGTAATGTTTTTATATTTCATTTTCAGCTGCTGCCAAGTGCGCTTTGCGCCCGTGGGATTGCACCTAAATGAAAATAGTTTTTTCCAATACTATTCCACCACTTTCTCACATGTAGATAATATTATAAGAAAGTGTGGTTAAATGTTAAATGAATACACTACTGCATTCAAACGTACGCATTGACTCGGGCAGCGATTCTCTCCCACGCCAATTCCCTCTCCTTTACGACCCTTCTGCTTGCTGGTTGCCATGGTGAATCGTAGTATCGGACCTCCATTGCTGATGGCTTTTTATTGTCGTCGCGCATGCGCTTAACTCAAGGTGAACATACTCAAAGTTGATTGAACTAACTCAAATCAGCCGTTCTGGAACCGAAAACTCAGACTTGGCCATCTCGGAATGAATCAACTCAGAGTGCAGGGTTAGAGTTTGCTGAACCTGCTTCTTGGAACAGGCCCCTGGTGCTCACCGTCCTTGATGGCTCCTCTGGGATGGATCCGGCTCCACCTCTGTTTCTGTTTCTCCTGCCCACTCTGTAATGGCTCCTCCTCCTGGTCGTCAAGGAGAATAACTGCACCTCCACTGCCAAAATCCCCCAAGGTCTCCTGGTTCTCATCTACAGAGACACAGACAGATTAGAGATGGATAGACGAAGAGAGTGTCAGACAGAGACAAACAAGTAAAAGGTAAGGATTGAGAAGCATATTCTCTGTGGTCAAAAGAGGTATGGCAAGTTTGCCTTCCTTTATACAACCTCAAAGTGGGAAAGGCTTAAGATCACTGATGTTAAATCCCAATGTTTTATCCTCCATGAGTCAGAGGTTGAGAGAAAGTCAAAAAGACAGCAGCACAATCAGACAGGTAAAAAAACCAATAAAAAGTCATCACCCACTTCCACATCCTCTTGTCTTGGTTGTGTATCTGTCAGAGAGTGAACTAGTAATTTTATTGTTCCCTAAGATTCAATATTATATTGAAAGAGAAGCTCTGCAGGCTGTCAGGTATCACAGGCAGAGAGAAGACAGTCACTCAGCCCTCCACCTGGATCAAAGAGCGAACTCGTGAAACTCGTGAAAAAGGTAGAACAGAATTAAAAACCAGATACATAATAAACTACCACTTGGGTAACAGCAACTCATCTTGCTTCAAGGGGACCAGTCACTTTCTCACACACACACACACACGACTCTTCAAGTCTGATTCCGTTTGCCTTGTTGGCCCTGTGGCGTGAAATATAGACTGTCATTCCAATGTGGCCGTGTGTGGACAGGAGTGAATGATTGACAGCGGACAGACCGACCTATGAGGCTTTTCTGTTGACCCTGAGTCTGAATCCTGCTGCTTCTGATTCGCACAAGGCAAACCTGTACCTGCTACATAGTGAGGTCCAGGTGCTTCAACCCACAAACTGAGGACCCCTATTTCTGTTTCCCTTAGGAACACAGCAATAATCATTCTGGACACTAGATGTCACCCTTTCCCCAATTATCACCTCAGATTAGCTGAAATAGCCAAGAGCAAGAAAGGCTTATGTGACTCCCAGGGGTTAAAAAAAAAAAAAAAAAAGGGTTTGTCCAAGATTTGAACCTGGGACATTTGGCACCCAAAGCAAGAATCCTACTGCTAGACCAACAAGCTTTCAATATTGCAGCACAACATTAGTCACCATTGGCAGGTGATGATATGGTTGAGCAAGCTGGGAAGTGGTTGAAGGGCTAGTTTTTTCATAGTATGACTTGATGAGCGCAGAGTGATATTTCCAATGGTCCCTGGTGGTCTTAATGTTCAAGAAATGATTTGGCCAGTAATACAGTGGAACCTGCTTGACAAAGGTGGCATTTCCTGGTTGTATTCTCCCCCAGGAATAGGTAAGTGGTAAGAACCCGTTGGCCTGTGGAGGCCAGGGTTCGAATCTCACCTCCGGTGGTCTTTCTGGTGTGAGCGGAGCAGGTGGAGGTGGGTTTCGTGTGTCAAGGGAACCTTAAGAGACCTAACCTAAGAGACATCGGTATTTGTGGCGGGCTCGCCACAGTACCGGGGTCCGTGACAGACCGAGATGTAGACAGGAGGAGAGTTAACTGGCCAGCAGGCCGTTTCATTTCCACACCAGCGATATAAACTGCCCCGGCGCTGACGGCAGTGCGGGGTGCGCCTCCTTCCTCCCTGCCTCAGCCACGGAGCACCAAGGCTGGTTCCAGTCCGCCTGGCTTCCAGGGACTTCCAGGCTGCACCCGGCAGCATCCTCCACGGAGCTCGGCAGGTCGCCGTCGACGACCGCTCTCCTACTCCGTCTCGGCCACTCGCGCCCTCACCTCCGTCCCGACAACCGCCATGGACCTCGCTTGGGCGCGTGTGTCTGTGATGAGAAAGAAATTGAGCTGCAGTTCCGAGGTGGAGACATTGGCTATTCATAGTATGTTAAAGAATTGTAACCCTAGTGGACCACACTATCTGCCACAATGAAGAACTCCGGGTTAAGTGAATTGTCTCTTCTACCTCTAATCAGCAATCATAAGATTCATTCATGCTCCTTAGATGCCAGGTTAGGGTTACACCCTCATTTTCTGTCATGGACTATGGACCCCCTGAAGTAGCCTTGGCCACCCCCTGGCCACCCCATGTGTAAAACTCTAGTTCCGCCACTGGGACACACGCGGGCGCCCGCCCGCCGTGCGCCTGCGGCCGGTGGGATCCGCGGAATTCGTTAAATGGGCGCGGAAATGAAGCGCAGCAGCGCGCGTGTGCGTGCGCGTCCACTTGCGCGTCCGGTGGGTACGGGGCGTAAGACGCTAAGAGGCGCTATGTGTGAATTGTCAGCCCCGGTGTTGTGCAGCGGGCCCGGAGCCGTGGGGGATCGAGCCGCCCCCTGAGTTTTCATAACCACTTGAAAGCTTGGACGCTGTCATTGTAATTACGAGGCTGCTAATGAAGTCATGCTCGCTGAGAGTGAGAGAGAGAGAGAGTGTGTGAGAGAGAGAGAGAGAGAGAGAGAGAGAGAGAGAGAGAGAGAGAGAGAGAGAGAGAGAGAGAGAGAGAGAGAGAGAGAGAGAGAGAGAGAGAGAGAGAGAGAACAGTTGTCTGCTGCGCTGCTGCCATCTAGTGGTCACAAACAAGAAGGCATGGGAAACAGAGAGGTTAGTGGCGGAATGAAGACAGGATTATTTGTACAGATTGGTGTTGTGATCAATTAATTTCAATCAATTGAGCATGTGGATTTTTATTAATTTAATATTAAAAAACTGAAACTGAAATGAATGTTCTGTCAATTAGTTTCATTTCACGTGATTTTCTACTTTCATTTCTTTATTGTGGTATCTATCTATAATGGCAGCTGGTAGATACATGTTGTGAGATGAACATGAGCTCAGTTTGCTTGTTTTGTTTCCTTTCCTGTATCTGAGATCACCTCTGATCATTTTAGACAGCAGCAAACTGTGCACAGTGTGTGTTTTTGTCATGTGACTCTGATTTTTTAGGGTGTGACAAGACTCAGAGACGGTTAGGTTAAAGTGCAGATCGACAACTTTAATACCAGGGTACTCGAGGTATTCAGTCACATCAGATGAACAGATCAATTATTAAGACAATTACTAGAAAAAGTCTCTTAATATTCAAGTTCTGATTTGAGGCCGGTTCAATAAGCTCCTTTACTCCTTTAATTTATATCAAAGCAAATTACACATTTATGACTACACACAAAACTGAAATGGAAAACCGCATACAATTGCTATTTTCCTCTAACTGTCCATCTGATGTGGCTGACAATTCAGATTAAACCAGTCATTGTGTCTTTCAACATCCAAACATATGGGAACTGAGCAAAAACAGAGCAAGCAAATGTGTGTGTCTGTAGAACACAAATATTCTGATAATACATTACATTACATTACAATCATTTAGCAGACACTTTTATCCAAAGCGACTTACAATAAGTGCATTCAACAAAGGTAGGTAAGAAAACTACTAGTCACCAGAAATCATAAGTGCATTTCCTTCCTAAACAAGCAACTAAGAGCATAACTAGTGTTAATGTAAGAGTGCAATAAGTTAGCAACCTACTTATCTTAACAAATGAGACAAATAGAGAATCGAATAAAACAAGAGCGAAGACAAATAAGTGAACCCAATAAACAAGAGCTAAGACAAGAGCTAAGACAAATAAATGTATCCAAGAGCCAGTAAACAAGAGCTAAGACAAATACAGTGAATTAATAGTGTGAAATAAAACAGTACATGTTTTTGTGTCATTCTCAGATTGGTCAGTGGTATAGTAGATAATAATGATCATAATAATATTTTTTTGTTGTACCCAGATAGTGTATTCATTCAGAATGACTTCTGATAAATGTATAAACTAAAAAAAAAACAATGTTTTTATTAAAAAAATCAGGATCTTAAAAATGTTCTTGACCATCTAAAGTATGACTATGAGACTAAATGGTTTCATACATACAGGGTGGATGACTAAAAGCAACAAGTAGCAGCATGATCATGATTCTGTTGATCAAGTGGCATCAAACAACAACGGGTTTGAAAAATCCCGTTCAGCCTGTTTCTGTATTTTCGGTCTGACAGATTAATGTTGAAATGCTGACACCCACCACCCCCACCGCTCACCGCCCACCGCCCACGCCACGCTCACCACCACCCAGCCACAGGCAGACCAATGGATGTGACTTGTGCTGCACTCATGATCAGATCCTCTTTAACATCACTTACCGAGACTAAGAATTAAAACAGGCGTGATACATTAGCAGAAATACCCATTAGGAGTGAAAGGGCGACGTCAGCAGCCACATGCAGTGAAATGTGATGAAGGTTTATTCTCTGAAATGTGAAGCACCAGCAGGAAATCATGGGCCTCGTTATGATATATGAAGAATGTTTACTTCCAAAATCAATGTTTTCTCCACTTTTCGGAGACATATCAAAAACTAGAACTAATCTTTATCAGTATCTATTGAAGGATGCCATATATATATATATATATATATATATATATTTTTTTTTAAATCACATTGAAATGATCACATGATGGGATCTAGTGTAAAGTAAACGGTTTCTGTAGCTCAGTGTGTTAACACTAACACTGCAGCTTCCTGTCTCCTAACCTGGGACTGTCTGTTCTCCTTAAAAACAAAAGAGGAGTCGTTGTTATCGTTGCGAGATATCAGCAGTAGTTGAAAAGATGTTTTGTGCTCCGTAATGAAATATCAGACCAAACATGTCCCTTTCCTGTCTTCCATGCCTCCGCCTTATCTTCGCCATCGCTCTTGTTATGGCGTCCAGTGAATTTACTCACTTCCTGTCTGTGGGAGCGTCTCAGACGCATTTCCTTGTAATGTCAGAAACAGAAACATGTTTTCATGTTCGATATTTCAACCGTGAAATGTTTTTCAACTAAAGTGGCAAACGCCAATCACCGGTATTCTTCCTGTAATACTGTGTTTTGCAGTGCATCTGATTCGAGGCCATTTCACACCACGAGTGTCCTGCTGCTTGGGTATTTCCAGCGTTTTTGCTTGTGGCTGAAGCTGGAGACCTTCTTGCCGGCGCTGCCCCTAACAGCGCCTCCCTTCAGCCTCGCGGCGCCGAGCCCGATCTCTGGCATTGTCCTTCCTCCTGGTTTTCCGGCTTCCTCATCGGCTTCCTGCTGCTTGAAGTTGTGGAGGGTCCGGCAGTCACAAGGGCGCTCCGAGCGTAAAGGCCTCCGGCTCAGGCAAAACAACTTCATTGAGGCGTAGCAAAGCTCGGCGAAGCTGGAAATGGCCGACACCACCCCCACGCCGAAGTAGAAGCAGAGGAAGATTGTCTTCTCTGCGGGGCGCGAGGTGAAGCAGTCCACGGTGTAGGGGCAAGGGAAGCGACTGCAGGGGAACTGGGCCTCCAACTTGAAGCCGTACAGCCACCACTGACCCACCAGGACGCCGACTTCCGCCACCATGCGGAAGGCCACGTTGACGAGGTAGAGCCTCCTCATGTGGCGATCCTCCCTGTAGTCCTTGCTGCTCACGGAGCTGCCCTTCCTCTTGTTATGGTGGTGCACGGCGTACATGAGGTACAGCAGGGCCGGCGTGGAGATGAGGACGATGTGAAACACCCAGAATCGGTACTGGGAGATGGGGAAGGCCTCGTCGTAGCACACCTGCTTGCAGCCCGGCTGGAGGGTGTTGCAGGCGAACTCTTCCTGCTCGTCCTCAAACAGGTCGCTGGCCACGGTGCCCAGGATCAGTATCCTGAAGACCAGCATGAGGAAGAGCCAGAAGCGGCCCAGCAGCGGCGAGTGGGCCTGGAGGTTATCGAAGAGCTCGCTGAGGAAGCCCCACTCCCCCATGATGGCAGCGCCGCGTCTGGGTTGACCTCTCGGGGTTCTGGGGATCTACCCGTCCGAAGTCCAGCCGTCTGTTTTCAGATCAACTCTGAACTCTCTGGGTCTCAGTACATCTTTAGGATTATGTTTTCTGTCACTTGTTGAGTTACTACATTAAATTACAGTCTAGTCAGGTCTGCTGGTCAATGGTTGGCCCCTAGTTGTCGTGATGGAGCTCCAGTGGCCTGAAAGAGAAAATGAAACAAAACAAAATGACAAACTTTCTTCTTTTGATTTCATTTATCAAACAAGCAATCAATGTTTTATTTTTTTATGGAAGCAGTGAAGGAAATGAATTTCGAAATGAGATATGCACCAAAAAAACACCTGCCCATAAAAATGCCTTGGAGGTGAAGCACATGAGAAGTTACTGTTAAAGACATGAGTCATTCATCTGTGCTTTTGAAATATTGACATATGAATTGTGGGACTATGGAATGAAACCCGTCATATAGTACAAAAGAAAAACTCAACCTCACTCAACTCAAACTCAACCAACTCTGAACTGTTCCTGATGGCTACAGAAGAAAAGTGATGCAGAACGATACAATACCACTCACTGTTATTTTAGCTACACACGTCGTCTTATCTAAATATGTGAACTGCACAGTAAGAGCACAACCTCGATAGTCGATGGATCACCGACAAGCTGCTACTTGCAGAAGCAGGCTGGCTGGTTGAGCCGCTACCCAGACTCTCCCATTAGCACACACACACACACACTTTCACCTGAGGCCAGATGTATTGTGCCACCGGCAGAGAGATGAGGACACAGGTTCAGCCCGAGGCATTTCATGTACCTTATGAAATCACAACATGTGCAACCTAATCCCTGCTGATAAGGATTGAAGATCCTGTCTCGGCTCTGTGCTCGTCTTCTTTTCCCAAAGAGGGATATCCGTAGACGAGCTGAAGGAAGGATCTCTCACAGGATCAAAGTTAAAAAAAAAAACCAACACCACATACCCCAACATCATATCCATTCAAGGTGTGATTCCCTCATCAACTCAGCTCAGGTTCCTCTCGAGGTTTCTCCGAATGGCGTGTGCAGGGGGCTTGGTGGGGCCTAATGATTGAGAGGGCGGCAACGGGTAAGGAAATTCTTGCCGGTCCTAATCTGTGGCCATCAAGAGTCCCAAACAGAGCTGATGTTTACTCAACAGGGGCCAGGTCTTGATGAGCACTTGAAAGAGCTTCCTTAATGGCAGGAAGGATCTGAGTTATAAGCTGTGCCCCCAGTATCAACTGAAACAACCCAGTGGATACTGCGCATTGTGCCTGCAATCTGTAGACCAGATGCATCCCTTTTTTTCTCTTTGGATAAAGCATCCATCATATGTACTTCGTGTCCTACTGTTTTAGTTCAGGAGCCCTTGAGGTTGGGTGTGTTTACATCTTTATTACAATAGTGGGTTGACTGCCCTGCCACCACTGATACTTGTCAGGACTTGGGGAGCAGTTCAAGTGATTGAAAAATTAGATGAGAAAGTGTCCAGATTCAAAAGGTTTGTTTCTGCCTCCTTCACAAATCCACCGTATCACCCCACTCCCGTTGTAAGCAAACAGCATTACAAGAAAACAAACCCAATCAAGATAAAAGATAGTCTGCAGAATTGATTTAGTTATACAAGTTACTAAAACAAAATGTCACTTACCCAACGTGCTGTCCCAGTATGATCTGCTGCCGGTTACAACCTATTTCTGGGTTCAAAGGTGGTGGTATAAAACTGCAGTGGAATGCCGTGTGGCATAAAGAAAGAATGAATGTACAATGTAAAAAAATACCAGAGTGCAAAAAACATTAGGATGAAGCTCCTCCCTACAGCCACCTGAAGAGGAGTCACCTGTTCCTCCTGAACGACTCATGTCATGTTTCATGCTCATGTCTAGTTGACGCCGTAGGAGAACAGCCTTCAACCCAGCAGTTCATGGACCACACAGCACAAACAATATGAACAACTTTATTTAACAAGAGAATATAAAAGACATCCATTCAAATATTTACAACACAGAACAGGCATAAAAACATACCACAATAGAGCAACATATTTCTATTATTCTTCACATAAATCAGTGTGTTTTGATCTGCTAAAACAGTGAATGAGAATTACAATGAACATCAACAACATCTGCTTCAAGTGTTTCAAGCTAAGCCGTATTAAACCATATGGCATGGAGTATATACACAAGACAGGTCAACACTAAACCTATAAAATGACCGTGTGCGGACTGAAGTTAGAAAATCCACTAAAAATCAGAGTCAGAGTCTGAGTCCAGGTTGTATGCGACCGGTTTCCTGGCACGTGATGGTTTTTCCCTCGGCGCCACGGCTGCAGGAGCGGCAGCTTCCTGGTCCGAAACCTGGAAACTGTCATCATCGTCCCACCTCTTGGTTTTCTACGAGGACGAAGAAGAAAAAACATTAAGAGAAAAGATTCAATTATAGTGAATGCTGCATTTGGAATCAAACTGTTATAGTGCATTAGTAGCAGGGAAAGCGGTCACGTGAACACCAACCCCTCCACCAACTGACACAAAAGAAACACCCGCTCTTACAAAATGATTACCGACATGAAAGTCAAGCATGTTAATCAGGAGGCCTTAGTCTTAAGACCTTTACCTACAAAACAGTTCTGATTTTGAGGAGCAAATCATCTACATCTACTGAGGAATTGACTAAGGAATTGTTTTGCCAAAATCTCCATTAGCGTTTTGGAACGAAAACATTCAAATACTGTTTGACCTGCCAACATGTCTCCGAGCCGAGTCAGATCTTGATCCACAACTGACCTTGCTGGCGGCGGCGGCGGTGGTTTTGCCCTTGAGACGGGACATGAGGTTGTCTGAGCTGCTGTCAGAGTCGTCGCTGGCCATAGCCTGTTTCCGTTTGAGCGCCGGCTTCTCCTTGGCCACCGGGGCTTTAGCTTCGGCCTCTGAGTCGCTGGAGTCAAATGAAGGGACCATCTTGGTGGTTTTGGCAGCAGCTTTGGGCTTGGACAGAGCAGCTAGGATGGATGGCTGCTTTGCATCTAGAAGAGTGACAGGGAAAATGTGAAAAGAAGAAGTACAATCAGATTATTAAAAAGCGGCCAGTTTAAAGTTTTATTGAACTTATTTCAGTGTCACGCACACTAGACTGCCCAGCCAAAGCAGGCTTACAAGAATCATACACATCACGCTGCAGTTTGTATGGAACAAACACATTCCTCAACAAGTATTACACAAGGCATGTTAAGGTTTGGTTTCCATGATTCATAGAGTAAGTGTGTCACCTTTTCCAACGCAATTAGAACTGATTGGAACCACAGTTCATCATACAACTATGACCGGTTTCATTACCTGCAGCCTTCTTCTTAGCTACAGGTGGCTTCTTGGCAGCGGCAGACTTCTTGGGTGCAGCCTCTTTGGCCTTGGGCTTAACGGGAGGCTTGGAGGCAACCACCTGATCATCAGACTGAGCTGCAAGAACAAGTTCAACACAGGCTCATAATTCAATCTCAGATCGGAGCCCCAACATTCAACAAGCTCAACATGAGGGTCTCCTGTGGAAATACTTACAGCTGGATTTGCTTTCAGACGCTTTCACGGTTGTTGATTTGCTCTTTGCCACTTTCTTTCTGCAGAAGTTTGACAAAGTTAGATTTAACAGCAAAAACATCTGATTGATTTGATATGGTAAATAAAAATTCTTCATAAACTGATCATGTGTTGCTTCTGCACAAATCCTGTTCTCAGTCTTATACTCAGACTCACGTGGGCTCTGGAGCTTTAGGAGGCGGGGCTGGGGAGTCTACGTCGTTGTCAGTCACAGCGCTGGGCTCGGGGGCGAAGCTGGTGTCATCGTCACTGATGACTGCTTTCCTTTTTGGAGCCTTGTCCTTCCCCCAATCATCAAACTCATCTTCACTGCTGGATATACTATACTTCACCGCGCCTGAGGAAACGGCCAACAGAAGGATTGCATTAGCACCGCCAGTGTGTGTTAGTGTATATTTCTGTGTACGCATTCATTCCTTACAAAATTGCAAGTTTATTACAGCAAACAATTACTATGGGAATTAGTTTTTAATAGACACTCTACATTGCTTTACAAAGCAAAGTGCAATTAGGGCTGAATTGGTAAGAGAGCCAAGTAGTCTTAGGAAATGAGTTTCATCAGATTTAGGAGGATCTGGCTGTAATTGCAGCTATCAAATGAGATAAGATCCTGAGGGGGAAATGGGTCATTTCAGGGACAGAATATACAAATAAAAAAAACACAACGGTCACATTAGGAGTGCTGACAGCGGTCAGGGGTAGCTTGCAGCCTCACCTTTAGTTTTGCGTCCAGCTCTCTCTTTGGGGGCGACCACCTCCTCTGCCTCCATCTCGCTGTCGGCCCCAGACTCGTCGTCCGACCACGGATTCTTCTTGGGCTTCTTCGTCATAGGCTTGAACTGAAGGGTGGTCTGCTTGCCTGTCTTTGATGCTGCTGCAGAGAGGTGTGTTTGTGGTGAGTATGATCAATGAAAATCCATAGCAGCAGGTCAGGGTATGTTAGGCCATCTGTTATTGATCTATATTACAAACAGGGCTCAAATGATAACAGATTACTTTGCTAGATAGTGATCATGTTTATTAAAGATTATTAGTCTCAGTGATCTTAAAAGTATTTCACTTCATTTTCTGCATCTTATATTGATTTTTAACTACTGCAGACGGTCTAATTGAAATAAAAGGTGATATACGATTATATGAGCTAAATTAGAAAGGTTATCTAATGCTTGTGTGTTGATAGAGCCACACAAACCCAATCATTTCAACAGTAGAACCCTGACGGCACCATTGAGTCATCATCACCTTTTTCCTTGGCCGGGGCTTTGGTCTTCTTGTTCAGCCGTGCTGCCAAGCCCATCTCCTCGGCCGGCTCCACATTCTCTCCATCCTCTCCAAACTCTATCTTCATCATCACATCTTCACTCTAAAATTCAGAGATGCCACCAATTCAATCGAACATGCCAATATTTAATAGCACAACTCTTATCGTGTATAAATGGATATCAGAATTTTAGTTTCTGTATTTAATTGTATAATACTGACATATTGGCAGTATTTCCTTTGAATGTCCACTACAGTTGAAACATAATTGAAGACTAATAATCATGATAATACTGATAGGTAATAACTAGAAACACAATATCTGACAAAATAATCAGGATTAGTATTTTATCTATAATCCAGTGAAATATTGAGTCTAGTCTAAATGAATGTAAGAAGACAGACCGACCTTGATTTTCTTGCCCTTCTTGCCCTCTCCTTTTTTGAGGTCAGCCTTCTTGTTGGCTTCGGCCTTCATGGTGCTGGTAATGCGCGGGATGACACGGCGACCCTGCGGTGTGGGCAGGGTTTCCTGCTTCACCTTCACCGCTTTGCCCTTTCCACCCTTCCCCTTTCCAACAGGCATGGAGGCAGTCTCCTTTTCTTGCTCCTCTATGCGCTGAGGACAAGAATAAGTGAGATGAATGAGATTCAAGAGGGGAATGTAGAACATTTCAAGGTTCTGTACCCTTTCCAGATCTACATTTTTTTTTTTTTACTAATTTCAGGATTTTGGTCAGTGTTCAATAGGATGCATCAACTAGGCCAAGAGTAATTGAAGTTTATTTTTTCACAATATGTGAAATAACAGTAGGCCTACAGCTATGTTAAATGTGTATACAGCTAT
Organism: Hoplostethus mediterraneus; assembly: GCA_034670385.1. Classification (NCBI taxonomy): domain Eukaryota; kingdom Metazoa; phylum Chordata; class Actinopteri; order Trachichthyiformes; family Trachichthyidae; genus Hoplostethus; species Hoplostethus mediterraneus. The sequence continues at coordinate 247,987 of JAXDDW010000067.1, forward strand.
TTTCCACACATTGAGAAATTCTATAAACATCTCAACCTGGAAACACCAAAATGTATTTATCATGTTTCCAGACCTGTGGAGGAATCAGGGAGGGGTCTGAGCAGCTACAGGGATGACAGCTTATGTGAAATGTATATGGGGGGATAAAAAAAAGAGAAGAGAAAAAATGAGTGATTTAGCATTGGTTAGTGAATGCCCATTACCTCCAGTTCCTCAGAGAAAGCAGCAAGGTCTTCCTTCCACAGGTCAGTTGGATTCTTCCTCTTCAGGGTGTTCAGCTCTGTCAACTACAGGACAAGATTGAATCAGAAATGAGCAAGATAACTAAGAAGGTACTGAGATAGGCTGATTCATCAAAACAGCAGTTAACCTTGCAGTTTTAAAAGACAAGCACAAAAACACCCTGATGGAATGTAGCTGACTTAGTTCATCGCTTTACTGGGAGCATCAACCATCAACTATTCTAGTAAGATAATAAGTCAATAAGACTTGAGGCTGGATGAGGATCAGACCTTAGCGTCCCTCTGTTTGCACAACTCGTCTTTCTTTTCTTTGGTCAGGTACCACATGGGCATGCTCAGCAGGTAGTTGTAGTCTGGCCCGCTGGTGTCCTCCTTGTCCTCCTCCTCTCCATCCTCCATCTCCTCCTCATTCTAAGAGCAGGAAGAGAAACATATAATGTTACTTGTTCAGGTGGAAGCTCATAAGCTGCGATATTCATGTGCTGCTGAGAGACGTTTCACTACGCATGGTGTCCTACCTTCTCTTGAGCCTCTTTCCAGGCCTTCACTGGGTCAGAGTCGTAGCCCATCTGCTGCAGCATGCGGATCAGCTCCTTCTTTGGCTTGTTCTCTGGAGGTGGACGGACAGGTCACATACTGTTTGATCAAAGAAATCCAAAAGGTTGAAATGCTAATATTTGCTAGATATTGTGATTGCTATTATTAATCTTTATGATTTGGGGTAAAATTTTCAACTACAGATGTTCTAGAAGAAATGTTTCAATATTGCCACAATTATTAGTTGTAGAGACAAAGTGTAGCGTCTGATCGATTACACAGTTAATTGTGCAGCCCCAATACATTCATGGAAGCACACACTTGAAATTTCAACCAGAGGTCATAACTTGTGGAATGAGCTACTCACCGATGACCAACGTGCCCTGGATCTTCTCCAGGATGAAGCGGGCCTGGTTGGTGAGCTTGGCACTCTCTGCCCCCAGCATGCCGACCAACCAGTCTTTCCTCAGCACGTAGTACTTCATCCTCAACTCAAAGAAGTCCTTCAGGATGTCCTGCACGGACTCATACTTCTTCAAGCTGCCCACATGGTCAAACAACACCTAAAACAACAAGGAGTCTCAGGTTGAGCTTGAACCGTTTCTCTTCAGCAAAGGTTGTGGAAAGTCATATTTCTTCTGAAGCTACAAGGAGAAGAGGAACTAAGTGAAGACTTGATTTTATCCTCAGTCACAGGACAATGGCAGGTGTGTGGACACGTGTGGGAGCCATTACCATAGAATTGCAGGTGAGGGGGTTCTGCAGCTTGAAGACCTTGTGGAGGCCAGCAGCCTCTACCTCCCTCAGCTTCTCCTCCGTCATCTTCACCACAAATCGCACAGTGGTGTCAGTGTGGTATTCCTTGTAGTCTGTGATCAGAGGGGGGATCTTATCTGTGCCGTTCAGCATGGGCTCCAACACGTTCTCCTTGTAGGGCTAGACCACAGAGGAAAGAATGAAACAGACACGGAGGAAAGAGATTATTTTTTTCAAAATTTGATACAGCATCTATTTAACCAGCTGCATGAATGTGAAAGATTGAGAGACCTCAATAAATCTGCAAGAGGACGAATAAGGCTCCAGGGACTAACCTGTGTCCAGGTTTTGACGGGTAATTCAGAAATCTCGATGGTGGTGGAGTTGATGATGGATACCTCTCCACTGTTAATGAACTGGTTGCCCATCACATGGTCAATGGTGCCTTTGAAACCTTTGTAGTTTGGAAGCTGCAGGAGCAAAACAAAGATGATTTTTCATGCATCTTTTTCATTGGCTCTGCTCCGCCTGAAGACAGGAAATTATAATCTACAATCAGAAACCAACTGCAATAGTTTCCTTTCCTCACCATGGGCAGTGGCTCCTCCCCGTTGAGCATACGGTGGAGGTTGATGACAATCTCTCGGACGTCATAGTTGGGGATCTTGCTGGCCCAGCCTGTGCCGATACCGTCAGCGCCGTTCACCAGCGTGGTGGGGATGATGGGGATGTACCACTCTGGCTCCACACGCTGGTTGTCATCATAATTGTACTTCAGCAGGTTGTCATCCACAGGAGGGAAGAGAAGACGAGTCAGAGAGCTGTAGGGAAGGAAAATCCTGAGTGAATCCCTGACTGGAACCTATTGAGATTTTTTTTTTTTGTGTGTACAACTCTATATTTCTTCCTTTAAATACATTTTTGATTCACATATCTTCAAGGTTTCTACAGATTCTACATTTCAAAATTCCATACTTCCAAACCTCTTAACATAACATACTAGTCTACGCTATACATAACTATGACTGGATTTGAAGGTTTTGATCGGTGTTCAATACGTAAGTAATACGTGACAGCTAAGCTAGTCATTCTAAAGCTGAATATCATTCTTCATATCATGACGACAAAGTAGGTGTACAACCACAAAATGTGTGGTCATATGTACATCAATAGGACAATATTTTCCCCATACTTTTAGTGCGATTCCAAACCTTACAAGACATGAAAATGATCAAATAATTTTTCTATACTTCCAAACTCTGTGGGCCTATGCAGAAAGCCTGTAGCTTGCTATTATTTTCAGTTGATATGGGGGCTGCTGACCTGAGCATGGTGAAGATGTATCGAGGGCTGGCGGAGTCCTTGCCACCATGCAGCCTGGTTCCAAACTGACCCAGAGGCTGTAGCAGGTTTAAATTGTTGCTTCCCACAAAGTTCTGGGCCAAGCCGACAATGGTCATCATTAGAGAGACCTGAAAAAAGGAGCATTAACCAGCACTGTTAATGAAACATCTACGGGTGTGTAGAACGGGTAGTGTAAGAGTTCAGCATGAACAGTTAGTCTGATATAATTTGGTCATGACTGCCTTTAACCAAGGAAGCGCTATCAAGTCAGCGGTTGCAGGCAGACAACAAACAGCAATGTACAATAGCAAAAAACAATCCGAGTTACATAAATGGGAAGACCAATGTAACTTCCTCCCATATGAACGCTACAAAATGCAGTAGTCTAATAAACTTTCCGGCTAATGGGCCGATCCTTTTTACACATTCACTGAACAAAGCAAAGGCCACTGCTTACTGAGTCTGCCACAGGATTCTTCACGAGCAGTCTGACCTCAATAAGAGACGAGCTCTTCAGGTTTAAAAATCATCTCACCTCTCCATGGTGGTAGGCTGACATCTCAGCCACAGAGCCAGCCAGCTGGGCCACCTTCACCTCCCGCTTGTCATTCCTCTTGAAGCAACAGAACAGCACCTTCCTCTGGCCTGGCTTCAGACCTGAGATACACAGATTGATACATACAGAGTAACTATAAAGCCTCTCTCTACACCAAACAAACATATATTCTATAATAACATGCAATTTAAGATTCCACATTTGTTGTTGGTAATTGTACCACTCACCATCTACCAGGCAGGGGATGGACCTCTCATTGTCAGAGTTGGAGAAGAGAACCAGCTCCTTGTTGACAAACTGATTGTAGGAGAGAGACTTGGTGGCCTGACCATACAGGTACTCCTGTGGAGAGACAGTGAAGCAAATAGTGAGGACATGGTTGACCGTGAAACGCTTGGAGGTCGGTCGTATGAGGTCATTAATGACGTACCTCGGGCAGGTTGTGCTCCCTGCGCTGGCGCCTGTTGACCATGAAGTTGGTCAGCCACTCCTTGCGCTCTTCCACCTTCTTCTTGCTAAAGGCCTGGCCGACAAAAAGATGCCAGAATCAGATAACTCAATATCCAAGCCCAAGATCATGCAACATCTATTATATCTTATTTTTAAGGAAGTCAATATGTTAGAAGCAATAAGAGACAATAACGAATTCATTTTGTCAGGGCATTATGGCCCCAACCCTTGCACTCCTTCCACCTGTTGCTTTGTAATTGTATTCTTCTTCTACCGTTTCAAATTGCTTTGGATAAGAGCATCAGGTAAATGCCTAAAATGGATCTTAAAAAACAACTTAAATTCATGGTGCTGTCCTAGGAGTCTTGATGACTGTGACATGAATGGGAGGCATCTTACCAGGGTGATTGCCTCATCGTCTTCAGGACCAGCGTACTTGAATGGAATACGATGTCTCTGCATATCAGAGAAATACTCCTTGGCTTCCTGCGATGTGCTTGTACCCAGACCTGGATGGACACAGGCCAAGACCCCATTAGATTTAAGACAATATTATGAAGATATAAAAAAGGCCAGGTATGAAGTGGCTTACTTGTTCTGTTTTACTACCACACAAGGGTTCGAGACAAACCTTTGTAGTATTTGACTTTCCAAGATTTGAAGTTGGGCTGGTTGTCCTTCCACTCGTTGAATTCGGGGATACTGTAGAAAGACAGCTGCGTTTTCTTGTGAGAGGCCTAAATGAAATGAATTAAAATAATGATGCAAGTTTATGTAAGTCTTACTTATCTTGTTCAAGTCTTGTTTATTCTTAAGCAAAATGTTAAAAGCAGGGACATGAACATACAAGAGGAATTGCAGGAAAAGCTGCAAAAGCCTGTGTTTCAGTGTCTTGTCACCAGATGTCAGTCTTGCGGCATCTTCAGACAGACTCATAATGATTTTGGGTTTTGAAAACAACTTTCATCTACATTGTCAATTAAATCCCCAAATATTTCATGTTCTTCCACTCATTTTTCTAGATTTTACTAGAACACAATAGGACCTCTGAATAAACCTCTGGTTTCTTGCAAGTGGCTGGTAGCGTAGACCAACTTATCAGCCACAGCCAAAAAGCTTACCAAAATATGGCTGGGGGCAATTTCCCACCCTAGTTTCTATTATAGACCTTTGGTAGCGTCGCAGTAAACAGGAGAGGACTGACTACCTTGATGATGGGGGTGATGAACTCTTCCAGGAAGTTGTGGCGCAGCAGAGACGGCCAGTTGTGGTGGATGAAGTTGATCAGTAGCCCCTTGATATGGGAGCCATCTTGATCCTGTTACAATCACAGAAACACAGATAGAACATTAAGAGGTGAAGTGGGTGACAACTGTCAACCTAGATGATAATGATAATAATAAACACAATTATCTTAAAGAGTTGACAAAGTGTTTTACAAAATGCATAAAAAGGCTTTAGAAAACAGATGAAAAATGGAAGTGAATGAAAAACAAAACAAATGGAAAGACCTATGATTAAAGATTGTCAAGCAGACCTGATCTGTCATGATCATGAGCTTGCCATAGCGCAGACTCTTGAGGGACTCTGGGTCGCTGTAGTTCTTCTTGTACTGGAGACCCAGGATCTTGATGATGTTGTTGATCTCAGCATTCTCCATAATCTGACAGGGGGAGCCAAACAATTTTCACTTAGTTGATTGCTAAACTACATCATTATTTTTCATTGCATCCATTTCTACTTCCAAATATGCCATCTGAAAGATTATAGCACACTACAAAGTGTCTAATGATGGTCTTAGTTTGCTTGGTTAGCTTTTATTGTAGTGTGTTATTTATTGTGTCTCAAGTACTGTATTGCTAGAAGGAAATTTAATTGCCACAGCAGTAATAAACATATCTATCCTGGCCCCCGCCACAGTGCAATATGCATATGCATCCTCAAAAGCACTTTGTTTACTGTATTGAGGGCCTAACCTGTTTGTGAGAGGCCTCCCGGACGTTGAGCATTTTGCCCCTGAGAGGGAAGACCCCATAGCGGTCCCTGCCCACCACACCCAGCCCAGACACAGCTAGTGTCTTGGCTGAGTCTCCCTCGGTCAGGATCAGTGTGCAGCCTGAGGAGTTCTTACCACCTGCAGGATGACATGGTTATTACAAGATGTTTGTCACTCATTTGGCTGATAAGGCTGGACAGCATTTACAGACAACTGGCCAAAAGGAGCTTGGTATACAATACCTGCATCATTGGCATCATCCAGTTTTGGCACTCCTTTGATCTTAGTGTGCTTGACAGCTGAGCATTTCTTGTTGAGCTGGGTCTGAGCCTTGAATTTCACCCAGTTCATGATGCTCTCCACAATCCCACAGGAGATGGCCTGAGGAGAATACAAGGAGAAAATGAGTATGTACTGGAGTGCTCAATTCGATTACTCCAGGATTATTAGAAGGCCTTGGGGGGATATGAACGTGACTAATGCAATGTCAGTTTGTTGTTCATGTGCACCTGTTTAATAAACTTGTCACTGAGAGGACAGGTGGAACCAAAGCTCTTCTGCTGCAGTGTCATGTTCTCTTTGGTCTGGGAGTCGAAGGTGGGGTTCTCAATCAGGCAATTGACAAACAGCCACATGTGGTTTTTCACCTGGATGGAGAGGAGCATATTCAAGTATATAACCTGCTAACAAAGAAACAGCACAACATTTTCCATTCTACTATTCAGTACAGTTCCAACAACTACAGTGGCAATGCAACCACACCAGTGCAGCACTGAACAAAAAAAACAACATGAGAGCAAAAGGAAGTAGATTTTACAGTAAGGGGACCGTACCTGGAAAGGCTTGACAGCCACACCAGCCTTGTTCTTCTTCTTCACCACATCAATGAGCTTTCCCACCACCTGGTCGGCCACGTAGTCAGTGTGCCTCCCGCCCTGGGGTCCAGAGGACAAACTTAAGATCCCATTCACAGAATTCTCTCAAATCTTAGTGACACAAAGTGGCTGGGACAGCAGCCAAGCTTGGCTGCCAAAGTAACACAGCCTACTAATTCAGTCAATCCCAAAATGCTTTAAAGCGGCTCTGAGATGTAAATTCAAAACAAGATTGTCAGCATAGGGCAAAATGAAAATCGATGCTCAGAATTCCTATAGGCAATGGACCCAGTTAGTTTAATTTAGTGTGTGGCATGAAGATAGTGATTACAAACCACTCTCCATTACATAGACAGACGCACAATAAATGCACTACTTTATATCCAAGTATATTTAATAGATTGATAGATTGTGACATTACCTTGGTGGTGGCAATACTGTTGACAAAGCTGACTTGCTGGAAACCCTTCTCACTCATGGTGAGGCAGACCTCCCAACGCTCATTGACCACCTCATGGACCACAGTGAGGGGCCCACCTAACTCATCCACCTTGTCTTTCAGGTACATGTCCACGTAGCTACGGAAACCTGTCACCTGGAGTACAAAAGGAAGGTGCGTCTTAGCGTTGTCTAAGTTTAACGCCCCTTCACACAAACACCTAGAGAGCCTAACATCTGCCAAATGAAGCTTGGAAACCACATCATCTTTGATATGGTGGCTTCAAGTTCAACACTAATTTGTAAATTAGAAATGTAGAAAGATAGATAAATCGATAGATGGATGAAAAAAGACAAAGTAAACTCACTGGGAGCCTTTTGCCATTGAGGAACACGCGGACCCCCTTGGAGGCTCCGGCAATGTCATAGGCCCGCCTGGTCATGAGGGCCACCGTGTCCTTGTCCAGGATGCTCATCTTAAACTTGACCAGATCTGGCTGGAAGGTGATGCAGGTGTACTCCTCTCCGTCGAAGGCTTTGATCTTAGAGCCCCCGTCCCTGCCCATGTTGTCATACCAGGTCTGTGGGGAAGATTTGCATTGTGTAAGTCAAGGTTAGCACTTAGAGATTAAGATGATTAGACAGGAACAATTGTGGTTCAACTTCCTTCCCACCTGCTTGAAGGTCTTCTTGGATTCCTTGCAGGAAGTCTCTACTGTGAACTTGGTGCTGAAGATGTTGCAAAGCTTAGCACCATATCCATTACGTCCACCTAGGGAACAAGCATTTGGATGACGACACTGGTTCTAGAAAAGTAATTTTCTATCAAGAATAAACACTGACCATGTTTTGTACAGGCCCAGCATGTGTCTTTGTATACCTTGTTCTATATGTAGTGTAAGTCAAGATATGAGTCCCCCGTTAGACTTACCAGTGACTTTCTTCTGGTCATCATCATAGTTACTTGAGGTGAGGAGTTGTCCGAAGATGAGGGCAGGCACATAGACCTTCTCCACCTTGTGCTCCACCACAGGGATACCCTTTCCATTATTCCACACGCTGATAATGTTGTTCTCGCTGAGGGTGAAAAAAAACACGCACATCACGCACTCATCATGTGCTCTAGTTATGACATTGAAGGTAGTTGAGCATGATCATAGTTGGGACCATTCACAGGCAAAGGGACACTGAAGTAGGCTGAAAGGATATTTTGAGATTTTAAAATCGGTGCACAGTGACCTCATACTTACACATCAATTTGGATCTTAATGCAAGACATGCTCTTATCCCTCTGTTTGTTGTCAGCTGCATTCACTGTGAGGGAAATAAACAAACGTTACTTCATAGTCTGGTAGGTTTACTATGAGAGGGCTAACATTTTTCTTTTTAATCTCATACACAACACAACGACAATTGTTTTCTAGGGCTTTTACTCACCAAGGATCTCATCAAAGATCTTGTAGAGCCCTGGCACAAACGTCACATCACGGCAATTCAGTCCGGCATCCTCATCATAAACCCACATTTGCTACGGAGAGAGGTCAGTGATTACAAGCAGCATGCATAAATGTGTGTAATGTGAACCATTCACATCCCTTCCTCTCATGCAACAACACCCCCCACCCCACCCCAAGCTGCAATGAAAGCAAAATTCTTCAGGGAAATAACCTAACACAGCCCTCCCTCTGTGAGTTTTACCTATGAACTAACAATGACGGGAACTTAATGAAGCCATCTATCTCAGAGAAACAGACACTGTTGTTCTTACCTGTGTGACAGGCTCCACAGAGCCGATGTAGGAGTCGGGGCGGAGCAGAATGTGCTCCAGCTGGGTCTTCTTCTGATAGATCCTCTCCACCGACAGCCGCTTAGGATCCTTCTTCGTCTTCTCCACGAGCTTGTTCTCAAACAAGCTCTGTTGCAAACAAACAAGACAGGGCGTTTTGGTGAATTGGTTCTTTAACCGCAGGCAAGATTTCAACAGTGGTGCTATTTGTATTACAGCTTCCTCCTGACATAATGCCCAAGACCTGCAATGCTGCTACCCAAATGGCCTCAAGTAAATTAGTATTTACTTGCATCTTGAGATTGAAACTCTGAGAATATCTTGAAAGCATAGTGTGTGACAAAAAGTCAAAAATGTATTGTAATAGCACGCCTTCCTCCTTTGGGGTTTAGAAGACAGATATATGTAACGAATGGTCTCTCAAATACTTGATGTCGTTCTCAAAATTAGAGACATAAAATGCTATATTCCTAAGACAAGCATCTTCCCTTCTGCACATGTTCTATGTACAAAAACAACTTAATTAGTCTTAATTAGACAATCGACTAGTGTAATAAACTCCAACATCAGGAGATGATGCAGGACCATGGATCCACGCCATCCATCTTGGCACAACCTCACAAGGTAATGGGTCCCTGAGGTGCCTTTTAAATTCATGTTGGGTGGGGGAGCTATTGAGTAGGGAGACTTGTACTGTGGTTAAAAAAAAAACTAAAAAAACCCCTCCAATTTGTAATTCACTTCTTAAAAACAACACAAAGCACTTAACGTTATAGTGTTTAGCAATAACAGTGACAATGTCAAATTTGAAGAGAAGATCCCCAGAATTGCTCCAGCAGCAACACAGTTGCTTGAGTAAGACTTTTATTGCGACTCGAGGGGGTGATGTATCGTTTTAACGGTTTCAAAAAAACAACAACTATCGGTCGCAGTCACATCGATCAAACTGTCGGATATCTGGTAAGGCTCTCTAGCAGAGAGAGCTAACGTTAATCACAAACTAACGTTGGTGGATGAGGCAGGCTACTTTCCACAACGTTAATCTCCATTTTTTGTTCGTAACACGTTAGTCACATTAACGTTTGCTAGCTGTCGAATGTTTGCATCAACCGCATTGGCAGTTTATTTTACATTTTTAACGTTAGCTGGTGCTGCTAAATCTGCACGTTGGTAACGTGAGCTAGAGTTAACCTAGCTTAGCAGTGTTGCTTTAGCGCTAGTTAACAGTGTGAATGTTAAACGTTAAGTGACGGTACCTTGAATGGTTCCGCCTGAGCCATCTTCTTATGTATTTTGTCGAAAGCTTGGTACTTGGAAGACTGGCTATAACGCTAACCACTCACTAAATCCTAACTGATGGTTGCTATACTGTGGCTGTAACGGTAGGCAGTGTCGTCTTCCCCTTGTTTGAAAATTCGAAAACTCGAAACTCTTTTTCGAGCCAACTAAATGGACCAATCAAACGAGTCGCGCTGATTTTTCCATCCAATAGGAAACTTAGAAACCTATAAAACCCGCCTTTTTCCACCAAATCACCGACGTGTGAAGAGACGAGAAGTCCGCCCACTTTATCTCAGTCGTCCAATCAGCTTCCCCTAACATCCAAGAACCCTCCCCCAGTCGGTCAAGATGCAGCGAGTTGTTTATATTTTTTGGGAAAACTCAATACGCCAAATCAATTTCATGCTGTAAGAAAAATATAATTATACCGACATGTTTTTCATGGCTTTACTGTTTAGCCTCATTATTTCAACCGGAATACAGGGTCTCGTGTACGTGCATGCGTACGCCCACGCGGAAAATTTCCGAGCAGAATTTATTGTTAATTGTAATTATCTATTAAGTGACATGGAAAAAGTTGCAATAGGCTACACCAGTGTGTCAGTCGGACAGAAGGTCATGTTCTGAGAAAGTACACAAGTGCCAGGAAATTCTCTAAAACTGGGACATTTGGAGGCAAGTGACTGGAAACTGAGGAGACTGCTCGTTTAAACTGGCACTCTTCCGGAAAAACACACATTTTGGCATTTATTTTCATCATACCAATATGGCAACCAAACGATCATGAAAAGCCATAGACTTATTGCATTTCATCAAAATCTCTCCCTCTCTCTGTTTCATTTACTTCCCAATCACACGCACACACACACACATTATGACAACTGCCTCATAAACTATTCAGTGGTAAATGGGTTTATCTGCTGTGTCGTGGGTGGTCATGGTTTCATGATGGCCCTCAGTCGATGTGCTTTTGCAGCTAAGTATCATCATCAAAGCATTCTTTTATTCCTAACATAACAGGCCTGTTCAATAGTTGTAATATGATTTGGAAGTACAGGATTCAAGAAAGTGAGCAAAAGTAAGCGTTTGTATTTCTTCTTCACTGGCTAGTCGTCATTGAGAATGCAGTAACTTGGTTTATCTACCATTCTTATCTATTTTCTCTGCTGTATCGCCCACTCATCTGACCTCGGCATGATAATAATAGGGCTTGGGAACTTGAACTGTACCAGTCCAGCCGATGTGGTACAGTGTACACACATACACCCACATCTGTGCATGCAGACACACACACACACATTATAGAGGCGTATGATTTAGCACTTGGTGTCTACAGACGGAAAGAATGGTTGATCTCAGGTAGGAGACAAGGCAGAATGTGCCTGCTGCCTTCTTTCTCTGTATCACACACACACACACACACACACACACACACACACACAGTCCCTCTCATCTGGTACTCGTGGGTACAGTTTGAAACAGGAATACTAAGCATCTGAAAATAGGCACCCGTCTGAAGTCGTTGAGAGGCATTAGCAAAGTAGATGGACACTCTCCTTCTCACTACCACCTGCTTTCCTGTTTATTTATTGATGACTCTGTGTTTTCTGAGGCCTGATGCAGTGTTACTGTTGAGCCAGTGGGGGAGAAGGAAACTGGATGTGTCATAGATCTGTGGATAGCTGTCTAGAGGGACTGCTCGGTGCAGCTTGATGTCCTGTGTCAAACAAGGATAGTGGTGCTTTAAAGATATTAGGTTGATAAGCAGAAAGCTGCTGCATCCCACCGAGCGGCTGACAGGCCCGTCAGAATCTTCTCCAGGAAAGCACTGGGGTTGTGTAAAAGGGATAATACCGGTTGACTAAAAGGTCTCTCTGCTGCTAATCGTATCTATTCTTTTGCAACGTGCTGTAACCTTTGTAAAAACAGCATGTTTTCAAAACAATGTTTGCTATTGAGGTTTACTGGAAACGAAATCCATCTATAATAAGCCCCAAAACACATTGAAGGACAAAGTTGTGATGCACGCAGTCTACTTTTTCCCAGCAGTGTCCACGCAGGTCTATATATAACATGTTTTTCGAGGTGTATACCCCTCCCTGGCCGTCATTGTGAATATGCCATGACACAATGAGGAGAAAGAGTTATTAATTACTCTTAAAGGGCAGTAGGAAACAGGCTCATGCATCTCTTTCCTGTGTTGTGAGGCAACAGCAGTCAACTATATCAACTTAACATTTAAGATAGCGTGCGGCACGATCGGTGATGTCCCTTCGTTGATGGTTCACACAGTGGCTGAAGAACGGCTAACACGGGGTTCCCCGGCTGTGAATTCAAATCACAGCAAATAATCACTATCACCATGTATTCATCGTGATTAGAAATATTTTTTTTATTTTTATTTTTTTCCAGCAAGGTCACAACAAAACGAGCAGATTGGATTAGCCGGCGTCATCACTCTGCTCTGAGTGAAATATGGCGTGCTATGACCTGAAGGGTAATGCTGAGATAAGAGTTGATGCAGGCATAAATTGTGCCTGTCTGTGTACATCAATCAAGGTTCACACACACCATTTGATTCCCCAAGCAGCCTGCTGAATCAGCCCCGGTCATGCTCGCTCTGCCTCGGCCTCTTACGTCACAAACTCCCTCAAACATTTTACAATTTATTCTAGCTTCTCTAGACAACAACCGGAACATGGCAGTGGAGCATAAACCCATTCGTTATCTGCTTTTTTGCTGAAGATTCAAGACTCGCGGTCGGAGCCTTTCTGACAAGACTCAGGCAGCCATAGCTCTGTGAATTCAAGGATCTATGAATAACCGCCGCACTCTCATACTGCGAGTCCATTGTCTCATTGAAGTCAGTGATATTATACTTCAAAGGCTACACTCCTCGCAGGGAAGATGAGATGAACCCCGCCCCCCCCCGCTGCCGGAGGCGGTGGGGGGAATCCTTTTAATATCCCCTTTTCACAGCTTTTGATTAAAAGGTTCAAGACAGGCAGGGAAATAAATAAATAAAAACGGGGAGCAATGTTGTATTCACAAAGTTGAGGCAGGACTTTGATCTCGCTCAGGGACGAGGAGTAGGCAGGGAGCTAGACTGAGAGACGGTGTGTGTGGGCGTGCTCGTGTACGGATTGGATGTGCGTTTTTGTGTGAGCGCGCGAAGGGAGAGCGAGGTAAGGAAATGAGAATGAAAGGGAGAGCGAGAGATGTGGGGAGGGCCGAAATACCCCGCATCTCATTTTGTTGCACCGCCACCGGGAGCACACAGGCGAGCCTAATGGCACAATATCTCCACCCCGCTGAGGTGACATTGTACCATGGTTCTACCTTCGTCTCAGCCAAAATCACACTCAGCACTTTGCCTCCATGGATTACTGTTAGCTTGCAGGTATGCCACCTGCATTGACATCAGCAGGGGGTAAGAGACGGGATGCCCGAGCCACCTTTCGGGGTCCTTGACACACTGGAAGGCAGGGAGGGAAAAACCATCGATCCACTTTGAGAGTGTATAGTGTAAAAGGACTGATGCCTGGGTGATAATGCACATCCGTCCACCCGCCAACCGCAGCACTGAGCATTGGAAGTGATCTGATGCTGCCGGGGGGGGAAGACTGACTGCCAGTGCACTCTGCCGATGAGAAAGTAATCCCATTTTCTGCTGTTTCATCATCGTATGCTCTTCCTCACATCTCATCTCCTGCTAATTGACATGGAAGGCCTCGTAAACCGAGGCCTCTCTCAGCAGTCTTCTCAGGGCAGCCCTGAACATCTTAACGGCTTGTTTCCCACGGGGGGCTAAGATACACAAATTCAATTTTGTAAACTGAGTTATGGTGGTTTCCTTCAATCAATCAATCAATCAAGGAGATAGTTAGATACTTTATTGTCCTCTCAAGAGGAAATGTGTTTTCACAGCCTGCACACGGAAGGCACTAAAGAACAGTAATACGGGAATATACATTACATTACTACAGGCATTTAGCAGACGCTTTTATCCAAAGCAACTTGCAATAAGTGCATTCAACATAGGTAGGCAAGAAATCTTAAGTGCATTTCCTTCCTCAACAAGCATCTAAGAGTGAAGAAAAATAAACAAGCTAAGAGGAAGGGTCAGGGTAGTGCTTCTGGAAGAGGGAGTATAGAATATAGAAAACAATAGCGAACAGTAACAGCAGACAGACATGTGGACATATTAGCACCAGAGACATAAAAAGACAATTTTACAAAAGTGGCACACTGATATAGACTCATTCAGATGACTGGTCTGTTTTATCCATCATTTGTGCAGGTAAAAACACAAAAGCTGTTATATTTTTACTTAAAAACAGACCAATCATCTGAAAACTGCTGTCTGCAGAGTGTGCAGCAAACCGTCATGCTCTGTTGGATGTTTTTCTTCTTACATTTTACCAGCATCTGCCAGGTCTGGAGATATTATTGAGTCAAAGAAATAAAAATAAAAAACACTGCTTTTAGTCACACATATGTTGTCAGGAATTTGATGGTTCCAGGGCACAAGGAGGGAGTTTGGGTGGAGTACTTTATTGATTTTAATTCCATTAATACCATATGACTGGCTGCTTGGCAGGCACTCTGGGGCCAGTGCCCATGTCTGTTATCACAGTGGGTTTGATTGGGCTTCCTTATCGGCAGGCAGCAGGCAGGAAAAGGGGGGCCGGGAGACAAAGATCCACACTGTACCAAACCGAAACAACAGGCTTCAGATCAGACATGATTAGTGTACCAACCACACAGCAGCATTGCATTGTATCTCACTAATGTGTGTGAGCGCGTCGGCGTGTGCGGGGCCACTCCTTAATGGACTTCGCTGGCACCTGATGCATGCATCCATACCAAAGCCACTCCGCCTACAGCAGCCGGCAGATGCATAAAACGGACGTGTTTATTCCATCAAGACACACGCACGACTGCGGTCAGATCCACCCAGCAGCGTCGGGGATTATTTTCCAGCCGTTAATGTGTGGCGCTTGTGCGTAAATGCACCGCGCGCCTTGTGCGTGCCATTTTAAAGTTTGCGTTACAATATTTTCCTTTTGTCGTAACGTGGATCAGAGTCGGCGAGATGAAGCCAGTCTTCCCCCCTCCTCCCCGTCGCGTCCTTGCCAATTCGCGCTGACTCCAGCAATGTTGCCTAGTTTTTTTTTTTCTGGTTGCGTGGAAACAAAAAAAAAAAAGGGCTGCATTGAACGAGCACTGAACTAAAGGTGCATCTCCAGTGGCGCGTCGTGGTTGCCAGTGCGGCTCAAGTTGACAAGCTGCAAGAGGACCTCATGGAAGCCAACCAAAATATTTACCGAACCGTCTTTTGGGGAGAGCTCTGATCGGTTTGACGTGTTTTTACGGGGATGCTCGCTGAGACACACATCATGAAAAGGAGAGGAAAGGCGGTAAAGATGTAAGTGTGTGTGTGTGTGTGTGTGTGTGTGTGTGTGTGTGTGTGTACGCGCGCGCGCGCGCGCTACGTGTTGCTGAGCAAAATAATGCATCCGTTTGTTTAATCTTTGTGATGTTGTATACATTTACACATTTACGAACAGGAATTCAGCATCCATGTAGAGTTATGTTTGTTTACTCTACTGTTGGATGTTGGCATTTAAATGTGATTGCTGCCGGTCTATTAAGCCTGCAGAGAAACGCATCGGATAATGCCACCGTATACCCAGGACTAAAACAAGATGAAAGACAAACTTAACAAGGGTATCAGTTCCCACGAGGCATCGTCTGTGTCTCCTGTCCTTTGAGTTTATTTTCCGCCAGAAGCTTGTTGTCTGTGGGTAGAATAAAAACCCCAACTCATCTAATTCCTCGGTAAAGTAAGTGCAGGACCTGATAGCATTACCCATTAATCAATTGATTGATTGATTTGATCCATTTTGTATTTAAAATGGCCTTAGCTTATGTTATGAGTCATCCAAAAAGTATAAAAGTTAACAATCAATCTTGAAGTTTATTTACACCGCTGATTAAAATGACTGTAGATGCCTTCAAGCCATTTCTAATCTGTAACATACAGTAAATGTCACTACACCAACAGATCTGACTTCTTATGGCTCCCATCTACAGCTGGGCGAACCAGACAAGACTGTTCTGTAAATAAATGAAGTGGGGTCTTCAGGGACAAAAGGAAATCTGCCAACTGCCAATGTTGGGCTCTTAGGCACAAAGGCAGCTTCTCTATAGTAATCAAGATTGGCATTGGCAATAGAAAGGGATGGGTTGTGGAGAGGGCCAAGAGCACTGAAATAAGGTTACCGCTGCCTGTGCTTCAAACTAAAGACGTTAAAGATGCTATATTTTCCTCCGTTCTGTTTCTTTTCCCGTCTCCATCTCCGTCATCCTCCCCACTGACGATTGAAACTACAGGCAGTTGGCATGACTAGGATGTAGTTTTGCTGACTGGAGTTGTGATGCAGTGGAATAACCTGTGAAGAGGTCAGACTCAACACACGACCACTGCATTCAAACCTATAAAAAAAAACAACACGTTGACACCACAAGAGTCCGCCTGTCTCGGCGCCTCTGTTGGTGTTTGGTGCCGAAAATCTAAATTATTGCTCTTCGTGCAGTGGATGCCAGGGACTTATCACTACAGCATTGACTGCAGTGAATTTATGAAGTGTGAAACTGACCTTTTGGGTGTGTGAGCGCAGTATTTATGGGCATACGTCAACAGCGGCAGGGGGGGGGGGGGGGGCTTATTTATCACTGAAGTCGGCAATTGCTTCATGCACACTGACAGAACGGACCTCACCTGATTTAGAGGCCAGCTGACTTACTGCACGGATGCGAGAGGACGTTTGTTGTTGGGGGGCGGGGGGGGGGGAGGCTGTCGGCAAAATGAATCTTTGTTTGCCGTTGAAGTATTTGAGAGTATATTGCGTGGGATTGTTGAACGTACAGCTTCATGAATTAAAGGGAAGGACACCTCTCCTAACTCATCGTTGTCCCACTCAAGTTCCCCCGTCTCTCCATCGGCGACCACCTCACCCACCTGTCCTCTCTCTCTCCACCCTTTTATTCCTACGGGCCTCACCGCCCAATGACATTTGCCCCCTTTTTCCTCCATATCTCATTAGTGTCTCTCAATGTTCCTTTCACAGTATCTGCGTTGTCGATGTAATGTTACCTCTCTCCCCCAGATGCTCTCGATATCGCTCTTTCTCTCACAACACTGTGCTCCTGTGTCCAATTTCCCTCCTTGCCTACATACGCCTTCTCCTCCTCCTCCTCCTCCTCCTCCTCCGCCACCAACCTCCCGCTCCTCCTCCCCCATTATCTCTCAGCGAAATGTCAGGAAGGCATGCTGTGTGATGGGAAAAATACTGCCTTTTACAGGAGCAGAACGTTACCCGTTCAATTTAGCAAGCCCCTTTTTCTTTTTTCTTTTTTTTCATATTTCCCTCGGCTGTGTCTGGCTGTGTGTGTCGCCGCTGTTTCTCCTCTCTCATGTCGACAGTAAGTGCAGGCTGAAATACTTGTTGTGAGTTGTTTTGCCTTGTCGTGATGAAGAAACGTGGATAAACATCTGCGCGTGGCAGGAGGAGACAGAGTGCCAGCAGTCCAAGGGCTTTCATAGCATGAGCTTGATCTGTGCTTTGCGGTGCAGCCATCTCCCCCAATGGCCCATTATGGGGGCTGTTAGGCAGGCATCTCTTTAGCTGTAGTACAATGAGTCTTATTAGCTGTATCCTGTAGACAAATCGCCCCACCCCCACCCCCCCACCCCGACAAACACACACCAGCACCATCACCACAACACTCCACCCCCCGACGTCATGTGATACTAAGAGGTACTTAGAGATCGATTTCATTTTTTAATCTTGGTAAGTGGATCTTGCCCAGTCTCCAGCCATTTTGAAGAAACGAAGAAGTCAGGTTGGGGCTCCATGGTTCTCTCTCTCTCTCTTTTTTTTTTTTCCCCCTCAAAGAAGACAGGTCATCACACTGTCTTGTTCTGTCGGCCTTGCTGCTGTTTATAGCATTAGCATTTACCCTTACAAAAGGATTGGGTGGCCAACATTGATGCTACACTGACTTAAGGAGTTTTTCCTAAGAGGATTAGTAAGGGGATAGGAGGTAGCCCTGATCAGCTATTAATGAAGTGTGTTCGGGTGGGAAGGCCCGCTATTTTTAAAGGCTTACATACAAAATAAAAAGTGTAATTTACAGGACAGACGAGCTGTTACCTCAGTGTTACTTGCACTTCTGACCAAATGACATATGTCTTTTTGGTAGACCGCATGGGTTTGCGTTGCTCAACTGCAAAGTGTCACCGCGTCACGATACCAAACTTAAAAAAAAAAAGTGTAAATGGTGACTTTTACATAAGAACGGTTCCCTCTGCTGTCTGGCTGGCAGCTGCCCGTTATGGAGGGAGTCTGAAACAAGCTACATACTATATGAATAATGTAGTTGGTTTTTAATATATATTGTTCAGAACATTTTGTGCCTCTTGGTGTTACAGGATTATGTTAATGCCATCCACTGTGTACTGAAATAGCCTGGCACTGCAGGGATGTCAATTATAAAAGAGGCACAGTGACACCAAAGCATTTACTTAGGTTGTTGTTGCCAGCACAGAGGGACGTTTTGATCTTTAGACTTTCCTAGAAATACAACAGAAAGCAGCTATCCTTCAGTAATGCTGAAATGAGTGTGTGACATTCCCTCTGCCTCCTGCCTGCTGTTAGACGTTACCCTCCATTTGTGTAGTAAATAACACACTGTGGCTCCTCAAGAACGTCTGCTGTCAATACCCACGTTTTGCATGGGGGTACTGCTCTTTGACAGTACAATTTGCACTTTGCCTTTTTCTGATATGTTGTACTTCCACCCTCCACCAAGCTGACTTCCTGTTTCTCTTTTTCCTGTAGGCTCGACAGCTACTGGGGAGGTTGACGTGGGCTTCTCCCCATTTCGCCCAGGCGGTCCTCCCTGGAGCATGCCCATATCCCATGATGCCCCTGCTGGCAGACTGGCTACTGCGCCACTCAGTGGTCATGTGTTTGCTGCTTCACAGTCTGGTGCTAATGACCTTCTGCTTCCACCACGCTGCCACCAGCTGCTCCAAGAGCTGCTACTGCTCTGAGAGCGAGGGCGTAGGCAAGACGGTGCGCTGCAGCAATCTGCAGCTCACAGAGATCCCCCAGGACCTCCCCAATGACACGCAACGCATCTACCTGGACTTTAACCTCTTCACTACAGTCCCAACTAATGCCTTTGCTGGCCTGCCCCTCCTGGTTGAACTGGACCTATCACACAATGAGTTAAGCCAGCTAGAACCAGGAGCATTCAGAGGCCTGGGTTCCTCGCTGCAGTTCCTGGACCTCTCTTCCAACAAGCTAGTAAACTTTACCCCGGACGCCTTCGAGGGCCTGCGGGCTCGCGCCAACCTGTCGAACAATCCATGGCGCTGTGACTGCAACTTGCAGATGGCCCTGCCTGATGTAGAGCTGGAGCCAGCATCGCTGACGGGCATCGTGTGCCAGACTTCTGATCCCCCAGAAATGGGCGTTGAAGGACTCGCCTTCCTGTTGGCACCAGAAATAGACCTGTGTGTGGTGATGAAGAAGACTACCGATGTGGCCATGCTGATCACCATGTTTGGCTGGTTCACCATGGTCATCTCCTACCTGGTCTACTATGTTAGGGCTAACCAGGAGGATGCCCGCAGACACCTGGAGTATCTCAAGTCCTTGCCCAGCAGACCGAGCAAGTCGGAGGAGTCTTCCACCATTAGTACTGTGGTATAGGGCTGTAACCCAGCCCTTGTAACCCCACCGCAAACACACTCCAGGATGACACTATAGCCGGCACCTATATGGTGACAGTCAGTCTCAGACAGTTCTGCCCGGCTGTTGTCAGGGAGCCAAGGTGGGCAACAAGACATGTGCCTGCACAAGAAAACCAGGCCGACGCAACCTAGCCCAGATGAATAATTCATCCATCAGCAGCCCATTAGGAGTTGTGCTGGCTGAGTGGATGGTCTAGTCTGCACACTAGGGGAGTAAAAGCAGCGCTATGTTTTTGGCAAACTCCAAATATGGGATTTAAATGGGATTTATCCAGTGGTGCATGCACCTTGATGCACCTCTCTCACACACACAGGCCATTCAGGAGGCCACGTCAAGCAGCAATATAAACAGCGGGAAGTGGCAACACGCAGGTTGCATTGTAGTATTAACAACTCTGTTACTTCAGTCAAGACCCTTCCATGTACAACTATTTTCCATTAAAACCATTCCTGAGGTATTCACCAGTATATTACCAGTAAAATGGCATTCTTTTCCATTAAAATGGTCATTATTGGTTTCTCTTCTTTATTGCTGCTGGTTGAAAGATGTAGTATTTGAGTGGACAGGGACTCAAAGATGAAAGGGCATACGGTATTTCAGTCGGGTCATACTTTGAATCACCTCTATAAGTATTCAATAAGTATTCAGCTCACTGCGCTGACCCGATCGCTGCATGATGAAGGACATGTCAACTGTTCTCAGGTGTTTTTTGATAGATGTAGCAGTGGTACTGAAGCTCCATATTGATGAGAGCTGCTTCCTGTGCAGTATTGGACAGGAAACCTCTCCTTGTTCCGCTGTAGATGTCTCTCAACACTACAAGCTGTAGCCAGTGAGGTCCCTGAACGCCCCATACACCAGGGCACCATGCTCTCACATATATATAAATAACCCCCGTAAGAAGAGGAATGCTTTCCTTTTAGTTGTCTGCTTCCTGGTGCGTTAAGTGTTTGCTGAGGTCAGACCATGGGGAGTTGTAGTCTATTTATCAAGTGCTGTGACATAGGCCATGCCCAGGGAAGAGGGAAACACCATGAGTCACTGTCACCCAGGGGTGAAGGACAACGTGACGGAGCCCTGTTCGTCTACCCGATAGCGGCAAACTTCACACAGCGGGCATGACATTCGCTGTCTACCTGAAACCAGAAACACCCGGCACCTCTGGAATTACCCCTCAGCATAAGATGCTAAAGTTGTCAGTCTAATCTTTGGCCACGGCCCAGAGGCCTTGCAAACAATATCGCCCCATTGTCAGGAACTATCGATGTGGTGAGCAGAGTGTTAGAGGTGGATTAGTTCCTGGCGTGTTCCAGCAGATCGGCTGTCATGACCTAAAGGTGGAGAGAGAAAGACGGAGACTAATCAACAGTGTTTTTCATAGCTTCTCCACCCGTAGCGATCGGTGAGGAGGGGGGTATAGAAGAATCATTCATGGCCATACTTGGTTATCTTGACAGAGGCTTCGCCCCCGCTATTTATTTCCCCTCTCTGTCATGTCTCTTAAGTGCCCAGGGTGGTTCTGGGAGCTGCGCTGTCTGATGAGGTCATTCCCATGGGCTTCCCAAATAGCATTTCTGGAGCCGTGACCCGCCGGTCCATTTGGAAGAGCTGCAGTGGATATGGATCTCCTAATTCAAAGAGAGAAGTGCATCTTGGCATTTTTGCTGATGTAATCATCTATTTCAACTGAGAGGGCAGAAGGAGCAATGTAGCTGCATGGGGAGAGATCATTTACTCTAGATCAGACAGCAAATGAAGACAATAAATGGATAATATCCCAGAATTAATGACAAACTGTAAATTCTTTGCAATAAAAGAAAAGTCTCTGGCTGCGTTGGTCCTTTCCCCTTGGCCAGGTAAGATTAACCTAGTACTGCGTTGAATAATGAAATTTGATGCTTAAGACCTGGAACATAGTTTGTCAACACGGGTATCCCTGTATCAAACACAGAAACGCCTCCAGAGCAGAACACAACCAATAAACTATTTATGACAGCCATGAAAACACTTGGGCAGAAAGTCTGGGAATGCATCCATCGACTTGTGTGACCCAGTTCTGAAGGAGAGATCGAGAGAGAGCGCCTCAGGGGGATCAGCTGCCCCCCACCCACCCCGCCCCCTCGCTGCTGCCTGGCTAGACCTTGCTTGGGTAAAAACACTTTCTCAAGTGCCCTTGAGCTGCCCAGTGAAGTGGAGGCTCCAGGGGCCTCATGATGGCTGCCATTGTCACCACATCCTCCTCACACGACCTCTTTCCCACCGGCAACACCTCGGTGTTTCAGGAAATCACAAACACACTGCAGTTGCCACGATGAAGTCATTTATTGCTTGTTCTGTCTTCCTCTGACTAAAAGTACACGTTCAAGTGCAGTTGTTTTTTTTTGCGTGTGCTGGACAGCTACTACTTCTATTATTTTTTATTTGTATGTATACCTGCAGTTTGCATCTTCCAGCTAGGTTCTCGCCTCCGTCTCGCCTCGACGGCTGAGTCTGCTTTACAGAGTAACGCTGCTGATCTTGACAGAGTTAATCTCAAAAAAAGTCCAGGTAGAGAGCCGCCCGTGACGAGCAGGAGGTTCAACACCACTGAAAAATAGATGGTAAACCTCTCTCTTTGACATTTCCTACCACACACGCACACGCACATGCACACACCACAGCTCCATCTTTCCCTCCTTACCCTGATAGCATACAACACTGAGAGCAGCCAGGGTGGTGGGAGGCTACACCACTAGAGTAGACGAACATAAACCTAGTCGTGCGTGTGTGTGTGTGTGTGTGTGTGTGTGTGTGTGTGTGTGTGTGCGCGCGCGCGTAACTGCATTCAGCATTTACCGTGAGTGTATTCGTTTCAGCTATTGTGTGCGAGTAGTGTGTATCCCTTTGTAAAGCTGTGTGTAGGACAGGTGTGTGTGCACGCCGGCTGGGTAGTGAGGGTACAGTGGTAATGTTACACCTCTGCTCCCCGGCGCACATAACTGTCGCTGGGGGTTAATTTAAATTTCAGGGCGGCTCGGCTTGCCCCGCCTGCTGCCCTAGACACGTTACACTGGTGTGAGCATTACAACTGCTGGGTAATGGGACACAAAGTGGGGGATAGGGTGACGCATCCAATCCCGCAGAGCGCAGCCCCGTTTGGCGTTGGGTTGCAGGTGAAAATGTTTCCAGCATCCATCACATGGGGTCTCTCGCAGCGACGGGCCTGTCTGGGCGCCCGTGGATTTCCTCTTCCGGCCCTGGAGGTAAAGCGACACCGCGGACCTTGCCTCCGAGAGGACGCTGACAAGGACATCCCTTGGGTGTGTGTCAATAGTCCAAGGTGGCCATCCTTTCTTGGTTGTCTTTATGATGAGAGCAGTCGGATGATAAAAACAGACCGGTTCAAAGGACCCTGTGACATTACACGCACCACAGCGCCCCCTGTCTTTTCATGTTTGTAAGTGTGAAGAAAATTTAAAAAAAATGTGTTTTATGGGAGATTCAGATATGTGACCTACAAATGACACTGATGTAATGTAGATATGTGCTCAGTCTGGATCTGTAGGGGCAGCACAGAAACCACACAGGCTCCCAAACAAGCAGTGAAATTGACTCGACCAGGAAGACGTTTGAGTCCGAGTAACATTAGATACTTTTTTATAGAATAACTATTTTTGTCAACTATTCGGTATTTTTGTTCCAGCCACACACTCCCCCAGAGCTCTGAACTCCACGCTGCCTCTGAGGGTTGTAAATACATTTCATACTGAGAGCAGTGCTGCATGCATCCTCCTGATTGGGACTTTTCATTTCTGCTGAGAAAAAGTTTTTGCAACGCTTTCATTCATCTGGCTTCTTTCATGCTTTTGATCTCATGCGACAGAGCAGCTCAGCGGGCGTCACGTCCCGGGGACAGATCGGTCATTTAGTCGTTTAAGTTTGGTTTAAAAAAAGATCTAAGCGTTCAGTTTTTTCTTACCTGGTTTGACATTTTAATGGGAGGAATGAGTAAGAAGGTTACATTCTTTGTTGTGTAGGAACACATGTGGTATTTCAACTCTGGGGAGGCAAAAGTTTCAATTCCCAGGATCAAAGACCTACAGGAGAACTGGTACTGTATATCATCCTGAACCAGCGCCAGAGTCTTCAGACTAAATGCTCTTAGTTGACAAATGGCAGCAGCCAGTGATTCCTCCAAGAGCATCATGTAGGTGGACACAACGTTGTATAGATTTTGCTTAATGCTTAAGAGCAGGAAACATCTGCTAATGACATCCACACCCTTGATGATAACATTGCTGTTATCATTAGGAGGATTTATTCCAAGGGCCCAGGATAAATCCTGACATCATGATGGGCCCTCCTTTTGAGTTAGGATGAAATACAATCCCACAGTTACTCATTCTGGTTGGGCATCTATCTCTGGGCCCTCTGAACCCAGGGCCGCCAACAGCTTCCCCGGCTGTCTGCCCTGCACAAAGACAAGAAGTTCTCCAGTATCACCGCTGTTGAATTTCTAAACCTTTCAGAAAGCATTTCAAAAAACGATATCTGATTATTTCCACCAATCACAGTCAAAATGAGGCTCAGGTGGTGCCAGGGTGTGTCTTTTTTTTTGATTGGTAGAAACCAGCTGTCACTCTTACTTTGCCTTATAAACCAACGATTTACTCTCAAGGCTTGTTTTGAAATGCGGTCAGTGGAGGTGATGATGAAGGTAAAAACCCTTTGTGTATCTTCTCCTTGCCTTGTCTTTTTGTAACCCTAACGTGACAACCTTTCCCCGCCCGGCCAAACCCTTGGGCTAGCACATTGTTCCACCGTACGGCCGAATAGTGTTTCTGGGTCAGTGACAGGGCCGTACAGCAGTGAATAATGACCTCCTTTCATGTGCAGGTTTGATTGGAGATCAGGCCAGTGTGGATTTCAGGGATCAGATTTGATGGCTTCACTTCACGGCCTTCCAAGCATGGCCAGACGTAACAAACCTACACTGACTGACTGATCAAGGGGCCTTGTGTCGGAGCATGGAGCAAACCGATCTGCTACAATGGCCAGTGAGGATACAGGATGTGCTGATGTAGCTGTTACTTAACACTGCTTTGTTATCTGTTTGGAGGTGACAGTTTTGGAGGGAAGACTCAATGGACAGACTGAGGTGGTGTAGAAGCAACAAGGACAATCATTTTGGCAAAGTCCTGAGTCACTTTCCAGCCGGGTCCGCTGTGAGATCTTTTGGATACTCACTGTATCAAAACAAATCATTGGGAGAACATTTATAAAACATATTTTTAACACGAGTCCAAATAATTTGTTTTTTCTAATTGTTTTTCTCATTGTCATTTTTTGTTTTACTCTTTTGTAACCCTGATCTTTAATTCATGTCTGTCATATTATTGATCTGATTCATCTGACTTCTTACTATTGTTTTATTGTTTGTGAAGCACACTATTTTGAAAAGCACTATACAAATATTTATACATATTTATAATAATAGTTTATATCATAATAAAAATAGTCAAGATTTTTGTTTCTAAGAAGTTCCAGAAAGCTCTGTGAGATGCAATACAGGTTAGTCTGCAAAATGAATACAGTGATATTAATATTCTCCCAATGTGAATATATTGATAATATGCTTTTTTATAACATGTAGAGATTAACCTTTAATATTAACCTTTAAGCATAGTGTCCATTTACCATTGTCAATACACAAAATACACCACACAAATAATGCCACAAGATGGCGCTCCTGTACGAGTCAAGCCTGATCACACTACTCAATATAATGGCTCAGTTCTTGTCAAACTATGGACTGGTGAGTTTACTGGTCCTGGTTCAGGGGCCACCTATGTGGTTCAAGGAGCCTTGCAGAGACCTGGAAAGATGAAACCCAGATCACTCAGCTGCCTGGAGTCTGTTCTATTGAATATCTCACCACAGTCTCTTTTTACTCTCTTTCATTGATTAATTGTTATGTTGTCGTATCCTCTTATCAGCAGACCAGAAAGTGCGTGTGCAATGCAACTTATTTGGAAGTGGGTGTACTCTGACTGTTGACTCCATTTCAACTAACTGTCAACTCTACAGTTAGATGCAACCATTTCCATTCCTTTTTCCAGTGCATTAATGACGAACTTTCCATGACTGACTTCAGTTTCCTAGGGAGGGATGATGACGGACATGACGTGATATTGATAAAGATACTCAGAAGGATGATAACGGACATGACGTGATATTGATAAAGATACTCAGAAGGATGACGACATGAAGGCTCCAGAAAGAGAAACATTTTTCACAAAAATGTGATTTCTAACACAATATTTCAACGTATTTTCCGTTTCCATTTCCTCTCAGTTCTTTCAGAGGAAATGCCTATTTCCTCAAGCCTCTCTGTGTCTGACTGTAGTATTGTGCAACTGACCCTTGCAGACACGCTATTAGCTATGTTACATCATTTGTAAATTTCAGTGTTGAAGTGAATTTCAGTTTCAGTGCAATATGAAACTACATTTTTTGTAGAAAATTCAATTACACAAGACAAAATAAGTTTAAGATTGAAACATACACGGTGAAAAGAATGGCAGCCTTAACTATCAAACCTACATGTGTTTTGAAGCTGTAGATGATCTGTTACACTGTTTACACGTGTTGTAACATTGTAGCAAAATGAATCTGTATTTGTTAAGGTGGAAAGACGCAATGTGATTACATCATTCTACACTCAAACTACTTTCAGTACACAGGCCTACTCTTAATTAATATACTCCAGAAAATCCATGAAGTGGGTTAAATTCAAGACTGAACATTTACGGAGCCTTATACAAGCATCCGCTCCACAGCAACATGGTGAATGTTGGCTCTCAGTCAGTGACTTTGATTCCTAAAGTTTCTAAGAGAAGGAACGTGAATGTTTCTGTATTTCGTTCCTTATGTGTTATTTGTGTGTACTGTTCACTGTTCACCTTCTCCCAATGAGCTGTGGGGGGGGGGGGTCAGGTGTTGACAAATATAATACCACTATACTCAGTGTCCAAGTAAGCATAAGCATAAGTTTATCTGATCTCTGCTGCCTGAGTAATTCACAAAAATGCGTAAATTTCACGAAAAAAAAGTGGAGAAAAGCATGAGGGGAAAGTCCAAAATAGCTCCATGGACTTGGTATATATATATGCCGATAAGTGTTCTCCATAAGTCATTGATACTGTTCACTAGAGGTCAATACTATCGCTGAAGAGAGACAATGAACATCCTGATTGGTGAGTAGTGATGTAATGCCTCTGTGTGCAAAGGCTGCTCCCTCCTCAGTGCTGCTGAGCCTCAGACACTGCAGAGGTCTGGAGGAGAGGTAGGAGGAGAGGTAGGCCTGCCAGCTTCTTGACGCTCCTTTGACTGTGGATCTATCTTTTTGTACTTTGGACTGAAAACTCCCTATGAGCACCATGTCAACAGTTTGTAGCTAAAATTAGAAAAAAAAAAGATTTTAGAACAGGTTTTAACTTTGAAGATACGTAGCAACATTCATTTAGTATTTTTCCTAACTGATGTTGAGGCTGTGGACCTGGTTCAAGGTGTGCATGGTCTATTTGTAGTAGTTGGTCTGAGAATAGAACCTGCTGCATCAGAGATGGATGTTACATTTGCCAAAACAATTAATTTAGCTATGTGTGACTACAGAAGATACTTTGGGCATGCGTTTCATGTTGCTGAGATCAGTCTCAACTTCAACTGTCTCAAATCGCAGCTATTCTAGACAGGAAGGGGAGGGGGGTGGAGTGCCGCAACAGCCAGCCAGCGCACGGTGGCTGCTGAGGAGAGGCGGTTTCTTTCAGTACCGGCTCTTCCCCGCCCCGTGCTCTGGCAGCCTGTGAGCTGTGTGTGTCGGAGGCAGAGGAGATCGCCTTGATGCCTCGGTGGTGTTGAGCGGTGCTGACTTGGTTCTCTTCTCTGCAGTTATCGCCATTCCCTGCTACATGGCCTCCGTCATGCAGAGCGCACCTCTCCCCGGAGAGACCGGCACAGTGGATACAGAATTTCGGGAGCTTGCACAGAGGAGCCAGAGTTTACTGCAGAAGATCTTGGTCTCCATTCCCGAGACGCACGCGTCCTGCATTCATACAGAGGTGAGATGCGTTTTGTTTTTCCTGCTGCGGATGATGAATCTGCGTAGCTGTCTGCTCATCCTCCGGCCTCCTGTAAAGACCTGAAACAGCCACCTCCGGTCCTCGTTTATTCTTTTAAATAACCCGCTTTTTAATGATTAGTGTTTTATTCTTTATTTATTATTATATTTATGTTTTTTCTATCTATAAAGCACTTTGTAAATCAGTTTGAAAAGTTATGTACGAATAGCTATATAATAATAATAGTATTAGTAATAGTATATTTTATTATTAGTAGTATATTTTTACTAGCAGTAGTATATTTGTATTATTAGGAGTATATATTTTAGTAGTAATAGTACTAGTATTAGTATTATTAGTATTAATAGTAGTATATTTTTAGTAGTAATAGTATTTTTATTTTTTTTAGTAGTAGTATAGTTTTAGTAGTAGTTGTAGTAGCATAAGTATTATTATTATTAGTAGTAGTTATATTAGTATATTTTTATTTTTTAATATTAGTAGTAATATTCACTATCAGTGTTGCAGCCAGTACAAATAACTTACTAAATATCAATCTCTATAGGATTTACCTAAAGATTTTGAAATAAATGCTTGTTCAAAAATCTGGGTTCTCTACCATTAACAGTATTGTATTGGATAAGTATGTTACATTTCTCCACTGTGCTTCGTGACCCCAGCTGCTCCTGTGTTGTCTACTCTAACTGTCATGTATCCTCAACATTATCTTCTCTAAAACAGACTCTGCAACTCAACTCAGACATTTCTACGTTTGCGGTTATGGCAATCAACATTGGCTTCCCCTCTGCTCCTGTACTCAAAGACGTATCAGACAGCTTTACTTCGGTAAGCATCATTCAAGGGGAAATACATTTCTGAACTACACCAAAGAAAAAGAAAGACAACTTGACATGTTTTTGTTCTGTCTCCGCTGGTGTTCTGTCCTGTTAGACGACCAGTTTGAGGCGAATGTCTGAGGGCCTTCAGCAGAACCGGGCCTTACTGAAGACTGTCTTACCTCGGCTGGACGTCCAAGCCAAAGTGAATGAACTGCTGGCTGACATCAGAGACCTTCTCATTCAGATCCATAAGGTAAGCAGTACTTCTAAATCACTGGATGGATGAGCATGGCTTCATACATTTCAAAATCAACCCTTGACTCCCAAGGACATGGTTGCAACACCTTGATGGTGTGGTATTTGTGTCTTGTAGATGCTGAGAAAGCTCCAAGCAGAGCCTGTGGTGCTGCCCACCGCCCAGGCTTTACGTCTCTCCGGGGAATATGACGTCCAGGTGGCCACACACCTCACCCTGGTGCAGCTCCAGTCCTTCGGGCAGGATATGGTCCGCAGCCTACGCAGCATAGTCCCGGGCAACGAAGAGGCGACAGAGAGTTGACCAATAGGGGCCATATTCAGATAGCTTTTGGGTCATGCCCAAAATGTCCGTTGCCATTTTTTGTCATGGTGTTTATTTATTTACCAACAATATTTATTATTTTGATCTATTTATATATATATATATATATATATATATATTTATATATTTATTAGGGAATTTATTTTTTGTAACAAGTCTTGACATCCCACTACTGAATTTTTAAGGTTGACAGTTAAGGCTACTTCTTTCAATGATCCAACTACTGATATTTTCCAAAATAATACCATTTCATAATAGGTGTGTAGGGTAATGTGTACAGCAGGGTAGGGAGTAAGGTTAGCGATCAAAAACTTTTAATCCCCTTTTACTTTTTTTGTATGCTGTGCTGCCTCAGCCTGCAGAGGCTTTTGTAAGCTTTATAAGGGGGGTAATATAAGAGACATAATACTGTTTACATTCTACATTAAATAAAGGAAAAAAAGTATTTTTCTAGACATTTTCTTAATTCACAATGTCACTGTACAATCAATCTTTCAATAAAAAAATGTTTTTCTCAAGCAAATTGTTCTATTTTCTCCAACGAAGGACATATTGAAAGTAGGGAACATAAGCTAATGGTTTCTTTTCTTGCTTGTACTTCTATGATAAACAATTATATTCCATAGATGTATTTGGATAAATAATGGTCGGAAGACTAGAGCACGCAATAGGAAATTATGAGTGTAACATCATGCGATTAATCCTACGATTCCAGTGAAACTTATCTTGTGATGAAGTGCAACCAAAAGTGAAATAAAGGATCTTGCATCACTACCAGACAGACTTCCTGGAAATGTCATATGGTAGAACCGCTAACATGGGACCCATCTGATGAGTGTTGGATTATGTCATGGTGATCCTTCACCGAGCGGTTATTTTAACTTTCATTACATAACCATAACGTGATCTTTCATCATGGGATCGTCTGATGACTTGGTGCGCCATTCATCGTGAATAAGCAGAAACAGTGTCATCAACATGACGGATTAACTGAAGGACACAAAACTCACGCAATCCTCATAATGGGTTTATTTTTAAAAAGTATGTACAATATGCAAAAGAACATTAAAAACAACATATCTGGAAAAACAGACAAAATGGTTATAAACGAAACTTTTTTTCCCCAGAGCACGCTTTTAAATGGATCCAACCAGGTACACAACTACTCCAATCAGGTGGTGACATGTTCACTTCTGTCTATAAGGCAGAGATGGCTTTAGCAGCGACTCTCCTCCCCAGCGGCAGGGTCAGGTCAGTGATGGCCAGGACCACTTTGGGCTTGGCCAGAGCAGGCAGCTTCACCAGCTCTGAGACCT
Source organism: Hoplostethus mediterraneus (assembly GCA_034670385.1). NCBI lineage: Eukaryota > Metazoa > Chordata > Actinopteri > Trachichthyiformes > Trachichthyidae > Hoplostethus > Hoplostethus mediterraneus. The sequence goes on from JAXDDW010000067.1 coordinate 278,909, forward strand.
GGATGAAGAGACACACAGATGGACGTACATGTTACTAGCTAAAGTCTGTTTGAAGGTTTAAAGGGGCTTCCTGCTTTTTTTCCAGAGGGCATTTTTTGCTCTCTTGATCTGATTTTTAGGAGCAATTTTATTGAACTACGAAATGAGACACGTGCACTGCATATTGGCCAATAAACACTCAATATGTACAACTTAGACTTGTTTTATTTAAAATCATAATATACCACATGGTCCACACTTCTTTCCCACTGCTGGAAACTGGCAGCAGGCCTTACAGAAGAGGTTGGTGTCATTTTCCCCTCCGTCTCCAACCAGTCCATCCTTCCACCCATCGACAGTCACTTTTTTTCGGGGTGAGTTTCCCTAAAGGCATCATAACACTAAGTATATCCTGAAGTAACTCTTCAAGTGTTTCCCGAAACGTGTCGCAACTCATGTGGTACATCTCAGGAATCTCTCGTTCGTTCGCGATGACCTGGTGTTAGTTTTGAGATTTCAAGTATCTTTGCAGGCGGCGTGTTGTCAAGATCCTTCACTGCAGCCACAGATCGCTGTCTAACCTGCACGCCACAGCATGTCAAAAGCATTATCTGAATTATCTTTCGGCATCCCATACTTTGAAAAGAAAAGAAGAAGCTAGACTTTTGTCTTTTCTACAGCGTTATATAAATCTTTAACACTGGATTTCCTGTTTGGAACATTTTGCTCCATGTTGATGTAAGCAAGGACCTAAACATCAGGTGAGTCTCTTTCTATAGGCTGCAGGACTCTGCCAGTCTGACTGGATCATTATGTGGCAGGACTGGCACCTTCAGGTTGATGGCTGAGGTTAAAGGATGTTGGACAAGGTGCAAAAAAATTAGTTGTGCAACAAAGTACATTATCAGTACCTTTCTACATTTTCCATAAATGTTAAATGTATTTATTCATTTTATGCGCATATAATATTTACACATATGTACTTGGAGTAGCCATGGCGGGATTTGATTCTCCCCTGATATTAGTAGTGCTGTGTGTTATCCATTACGCTACACGTACAAGCACATTTCCTGACCTCTACACTTCAGAGGTCAAATCAAACATCTTATTTGTGCCATTTAAACACATTTGAAATCTACATGCGACAACAGGAAGTGAATTGTTGTGTAGATATGATTTAAAAGACATTATCGGCAAATTGATGATTCTCTTCAAGTATCTCTTGAATTTTTTTCACGATATGCTTCGGGAAACGCACGTTGATGTTTTATTGGAAAACCCACCCCTGGTTGTTTTATTTTTTAGTTGATGCAGTGGTTTTGGGTTGGGTTGGCATTTTCTCCTACTGTTTGCTGCACGGTGCCAACATTTTTTACTGCTTCGTGCTGAGCGCTTTGTTATCTGATCAAAAACTTGTCTAGCCCAGAATGCACTGGAAAGGATCGCCCACAAATCACCCACGGGGGACAGTCGCCTTATTCATGCGGGGTGAAATGCAAAAAAGGGCACTCCTAATTACTGGGGGCATGTTTTGATCCCTCATTTTTAATTTCATGGTCATTTTATGAACTTTGAAGGGCATTTTTAAACGCGAGCCCCCTCCTAATTTCTGACCCTGGTGGTTCCACTCCAGCCTCCATGACCTTTGGGTGAATTATCTTCAACAAAGCAATCAAACATAGGCTATAAAAAGCACTCAAGGGGATGGACTGCCCACCCTCCTTAAAAGTACGTATGCAACCAGCAGCTTGCAATCCCTTTTTTTTTGCAATTTACTTTTCAAGTAACTGATGAGTAATGAGAAAGCCACATTATGTTGCAAGCTCTCCCTCCCTTCTTATCTCCACCTTTCTGGGCTCCCCTCCCAGTGGCTTCTTCACCTGCATTTCTCCCTTTCTTTCCCATAACTCACCATGGTGAAGGGCATGAACTGCAGGATGCTGCCACGGCTTCCCTGCTCCAGGCACTCGACGCACTCCTCCATGAAACTCTGCACAAACTGGGTGTGAGGTCCCGCCATCTTGGATCCCAGGATGGAAGAGATGAGGAGGAACAGGTTGGCTGAGGAGAAGGTATCGGGCATGTTGTTAGTAAAGGGCTCCATTTTTAACATTTTCAAGTGAGCTGCTGTGTCAATCATTTCACCAGAGCAGTTGTCAAATGTTTCTGCAACTGATGATGCAACAACAGACGTGAAACGGTTTCTGCAGATTCAGTCAAACGATATTGCATTCACATATTTGATGGGCATGGAGGGAAAGTGACAACTAGTGTTCCTGCTGGTTGTGTTCATCCTGAGAATATTAAAGAATAAAGTGCTTTATGAAAACCAAAGGGACACAGATACAGTGTGTTAGTGTGTGTGTGGGTAAGGGTGGGTGGATAGGACAGCCATTATGATTTGAATGGAAAACACACTACACATGAGTTCTCACCCAGGACGCGGTTGAGAGGGTCCCTCATGTTGACGGTGTGGAGCTGGGAGGCAGACAGGGAGCTGCTCATAGACCGGTCACCTACGGGATAAAGCATGAGGTCAAAAAAAGGGGAAGGATCACAACAAGGAATCAAAACAGAAATCAGTAAAGTCTGAGATGACTGACGAAGGTATGCTCTGTCATTTGACTCAAGAAAAAGTGGAAGTGAAGTAGGTTTCCCTCAAGCTGATGACAGCTTAGCCAATAGCATCCTGACCAAAAGCTTATGAAAGTCTGAGAGGCTTCCTTCCTGCCTGATGTGTCTTTTTTTGATCCAAAAATAACTACTGTCAGTTCGTTCTAGAGCTGCACTGAAAAAATGTGATAGTTGAATAATACTGTTAAATTTGGTTATTTTGTTAAACTTTTTAAACTTCATGTGAAACAGACGTTATAAGGTGATTTTATACAATTTTCTTTGATCTATCCAAAGAAAAGGTACTCCTTCCTGTACTAAAGGTATGGGTCCTATTGACCTCATGCAATTAAATCATAACAACACCAACCATACAAAACCAAGATCACTGCTGTGGTTTTTTTTCCAGCTTTGTTCTTTTTTTTTTTTTATAGATACACTAAAGCTAAAAAACTACCCAGTTTCTAAATGAGATTTTGCCTTTGCTATTGAACAGGTGGAACTCATTTGACTTCTTAGTTTCTATCTCACACAGTAAGAAGACAAAAGCTTAATCATGTTTCCCTAAATAATGCAACACACTCATCTTGGCCCCTTCTGGGGATTTCACCTCTCCAAGCAACCTAGAATGGCCCTGATTGCTCAAACAGAAAAAAGAGAAAATTACAAATTACGAATTAGTCATGCTGGGGAAAAAAAGAGGTTGAATGCCCAGAAAGATGAATCAATGAATCAGAAGAAAAAAATCACTAGTTGCGAACCCCAAGAATACTCTGCTTTTGCTTTCATTATCAAGTTCCTTCCTGTTTATTGCTGAAATGGTATAAGCAAAAATCTGATGACGGTGCAGTCTTCAAGTCAGAACCTGCAGACAAGCAAGACACCAACAGATAATTTGACGTTGAGCAAAAGCGTGTCTGAGCTTATTTATGTTCATGTTCTAGTTCATGCCTGCAAGAACCGACTCGCTGGCGACAGGAGAACTATAAATCCCATTCGCTTCAAAAACTCCCTTACGTGCTGGTCACAAGCTCTCCTCAGAGGCTTGAACTCTCCAAAAACTAAAAAAAAAAACAGCTGACTGAAAGGTCCCAGGCTGCAGAGTGTATAGCTATATATCAAAACAGAGATGTGGACTGACCTGGACTGGACAGGGCTACCGGCTCGTCCTCGTTGGAGCTGAGCAGGCGCATGAGCTTGGAGGGCTGGGTGTCATCCAAGGGGAAGAGGCTGCTGTAGTCCTGTGGTGAACCAGAGACCTATTAGATTACAAATCCTGGGGCGGAGTATTGAAAAATGATACCGATCACCCTTACCGACTTTTGAAATCAATAAGAAGGCATCAAAAAGCTATTAAAACCTGTCAAAATGTTGGCTTGTAATGCCAGTGATTTAATAATCAAACAATCAATCAACAACACTTTAATACCCAGCCCTAACGATACCCAAATAAAGTGTGTGTGTGTGTGTGTGTGTGTGTGTGTGTGTGTGTGTGTGTTACCTCAATATCCTCTCGCTGCCTCTTGCGTTGGCGAGCTGAGGCCTGGCCTTTGTGGTGAGAGGAGTAGGAGCTGAGAGCACACCACACTGACAACCTGAAGAGCCATCAGAACAACAACTTAACACAAGAGTCCAGGACCACCACCACCATCATCATCATCATCATCATCATCATCATCATCATCACCACCACCACCACCACCACCACCACGTATCTCTCTTACTTGGCCAGTGCTTTGCCAGGTGGGTCTGCCAGGCTGTGCCAATGTGCTGAGTCGGTGAGCAGGTTGGGCAGTATGGTGCCCAGCAGGGTGAGGGTGATCTGCTGCGTGTCCAGGCAGAAGATGCTGTAGAGCAGCTCCACCACCCGACTGGCCCACTCCTGTCGAGTCTCCTTCAGCAGCTCCTGATGGGAAAGACGCTATGTTTACGTTTCGTTGACGCCAAAATGGACACGCAGCCCTGCGCCAGTCTGAGGTTGTGCAGATGGAGAACCTTAAAGTTAACCTAACTTAACTGGGTTTCTCATAATCAGAGTACGTGGTCAACTGGGTTGTTCGGGGTCAAGATTTTACACACATCGACCCAAAACCGGGTTACATGAGTAAATGGGTTAAGAATATAACGGTTTTATTGTTTTCCTACCCTTTTATCCTAGAGTTTCTCCTTCCTCTCTCTCCTTGTTGTTAAGTGCCTTGGGTGCAAGGCACTCTTAGATTAAAGTTATTAGTGTTATGAATGGAGCGCTCAGTGTTTCTGGTGGTGCTCCTGCATTCCCACATCATCACATGTAAGTGAATACTCATTTAACCTACCAACTATAATAATAATAATAATAATAATAATAATAATAATAATAATAATAACAACAACAACTTTTATTTTATATAGCGCTTTTCTGAGTACCCAAAGACGCTTAACATTAAATCACAAAGAATAAACACAACCAATATTACAAAAAAATAGAGAGAAAAGAAAACAATCAAAGGTGGGCGAAATTTAAATTCTGAGACATTTATAAGCATTTCAGACATTAAAAGCAATTTTAAAAAGGTGAACTAACCAACGTGCTGTGCCTCAACCCATCTCCACTCCTCCCGGGTCCACCTACCTTGACCAAGTTGTTGGTGAACCAGAAGACCCCTCCCATGTGCAGTAGGCTCTCAAACAGATGCAAGGCCCGGCTGTCCACCCAGCCTTTGCGCAGCACTGCCTGGAACTGCTTGCTGAGGGCCTCGTGGATCGGCTCCTTGGCCAGCAGCAGGTTGCGGTAGGGGATTGGCTCCTGACCCTCCATCGGGGCCCGCAGGGCCGCGCCCGTCTGTTGGAAGACGTCAGCACACATGTGCTCCAGGATAGGAGCTCATGATGACCACCCTGGGGAGACGAGGCAAATGAAGGGTTTACATGGATTACATGGACTGGTAGGGACAGAGGGGTTGACACAAGGGTTACTCGGGGTTGATCATGGGCTTAGGTGGCTGTGACATTGAGGGGATGCTCAATGAAGGGTTAATGCCTCTAAGGAGTAATTGTTGTGTTGTGCATCACGAGAGCCTGACGAGAACTAACCCAAATTCAGCATTCAGAGAGGATTAAAGGATTAATACTTCTAAGAATGTGCTAAAATCACTAAACAATGTCACAAAGGAGCTGTAACCTGGTTTGCTTGAAGTTATAAAGGAGAGTTTCTTGAAAATTTAACAAAAATGTCATCATGATGTATTGTTAAATATCATCATTTAATGTGACTGTTCAAGGGTGAAAGGGCAAAAGGGACTGGGCAGATGCTGGAGTTGTACATGTATGTGCTTTTACCGCTCATTGTAAAACTGCAGTGTGTTCTCCGCATACAGCGGGGTCACAAGCTGTCGGATCATCGTCTGGGGCTTCTCCCTCTCGTCCCGCCCCAGCATCCTGACGTGGGCCACCAGCCAGGCCACGGCGCAGATGGCCATACTGCACACCTTCCCCTTGATGTTGTCTGTGATCTTCTACGCTCAGAGAGAGAGAGAAAGGGAGGGAGAGAGAGACAGACACATTATAGTAAAAAGGAAAAGAGGAAGGAATACGGGGGGAGTAGTGGGATTAACGTGAACTCTGACTAGGGTTGACACCCTTCCAAGACAAGGCGTTGTATGAGGACGGAACAGAGAAGTACTGACTAAATATACACTGCTGTGGAACTTCACCTCCGCTGAAAGTTGTCAAACACACTGTTATGCATCATTTTCCACAGAATACGTCACATTCACTTGAGTGATGAATCAAAAGAAAAAAAGGCAGGAAAAGAAACAGGAACTTGTAGTGGTTAGCTCACCAGTTATAACTGGTTATGTTTAATATATCATGTTTTGATGCCATTAATCAAAGTACTTAATGGATTAATTACCAAATATTTCTGTCTTCACATTACATTAATGTGGAGTGGTATTAATATGAACTCTGTATCTTAAAGCATTAAGTAGTAATGTAGTAGTTGTTTTTTTGATTCATTCAGATCATCGACTCTCTAAGTTTCTATCATGTATTGTTCTTGAGTCCTTGTGCTCACAGACCCACCGATGTCTCCCAGACCACATCATGTCCCACATGTACCATGGTGGCAGGACATGAAAGAAGTCAGTGGGGAGGATGGACGTACCTGTACCGCCTCCACAGAGAGCACGCCGTTCTCCCAGGCGTTCAAAACTTCCAAGATGGCTGCCGGGGTGCTGAGGCAGATTTCATGCCATTTCATCTGACTGGCACACAAACAATAGACAACTGTCAGGTTTCCATCGGATGCCAGAACTAATACCACATTTGGTCTTGGCTTGCCATGTTTCAGCTATTCCCTTTACATTAATCCTGCAAAAGCTTTTTCTTTGTCAGCAACCGATACACGCGATATTTGACATGTGTCACGGTTGCAACTCACACTAGCTTCATCTCAGAGGTGTTGTTGAGCAGGGCCACCAGGCTCTCCACTTTGCCCGACTCGGGTCTGAAGCAGGGGTGGTCTGGGTTCAGAGTCTTGCCCTCCTCTGGCATGCAGGTCTGCAGCCACGTCTCAAAGAAGGGCGTCTCCCCCGCGGGGCTGGGGTCTGACAGGATCACCTGCAGAGGGGAGGGACAGAGCAGAAGAACCTAAGAAGAGCCTAACTGGACATATGAGACGTTATCTGAAATATTTCAACTGGGATATTTTGCTCAGCATGCACACGTACGTCCGTGTGCTTGATGCAAAGTAAAACCTACAATGTGCCTCTGTGGACATCTTGTGGCCTCGCATTGAAAGAGCAGGTTGAATCAACGTAAAAGCCGCTGACTGCACAGAATACTCCGCACCTCGGCATCAATCAATATATCGCATCCTGACAAGCTAGCGCTGCCACGAACTAACCTCCGATCCATACGTCTGCACCACGTGGCACAGCATGAGGAAGGATATGTCAAAGAGCAGCGCCCGCACTGATGCCGACTTGGCTGAGGGAGAGGAGAGAGGGAAAACGTCCAGCGTTAATGTCTCTTTCAAAAAGTCCTACATCGACAAGAACAGAAATTCCCACATTGGAACACATCACTCTGGTGTTTGAACTTACAGCCTTCGCCGCTGATGTGCTTGGGAAACTCATTCAGCCTGCATGAGCAAGAAAAACAGATAGGAAACATCTGGTTTAAGAAAAGACTCTTCTCATGTGGAGTTGGAGTGGAGTTTCCAACTTGGCAACCAACCTATGAGATAACACTGTTGGTGTGTAACCCATCAGAACAACCGTGACTAGGATGACTGAGAGGACTGGAGTGTGTTGGGATATTTGTCTACTTTGCAAACTTATTTTTAACGTCCCTTAACTCACTTGATGAACTTCCGGGCAAATGATTTGAGCTTCCCAGTGGCAGCTGCTGCCGCCAGGAGCAGATCCAGGCTCTTCCCAGACAGCATGTGTCCCAGGACCCCCAACAAGCCCTCTGGAGACTTTGAGTGGTCGGCATCTACGGTCTGATGAAGAAGAAGAAGAAGAAGGGAAGGGCAGGATTCAATGTGGACTCTGGTGTAGCTACCAAAGTGCTTCAAGAACCACAATCAGGGTCAGTCAGTGTGAGGTACTTCACTCTTCTCTGCCTGGGCGCCATCAAACTTCATCATCATCATCATCATCATTCTTTATTGAGCGGCATCTTATCAATAATGTTTTACAATATTGGTTGTTTCATTTTTTTGTTGTTGCGTGGGGTTGTCATTTTCTTCTACTGCTGGCTGTGTGGTGCCAACATTTACTATGGTTTCTGTTTGAGTGATGGTTTGTTTTCTGATCAAACACTGCTCCGTTTTTTTCTCACCCAGAATGCACTGGAGAGAATCGCCCGGTCGTAGGTCACAGGCATTTTATGAACCGTCAAGGGTGTTTTTGCACCCACCAACACTGCAATACACTAAATGTTTGGTTTAGATCCAGTTCAAGGTGCTCTACCTTGAGGATGTTGGTGACCGTGGGCTCAGCTCTCAGGATGAGACCTGGGTTAGGTTGGATGTTGGCATTTTCTGCTGTCTTCAGCCTTGGGGCGTACTCCCTGTCCTCAGCACAGAAGAAAAAACACATTTGTTGAACAAGAGCGTTTCAGGAAACAAAAAAGAGAAAGAGAGAGAATCAAGAGGGTTAGCGCTGGATTTAAGATGAGCTAGATTCAGTCCTAAACGTGTGTGTTCAGTACCGTTTGGCGGTGAGGTTGGCTGTGTTGGAGTCAGACAGCAGGCCCAGCTTATTACACTCCTGTAGCAGCATGCTGAGACAGTCACAACTACGAAAAGAAGAAGCATGATAAACCTTCACAGCATGTTGAGACCAATGATTGGAGTCTTTAGACATTTAGCTGGTGCTTTTATCCAGTTGAGGTTTTTTTTTTTTGGGGGGGGGGACACGACTTACTTGCATCTCTGGTCAGCCTTGTCCAGCAGTGGTGTGAGCTTCAATAAGTACTCAAAGGCAATGTTCACATCATCCATGAAGTCCTGGAGAAAATATGTCTGTGTTTAAAATTGACATTGGGAGTTGATCACATGACAGGATAAAACTTACATCAGTTGTTGCTACTTTTAGACAATCTCCACTTGTTATTATTTATTAAGTGTGTTGTTGTGTGAAAAGACGTCACTGAGTCACGTCGTTTACCTGTCCTTTGTCTCCCTGAGGATACTTCTTTAGTCTGAGTAGAACTTGCGGGATCTAGGATAGAGAGAAGAGAGGATGATAATAGTATTAAGAATAAAGCTTTTCTTTCTTAACAAAGCTGTAAAGTTAAAGGAACAAAAACAAACATTAACAATCAGCTATATCAAAGGAAAGACTTTGGCTCTGCACTGCTGGCTCTACTGAGGCTCACTCAGCAAAACAAACAGCATTCAATTCAAATATCTTAACTCAAATACTACTACTACTACTAAAATCATGAGATTGAAAGTCCACTCAACAGTACAGCGCTGAGCACACCATCAAACTGAAACTAACAAAGCAACCAACAAAAGAAACAATGGAGGACATTGAGAAGCAGATGGCCAGCAGCTCTGACGGCCAGTGCCAATGTATGAGACCGACCTTGAGGAATGTGAAGGCGGTCCATTTGAGCTCCTCTGTGCCCTCTGGTGACTCAATGAGGCCGGTGAAGCAGGCCTTCCAGATCTCCAACACAAACAGAGGAGCAGGAATACGCTGTGGAGGACAGACAATTTGACTGGACTGACAAAGACGGTAGATCTAGTGCAACAGGGCAACAACGTGTCCATATGAAAAAAAAACTATTTCAACTCAAAACTTTATCCGATGCAATATTTGAAAGGTGGTTTGAACAACCTGCCATGATAATGCAGAAAATGTTATGAGCCTAAATCACAAAGTGGGCTGCAACAGAGAAGAGCAATTTACTAATGTTGTGTTACAACACTTTTGGGTACTGAAGTTCAAATTTTCCTCCCTGCCATTTGGAGCCGCCACCGTCCGAAGTTACCTAGTGCAGCTTTAACATATTAGACCAACACCTAGCCAACTGTTCACCTGCATTCTCTTGATCATCATCAACTGCTCCACCAGTGGCTGTGTCTCCCCCGTCAAATTCATGGTCCCTTCCAGCATGATGAAGGCATGGACCGATGGGAAGGAGGCATGGAGCGGGGGATTGCACTGCACCGACAGCATCACAGGAATGCTGAAGCAGAGCAGAGCACGAGTTAGCAGGAGGCAAGACGGTTCGTACAAAAGTTCAATCACATGAAGTAATCAATAACTAGGAAAATGAGGTGGGAGTCCTCACCCCTTCACCAATGACACGCTCTCCTCCACTTTAGTTCTCAGTGTCTGATTGGTTACACTGCCGAGGCTGTCCGTCACTTTCAGCACCGCTTGCTCCACGTTGCTCCAGGAACCTGTGAGGGAACAGCAGCAGAAGACTTCACTCTCCCTTACAAACATGCACGATGGGGTTCGCCCGATAAGAGTTTTTGAAGGCCAATACCGATACCAATATTTCTGTATTGCAGATGCCAAGAGACAATATTTTGGACACATATTCAGTATCTTTAAATGTGAGTATTCAGTGTTTCCCAGAGGTTTTTTTCCCCGGCAAGGTGGGTGGAAAAGCCTCTGAAACAGCACTTAGATCATCACGGGACCCAAGAAACCCAAACTAATGAAATTCTTTCAGGGCTAGCAGATCTTTGAAGCAGGGTGACCCACCTATACAATGGTAGAGGAAACTCTGCGATACATTACTGCCTTTAAGTGAAGAATTAACTTACAAAAAAGCACAATTGAACAATTAAATTAATAACTAAAAAAAGGTTTTCTAGACAGTTTTATGTAGCTGTGGTCAGGGAGGAACCTCATCACATTGGCAGTGGAAGACATTCACTGGCCAATATTCCGATATGATACAAAAATATCGATGTATTGGTCTAACCATAATGGACAGTGCACAATCATAAATGCACATACACACACAAAATCCTAATACCTTGTTCCTCCAGCCGAGCAATGTGGACCAGGGCTCTGTTCTTGGTGCTGTTCATCAGATTGTGAAGTCTCTCCTGACAGGCCCTCAGACTGGCCTCTGTGCTGGGCGACGGACCCAGTTCCCTCAGCCTCTCACAGTACCAGGCACAGCCCAGCAGCAGCCACACCACCACGCCCAGCAGAGCCCGACACAGCCCAATGCATTCTTCTGCCTTCCCGTGGCAGCTATAGCGTTAGAGATGAGCGTTAGCTTGTAGATGATGCAATAATGTATAATAACAACAGGAAACTCAATGTATATAACAAAAAAATATATGAGAGGATTAAAGGACTAGACTGGTTTGGATAAGGTAATGTACCTGAGACGGTGGCAGAACATGTCCATTATCTCCAACAGTGATTTGACACACAGCTCCCGAGAGAAATCATCAAACTATAGGAAAAGAGAAATATTTGAGGAATCCGTAGCTTTTATTGCGCACAATGCAAACATTCAGAACTGTTTTCAGGCACATCCTTACCTTGCTGATGGCTGTGAGCACACTGGAATAGGACACCATCTAAGGAGAGAGGGGGTCAGGGCATCAGATCCCATAACACATGCTCTCCAATCACACCCACAGTATTGTAAATGATTACACTTGCTTTTCTTCTCACCTGGGAACTTATAGCATATTTGAGGTAAGAGAGGATAAGAGGGTTGGGAGAAGGACCGATCAATGCCTGCTCCATAAGGGCCTCTGGAATACACACATAACAAAGTATTTACATCAACCAAATATCTGACCGGTAAAAGGGTAACTGACCATACTGGTGCAGTGTCAACTCATAATCATCACTGATAAAATGTGTCGTCTCTACTCTGACCTGCTAGGTTAAGATAGTCCCATGTGGCTCCCTTTGGAAAGTTCTTTTTGATGTTGATGGCCCACTGGTAGTCACTCCAGCGCTCTTTCCATGCCTGCAGAATGGCTTGTTTCAAATTGACTACCTTCATCCTGGTAGGAAACGAAAGACCGAATATATTTACACACACACACACACACACACACACACACACACACACACACACATACACTAAAATAAATCAATACCTTACAAGCTAACTAATTGTATAACGTTATAGCAATTATATTTCGAGGTACCATTCTAGGTTATACTGTTCATTGTAAATATTAGCTGGCTAACGTTAGCTGTCAATGGTATTTGGCTGCATGTCATTCAATGAAGAAGCGTGCGAATACGGATGAAAGTAACAGAAATGAGACTAAAGTAAATCAATGTAGGTGGTCATCAAACCTGCTACTTAAACTGCCGTCTTCAGTATTTCAGTACTTCAGTAATTCAAAACAGAACAAATAACAGATAACAAAAAAATTGGTTTACAACGCAAGTAACGCCATCTTTGTTTTAACTGTCGTAAGCGCTGATTGGTCAATCTTACGACGTATGAGTATTCCTTCTGCTGATTGGTCAGATGGAGGAGCCGTTACTCAGAGGCAGAATAATGGCAGGAGTTAACCACAAGATGGGGATCTCTTCAAACTTTGAGCGAAGGCAAGCCATGGTAAGTAACTTGACAGGAAAATCCACTGCTAACCTCAACAGGATATAATATTGAACCCAGTACATTAAAATGAAACGTACAACTAACTAAACGGAAACGGTCTGAACGTCGAGTTTCAGTTTTGGGTATATTAAGCCACAATGCATCTTTCACCCTGTTGAGTTTCCTCGGTCTTTCATGGCTTCAAGTCAGGTCTCTTCGAGGAACCGCTGCAAAACAAGATGATACTGTACATTCATTTCAACTTTGTCTTGGACATTTTTAAGTGGCAGATTGCGGCTTATATTTGGGTGTTTCAGTTTCATATGAACCATGGATGCTTAAATCGTTTGTTTCTGTTTTATTTATTTTTTTTACTGTTTTATTTTATTTGCTCTCAAATCACAGCTCTAATCCATTTATTGTTTTATTGATTTTAATTCAGAATTTGTTATATTTTCCAAAATGCTAGGTGCGTGTGACCATAGGCTCTGACATGTCATTGACTAGAAGTGGTGAAATAAAATCAATAATAAATGGATTATAGCTGTGATTTGCATGCAAAATAATGAATAAAAACAGAATTTATGTACTTATTTATGTACAGAGAAAAAATATACAAAAAAAATAATAATATATATATATATATATATATATATATATACAAATATACTGTACAAATATACATGTATTTATTTTAATATCTGTTTTTTATGCTGGATTATCTTATTTGAGATGCTGGCACACAATTGAGCACCATAGAAAGAGAAGTAAAGATACTTCAAGTTAAAAAAGGCCAGAGTGAAAATAGAAAAATAAAGAGCTCACTGGAAAATACTCAAGTGCTTAGTTACTTTCAAGAGAAAATAAAAAAAAGTAGATAGATAGATAGATAGATGGGTCATAATCAATGCCAAGTTTGGGGATGGATCCTTTTTGGTTCAAATCAACAATAGTATCAATTGTGGAAGGCAAAATACTGACCGTTTACCTGATTATACTCGCCACTCAATTCAGGCAAGAGTAAAGGCTAAAAACAAATTACTCAAACGAACGTACTCGTAAAACTACTCAGAAAACGTATAAGGACTCCAAAAATCTCAAGAGTAGTTATAAATAGCTACTTTCCACTTTTGTGCTCAGCTGTGTCAGTATAGGAGAGATGCTGTCCCCCCCCCCCCTATCAGCACCAACCACCCTTGCCCAACTACTTATGTGGCCCCGTATTGAGTCCACGCAACAATGGCCTTCATTCTGCCTGACACTGGAGACGCTGTCTTGGCCGGAGCGGGGTCTGAGCCCTGGGACGAAGTGATGCCAGCCAGCGAGAGGACATACTTGCTGGCATGGTCTAGGTAGAGGGCTGGAAGGGTGGAGACATAAAGACGAGAGGAGGAGGGAGGTGGGGGGGGGGGTTATTAGGGGAAAAGGATCCTATCCCCATTCCCTCCCACTGAGCGCTGCATTAGAGAAGGGTGCTGACAGACTTGACTGTACCCCCGGGGAGGCCAAAGAGTCCGTGGACACAGTTCCTAGTCTGTTCTCATGACTTCACCTCTGGACCCGGCCCAGTACGGAGGTGTCCATGTTGCTGACTCACTCTCTCAGTTGTGAATCCTTTTATGACAGAGCTGGCTGATGCTTATCGCATTAGGAGAAATGGGTGCAATCACGTCTCCATGTTTTACAGATCCACAGAGGGGAGGGCTGAATGTCTACGAGGGGCCCGGAGAAAAAGAAGGGGCTGAGATGGCTTCTGCCTCTGTACTTTTCTAGTATACCTGGGTATTACAGTATTCTACTCTTCTACATAACGTCTCTTCCTCCCTCTCCTCTCTTTCTTCCTCTCTCTTAAACACATCGAGGGCCGTTGGGCATGCAGAGGTAATTATGAAGGTGGAGAGCGAGGAAATGAGTGTGGCCCCTCACGTCCCCTCAGGTTGTCCATTCACGTTGCATCATGAATCAGGGTGGACTCAGGGCACCTACTGTAACTGAGAGGAGATAAGGCACATATTCTGTCGCCGTTACCTTAAAGCTGCACTCGGCGTCTTTGCCTCTCCTTCCCACGAGTCCAAGCCTTCGTCATGAATTTGACAGGGGAGACACAGCCGCTGGTGGTTGATGATGAAGAGAATACAGGTGAACATTTGGCTAGAGAGGTCTAACGCTGAAGCTTAGAACTTGAAATAGCGACGAGAAACCGAAGGGACGAGAGAGGAAAATATGATGAAAAGATGACGTTGGTGAGTCCAGTTTTCTCTGGACGGAGCGCTCGATCGATGCTGTTTGGGAGACAGTTTGTATTTCATCACTTCCTGTGGGAGGAGAAGTGTCCATACCCGACAACAGAAGTTCATTTGGGGCGAATCTACAGGTCTGAATTAGTGGGAAGGGGACGATCTTCTCTATTGCAGCCCCACTTTGTGATTTATGCTGATGCATGTTTTTATTTTTCAACCTCAACATCTTGCCTAGTGTCGCTTTGAAGATAGAATCAACCGATACGCCACCCTTCTATTAAGGTTCATCTCTTTGCACAGTGTAGCTCAGTACATCACCGGGTCCTCCCTCCCACCCACACAGGGCATTTACAACAAGTGGTGTGAAAGGAGAGCTCGCAGCGTCTTCAGCAGCCCAACACCCCCCTCCACACCGCTGTAAGAAAGATGAACTCAACACATCCTGGGGAACTTCACTGAACATCACAGCGCCCCCTCCTGAACTGATCCGCCCCCCCCCCCCCTACTGCACTGCGACAGGTCTGTTACAAACACACCGATGGACTGTTTACTGAAAGTTACCGAGCATCACCAGCAACATCATGTCCATCTGAGGGACCAGTCACTTATTATCGATTATTAGGTTGTATGTACTTCAAACCTACATCCTGGACTCTGTTTATACCATGATGATACTTGAATACTACACACCTACACCCTGTCTCATGCACCTCATAATCCCTGCTGAGTAAATGTGCAAATACTCCCAATTCAATTATCCTGAAATACTTGAATTACTTTGCATTAGTCTGTACTGCACCATGTTTTCTTGTCCACTCTTTTGTTTTGTACAATCTCATTTTCACCCCACAAAAAAAAAAAATGTCACGACCTGTTGTACTTGTGGAAGGTCAAAAGACAATAAATCTAAACTGAACTTATTTGAGTTGAATCAAATTGAATTTCTACCATTTATTGTGGTAATCCATTTCCATTTCATAGGTCTGTAATTTTTTTTTTTTTATACACAATTGGATGAGTTACATATTTTGCTATGAGATGTTTTTTGAAGAAGATAATATCCCCACAGCAGAAAAAAGACCTCAGACCCGAGTGTGTCTCGTTCAGTGGGACCATCACGGTAACTAATAGGCA
Organism: Hoplostethus mediterraneus; assembly: GCA_034670385.1. Lineage (NCBI taxonomy): Eukaryota > Metazoa > Chordata > Actinopteri > Trachichthyiformes > Trachichthyidae > Hoplostethus > Hoplostethus mediterraneus. The sequence continues at coordinate 294,913 of JAXDDW010000067.1, forward strand.
ACGCAGGAGAGAGCCGCACGCAGCTTGACACTGAAGAGCTTTATATAGCTCCTTCAACATGAGTCCCCATCGTTTTACTGTCATCAAGAGCCCAGGCTACGGGGAGTACGTTCCAAGGTTAATTAACTCCGCTATGTAGGCTGGCTGGCAGAACAAGCGTGGCCGGGTCACTTCCACGCATCCTGTAAATGACTCCGATAGTCTTTGCTTCTTCTTATTTCGTAGCGTGTGAACAGGAGTGTGAGTCCGGGCCCCAGCTGGCCCAATCAAGTGTTCCCTGGGAGCCGCAGAAGGGGCATTCCCGAGGGATCGTGGGTGTCGTCACGTGATTTAGACAAACTATAATAAGATGACGCAAGAGAGAGAATCGTCAAAAACCCCCCCGAGACGGGCGAAAGGTCGAATTCTTGTTTTTGTTTTTCTGTAAAAACCAAATTACAGCCTCCAGAAAGAGAGAGAGGGTGAGACATGGGAGAAACCAAGGCATTGGTGAGTTGGTCTCTGTGTTGAGGTTGTGTCTGGTTCGCTCCCCAGCTGCAGGCTATTTTTCCCTGGCCAGCGGGTTACGTGGCAACAGCCTCCATATGGTAATTAATAGGTTTTATTTGCAGGGGCCATGGGTGTGAAGGGAGAGGCTGGTGCACCACTGACACTCACAGCTCCGGGGTACAGACGGCTGCTAATAGACCATTATTGAATTTCAGCCTTTTCTGCCTAAGGTAGAAAACGACTGGTACCAGAAGGAAATTATAGCTTCCAGGCTTTTGTACTTGGTGCTTTTTTTACTTACCTTGTTGACAAAACTTAACAAGAAATAGAACAACCAGGACAGCTTTTCACCTGGGCACAATGGACATGGATATGTTCAGAAATAATGTTCAAAGTGTAGCTACTATCTGCTTTATCTACCGGATGAGAATTTTTAAAGGAATTGAAAATATAGCCTCACATAGCCTCATATATACACATGTGCGTGTGTTTGGGATTAAGCAGCAACCATCTCAGTTGCAGGACAGCTTAATCCCCACATGTACTTCATTATCTAGGATCTCCTGACCTGTGACCCCTTCATAACAGTATAACAGTTGGACATCACGGCTATCAAAAGATGCCTCACTTTTAGTATGAAGTAAAATTCTGGCTTGCACAGCCTCCATTACACTCGTGGAAAAAAAATGAAACAATGTTTTCATTGGCCCATATGTCCGTGTGTGCTCGTTAACACTTCACCGCTAATCCTGACAGCTTCACTTGTACTTTATGTGTGTGATACTGAGCCCCATGGAGCCTGACATGCACTGCCCAGGCCCTATTACATAACCAAACTTGGCAAAAGCTCCCAGCCTCTGTGATCCCAGTGTCAGCCGGTGCCGAGACCCGATGCCTGAGCTCAGCACAACCGCTGGCCAGCCTGTTAATCCTACATCTGTCACTCAAAACTAAATTATTTAGAAAGACTTGGTGCCCGGGGCTCTCGTGCAAACAGTAGAGGATTATTAATCACCGGTCAAAAACTTGTTCAGTGATACTGATGACGACTTTGCACAAGTTCAGATCCTCACATGCAGCTCCTAGTGTGGCTTCAAAACATCAAGAACAAGCTTTCCTCGGTCCTGAGGTGGTAATAATGATCTGTCTTGCGTTCCCCATTGATCAGACTATGTCTGCTGCGGGCCTCTGGCTCAGCTCTCCGGGGCCAAAAGGCCCCTGGCCCCGCTGGTTGTTTGTGTGTCACAGTGATTAATTGATGAGCCTTCTTGAATAATTGGCCCCAGACCAGGGAGTCATCTGACTGTGGTGACATGGATCTTGATCTCTCATCTTAAACCACTCCTCATGGTGATTTATTACCTCAGCTACCGCTTGATCCATTGATTAGTCAGACCTTAGGAAGTCCGGGGGTGCATTTCAATACACCTGCTGCATCATGGCAGTATCTAGTCAGTACAGTGTCAGCAACTGGGGTCGTGTTATTTTACAGTCATAACAAAATCAAAACAAACCAATCTCTTTCACAATTAGGTTTTTAATTGAATAATTTAAATGACTTTGAATTATCCATTAAAATAAAAGCCCAGTAGACATTTTGCTGGGCATAGGAAGACTTCTACAGAGGTCAAAGGTTTTTCCAATCATCCCTTTAAGAGAAATACCTGTTTAATCATGAGCTCCTGTGCTGAAATGAAACAACAGAAATTAAATCATTGAGAACTGAGACAAGAATCACATTGTTGCCTCTCATTGGTGATTTCATTGGATTATTCTGATAAAAAAGGATAAATATTGATTACAATGTTCTATCTGAAGGAAATACTGAGGTATCAAAAAGAACTTTGTATAAAAATAAATATGTTGATTTGTTTAGCCTGGCTGTTCCCTATTATAGTTTGTCTATGTACTGAGCCGGTCTACAGTATATGTACCTTCAGTACAATTTATCTAGGACATTTTTTTTCTTTCTTTTTTAAGGGCTCAGGTGGGCAACATCAAAACTAAAACAACTCAGGGAAAAAAAATCAGAAGGGATGATGGAACTATGCATTTCAGTAATGCAGCATAGAAGCTAATAACGCTTTACCCTTTTTTACCACTGAAATTATGTGAGTAGGTGCAGAGAGTTCACACAAGAGGATATCAGAGCCTTCCCAGAAGGCAATGAGCGTAATAAAGTTTAGGGTTGAGGGCAAGAAGGCTTCATTCATTAGCCGACAAAATGCTCTTGATATATTTTACTGCATCCTAAAAGTTTCTAAAAAAAGCAACGCGTTATCAAGAAATATCGTAGAGCCAAGCATACCCCTGGAATCAAAGGACCACTAGGAAAATATCAGTCATTGTGACCAACTGAACGACCATTTTATGGTTCTCCTCTTTGTCTTCATCTGGTAGTTTGTCAGCATATCCTATGGGTTCCCTTCTCTCCATAGATGTAGCGTGTTATGTGAGGAAGTGAATTGTCTCATATGGACATGAGATCCACATTTCAATGAGGTAAGAGACAAATGAAACTCGATATATTTTGTTGACACAGCATAAACATTGTGTGCAGTTTTGTATAGTAGATTCTGGCTAGGCATTTAGAGTAAGGGATGAATTTTAAATCCTATTGTCCATGCCAAAGATAAAAACATGATAAAAGTCTGTCATGCATCGTCATTTTCTATAAACTATATATTGATAACAGACGACTTATTCTATAACTAGCATGAAGTAATCTTTCTAAAAGCTTCAAATCAATTTGGTTTGACATTTTTATCTGATTGGAAATTTGCCTGGAATCATCATCCTGTTATTAGACTCTCTAAAGAAAGCAGCTCTCTCTCTGAATATGACTACCCATATTTCACATCTACTTTACTTTGGTGTCCAATCTGATTGTTCAAGATCTGTGCACAAAGAAATCATATGTATACAGTACATTAAAAGTACATTAAAATACTGTAATTGACCAGTTTGGCGTCATACTCTTCATGTACTTCTCTCGATTATTAGCTATCAGTTATTAATAATTATCAATACGCACAGGAGAATCATTAAGAATATACTTGTGGTCAGAAATGATTCAGAAAGACGTATCTCAGTGTTTATTGCTTCCATCCAGACCTTGGTCCAGTGTCTTGTCATGTAAGCATATTGCCTCCTAGACGCTGTGAGTTGCAACGTAATCGTTTAGCTCTTTACAGTGGGTGACGTTTGTAAATGCCAGAGGATACGATATGAGGAGTGGAAAAGGAAGAGGCTATTCCTTTCAGGTCTCATGCATTTTCTGTTTAGACAGTAAAGAGTGCTAACAGGTCTTCAGCAGGAATTAGCCACTCTTACACACATTCATTTATCTCGTTAAAGGTTTTTTTTTTTGTTCATATAATAGTCAGATGGTATGTTATCCTGAAATTAATCTACAACCCGGGTGAAATTGGAATACATGGTTTGACTCTCTTGTCAGTAGCAGTGTGAGCAGCAGTTCAATTGAGCCACTGCTGATGTCAAGTGAATAGAAAGCATTGGGGCAAGTCGGCAAATCATTTTAAGACAAAGTTTGCCTCATTTAGTTCCCCCTGTGATTCATTTAGCATTAGCAGTGGTTCAGTTTTGCTGAAGCTCGTCGGGTGATGAGAGGCCAGACCTTTCAGCATGACCATAGACTACTCTCAGGCCAAACACATACCTCATGAAATAAACCCTAAGTTCTCATTCTGTCTGCATGCATTTTAATAGTTTTAAAATAGATTAAATCTTGACTATCGATTTGATTTAATTTCTTATCAAAATAGATTTGATAAATATAACAACTAACTCGATCAACACTGAGTTTTTAGGCAAGATTTCCCCCCAGCATCATGTAACGGCTGAAGCGATTCATCACATCGGCTCATCTCACACAGAACTCCGTAGGACTTCTGCCCCCTGATTTTGTTAACAATATGCATAGATTCTTTTAAAGAGAACAAAAAAAACACATTGGGTGTAATCAAGTTATGCCATTTTGTGACAGTCTTCATCTCCATCTGGACTGAAGGGGAATTTACGCAAGAATTCTGCTAAAACTGCTAAGACAGTTTGTTGTTTCACTGCAGTAGCAACAGTGACGGTGCACATTTTGCTGCTATTTATTTAATTATTTATTTATCAACAATGTGTATTAGAAACCTGGGTATTTTTAACCTATATCTTGCAAAAAAGTAATTTTATGAAACTACAAAATATTCTATTTTTTATCTACGCACCACTATTTGTGCTTTGCTTTTGTAACCTGACTACTTAGCAACAATTAGTACATGAAATGTGTCGGCCCATGTGGCCAAGTCATGATACCGGCTAGTGAGGATGTTTGTTTGTTTATGATGGGAGGTTATTTAAAAATTTCATTTCAGCATATTACTAAATTGTCTTCATAGTGCAATTGATGTTGCCTACTCTCTTTACGTTGGTAGATTTTGGGATGACATCAATAATAAAATGAAGGTGTGAAGTGATGTTGTTCTCAATGGCTCATGGTCAGATGTTTTGTCATGGCTCATTACATTTGAATGCTGCAGTGTGCGAATTTTCGAATGTGCGAATGTGTCACTGAACTCAGATCCTGCAAAATACAGCAACGTGAGAAAAGCTTAAGGGAAGCCTTGCGACACGATCAGTCCGTGTCCAAGAACAAGTTGAAATAGTTTTTTTTTGAAAAATGATACTCCACACAAAACGTAACTTACCTAAGCAATGTATTTACACCTAAGATATGATTATAAGGTTTTGCCATAATAGCGTTTTGATGTACTATCATTGAACACTCTCAACTCAAAATGACCATATGAAAAAAGATTCAAGTTTCCATGAAGGAAGAAGGTCTTTCTCTAGCCTTTTCCTTGGATGTGGACATTCTTTACCACAGTTTTCTAAGCTGTGTACTCTTTCTCGCCCCCATTCCTTCCAGTTAAGTCCCTTTCACTGTCCATTCTATCACAGTAGTCAGCTTTTCCTATGGCACTTTGCATTGTTCTGCATTTTTACCCTTGGATAAATTTATTGAAAGTTGACCCCGGGTCAAAGGGTAGAGGTCATATTTCTGACTCTCTACGGTATGACCTTTGATCCAGTCCCCTGCTGGCCTGTAAGCGTTCAAACTCGTGTCGGCTGTTTCGGTCCGGACTGAGGTTAGCCAGTGCTCTGCTTCCACCACCTACATCCTCCTCCTCCTCCTCGTCCCGGTTTAGGAAGGCCAGCTCATTCTCGTAACAGAAGGAGTTAGAGCTGGGGACTAGGAACTTGTTCTCCACCATGTCCTTGGCACTGCATCGGGGGGTGGACGGCACCTCGTAGGTTTTGTGAAAGTGAGAGTAATCCACCTTGTACACGTTCTTCTCCTCAAACAAGACCGGCTCGAACCGGTGACCCCAAAGGACCTCCGAGGCCAAGTAGGAGCTGCGAGCCTGCGTGGTCATGGCGGTTGCCTCGACCATCCCCTCCAGGATGACCACAATCTCAAAGTCTGCTGTCTCCAGGTCCTGTTTGCTGATCCCAAAAAGGGGGCTCTCCTCATCGATCTCATGGAGAATAGTGATGGGTGAAACCAAGAAAATCCTGTCCAGGCCTTTGTCAAAGCCCACGTTAATGTCTATCTGGTCTAGAGGAATATACTCCCCCTCGTCAGTGATCCGAGCTTTGATGAGCTGTGCCCTGACGTGGGCCTCTACGATGTGGCTCTTGCGAAGGTTCCCCACCCTCCACATGAGGGACAGCTTCCCATCCCGCATGGCGATGACAGCATTGTGGCTAAACAACAGTGTTTGCGCTCGCTTCTTAGGCCTCGCCATCTTGGCCATGATGGCGCCAATCATGAAACAGTCGATGATGCAGCCCACTATGGACTGGAAGACCACCATGAAGACGGCCACCGGACACTCCTCAGTCACACAGCGGTAGCCATAGCCGATGGTAGACTGTGTTTCAATGGAGAATAGAAAGGCAGCCACAAAGCCATTGACCTGCAGCACGCATGGAGTGAAGTTGTCATCTCCGGCTGGGTTATCCAGGTCCCCATGCAGCAGGGCGATGACCCAGAAGGCCAAGCCAAAGGCCAGCCAGGAGACAACAAACACAAGGGTGAAGACTACCAGCATCCATCGCCAGCGGATATCCACGCATGTGGTGAAGATGTCGGCCATGTAGCGCTGTGACTTGTCGTCCATGTTGGCAAACTGCACATTGCACTGGCCATTCTTCTTGACGAAGCGGTTGCGGCACTTGCGGCGTGTGTGGATCTTGCCATTGCCAAAGCCGTTCATGCCATGCATGGTAGTGAGGCGGAGGCCTTCCTCCTCAGATGACACAATGCTGTAGCGACTGATCCTCCCTACGCTCATGCTCCCAGCCGCGCCTCCAGCCGCGGGGTCAGAGCAGGAGGCCAGGCCTGCAGTCCCAGTGTGTGATCGAGGCCCCTCACAGCTTGATCACTGGCTAAGCTGCATTTCAGGCAGTCACAGACGGGGAGCTGGGTGGGAGCCTTGTGCTTTAATCCAGCCAATCCCTGCAGAGAGTGTAGAGAGAGGACAGCAATATAAATATCTGTCTCTGGCAAAATGGCAAAATGATCACATCACAACATACCTGTGTATCAAATATCAACAGACCGTGAAGACTCTTGGTCACTGAACGGCAAATACTGTTACATAAGTCACACACATATACCGTTGGGCTGTTGAAAATGTATGTATAACGATGTCATTACACTGAATACATCGTCTGTATTTGAGGGCCTCGATTACCAACACTTACCCATGATCTCCCTGTCAGAATAAAAGGAATATTTGTCTTTTTGATAAATGTAATGGCATTGAGATACTAGAACTGGATGAATTTGTCTCATGAGATTGACTTCCATTCAGGTTTTTTTTTTTACAAATAAATAAAAAAATCACTATATTGACTTTTCTAAGAAGAAGTGCTAGTGGTTTTCTACAGCCACCTTTTACTATTTTAATCCCTCAGCAGTTCTTTTCAATAATAGTTTTTGGAGGGTGAAGCTGCGACTCCACAAATTCAACACCATCCTTCAATGTATTCCTCAGGGTTGTCCGTTGTTAATGTGCCACGCTTGTGCAAAGTTTGCCCTCTGGTACATCTAAATCTGACAATGAAACTCTATGAGAACAAAGGGTGATCGTCGTTGTGCTAACAATAATACAATGTTTAATATTATTATGATTTATGATGACATTTTTGCCCTCCCTTGTCAAGTACGTGGCTTTTAGTTTCAGTATCCATGATGCCAGTTTCTTCACAGTCCTTCCAAGCGCCATCTTACTCTCTCTGAACATCACGACTCAACGCTCCATCCAATCGGCCCCCACTGAAGGGTCCTCATCTCTTTTGATGATGGCTGGGTTAGCGAGGAGCTGGCTTCACAGAGCCACTTCTATCACACGACATTTCCTGTGCTTTTTCTGCTTCCAATTATGAAGCAGGTTGGCAACGAGGAGAAACCACAAGTCGTCATGTACCAGATGTTTATTATTTTGTACAAATTTTGACCATCATTCAAGTCGTTTTTTTCTCATGCCTTGTCAGCTAACACGTATTAATAATTGAGGCAGGTTTCCATGCACTCAGCCTACCAGTGATCGGTAAGGTTGTCACATCTCAATTACAGTATATCAGCGGCGTGCTGTGCAGGCCTCCAGCGCAATACGATCGACAGACAAGCTGTTCTGTCTTAGCGCTCCGTTCTTGGCCTGAGCTCCTGGGTTTGTCATTGTGGCGTCTGCGTTATACTTTCAGGTGGAGGGTGTTTGTGTGTCTGTGTATGTTTAACCCAACTCCTAAGGGAACTGTATGCGTGCCACTGACTCCATGGGCATACAATCCCAGATGCTGCGTACGGGGACGGGGAGAGAAGGACTTCTTTGGCCTAAAAATGAGCATTCACTGTCACCACTTAGCCGGGCTTCAAGCTCTATTTATTTGACCTCATTCTGTACAATTTGCAGGATTATTAATCATGTTATGTGGATGCGGTAAGATTTATAGCACCTTCCAATGGTTCATACAAGTAGATAGCTAGATTGATTTATCCTCTGCGCTATGCCCTGTATTACATAACCTACAGTAACTGTAGAACTTTATCTTACACAGGGGATGTTATAACACACTACTATATACTGACCACATGCAACACTCATGATATCAAATTTCACAACATAGTTTGAGCAAATCTATTATCTGAAATATATCAGTAGTACCACCGAATTATCGCCCTGGTCAGTAATTCTGAATGGACAGCAGATAACCTGGCCAGTGTGCTGGATGTCGAGCCTCTGGGTCAAAGTGTCCTCCCTGTGGGAGCCGGACCGAGGCCCCTCTGGGTGCAGACAGCTTTTATCGCCTGGCCACATCCGCTCTGTGTCTGTCTCCCTGATTTGGGCCCTGAAGACTTGACAGTTCACTCATGTGCGCTTCCAAATCCCTGGTGCCCTGCCGTCTGCCACACACTCACACTAAATCCCCTCACACTCACACTGTTTCAGGTGGAAGTTCACCACAGCTCCTGATCTGGAGTCAGATTACCTCATTCACAGTCTTACCCTTGACCCTTTGGGGACAAACAAATACCTGAGTCAGGAAAACATTGCTGATATTTTCTATTTATATACACATAAAGGCTCTTTTTGCCTTTTGACAATGTCACACCACATTTCCACCACTGCACAGCTTGATGTCCAAACTGGCTCTCCTGCCTCTCCTCTGAAACACACAAATACCGGATTAGATGATCTGTACGCAATTGAGTCATTTATTGTGATCCAGATATAGCCAGTTTAATTAAGTTTGAGTGTGTGTGTTCCTTGCTGGCTGACACACTTAATGCCAGGTGGGCTCAGCTGTATAACACAGTAATCACATCAGCTGTATTATATAATTAAGATGAATCCTGCAGAGCTTCGTTTCAGCGTTTCATGTTATGGATCTCGTTCGCCTGCCGTGTATGCATGACCTGACCGGCCCTCCGTAGTGAGCCGTCTCCTCACCGTGCCGTAGTAGCCTGGTATCAGGTGTCCAGTGAATTGGTCAAATGAAAGTAAAAACCCTCCCCGTGTGCTCCGAGTCATTAGATAAGTGTCTCGGTTTAAATCAGACGTCCCTTCGAAAAAAGGTTGTGCATGTCAGGTTATGAGTGGTGTTAAAGGATAACACGCTACGTAGCCTTGAGACATCAATTTGAGCAGCTGGTAATGATGGGTGAATATCTACAGATCTTAACCGCCTTAATCCAAATTCATTTTAATTTGATAGTGGTTGTGAGCCTGAGAGAAACCTTATATCGAATGCAGTGACATGACAGCTCTGCACAGACGAGGCCAATTATACTCTGTAATGATGCAGACAGAAATCACAGTCGCGGTGTTTAGATTGTTACTTTGCACTTGAAAGACCTCGATATTAGGAGAGCGCCACAAACAAACAAACAAACGCATCTTTGACTCACTGAGGCCGGCTGTGAAAAGAGACATGGGGATTGCTCACTTGCAGTTGCTACACACACGACAGGCGATTCATTTCTCGAGTAAGTACGTTAACCTCGTCTATCCTAGCCGATGCGCTCCTGGGAGGTTGAGACGAAGGCCAGGGGAGATGATTCGCTTGTAGCTGATCACAATGAATAGCATGGATAATAGGATATGTACAATAATGGGAGGGGATGGGGGAGGAACAATGGGGTGCAGCGGGACAGGGCGCTCCATCTCAAGAAAGCCAAGCAGGAAACCGAGCTCGGGCCACTACGAACCCCGCCCACCTCCCAAGGCCATTGTGAAGGAAGCGCGGGGCTCGGGTGTCGTTGCATTTTCCTATAGCTCACCACGCAGAACCCGCCCCGTCTCAGGTGACAAACAGGTATTTTCCTAAAGAACGAAACACCGCTTCACCACGCGAACGCCGCCGTCTGTTTGGAAGCTAGCAAAAACCTTTTGACAAATGCAATACAATCTCTTGGTGGCTGGGAAAAACCCTCAATTGTGCCATTTCAAATTCCACAACCCCAGACAAAGCCTTGACAACAGTATGAGTTTTGGACAAACAGAAACCAGCCCAGAGGCTGTTGCACGTGGTATGTAGGCCATCTCTTGTTCTGAGATGCCATCTGAGGTGGCTGGTAGAGAGAAGTACTGATAGAGAACTGAGTCACCTTCTCACGTTGTTCGATTCTGATGCGTTTATAGATATCAGCTGGTGGTGAAGGTGTAGCTATTACATCATTTCAAAACCTGGTTTCCAGTGACTGGATGCCCTGCTGCCATTCTTTCATTCATTTTATTTTTGTAGGTTTTTATTTACTTGTACACGCTATATGAGACCAAATTGTCCACTAAACTATGTACTAGCCTAACTTTAAAAGAAGCCTGTGGGTTCGAGCTCATGAGGCTTGAGATTAGATACTTGATGAGATTATGCTTTTCTAATATTGTGCTATGGTTCAATCAGGATGATCCGCAACTAGCCTTCATCATGTAACATGAAGCTAGCATGTGTGGTCCATGTATCATCATGTATCTGATCTGATGAGATTGTTGTATTGGGATCCATTTGTTTTTGTATTGTGTCTGTGTTGTACTGTTTTTATTGTGCCTTGCTGCGAGCTGAATTTTCCTCATGGACAATAAAAGTGAACTACATTGAGCTGAGATGAAAAGCAGGATGTCATTGAACTGTGAAAAACAACAACATTGCTGTATCATCTTTGTCCTCTCGTACCTTTATTACACTCCAAACTCTTTTGTCCCTTCATGTCAGTGATTTATACACTAATAGAGAAGTGATTTTTCCTCTCTACTGAAGACAGTGTGGCCACCCTCAGTGCAGTAGCGTCATACATGTACCAACTAACACTTCATCCTCATCGTTTATCCTCCAGGGTTCATTCTATGCTAAATGAGATGTCAGGGTAAATTCTGCAGGAATCTGCAGGAAAATGCACAAGATGCAACCAGTGGATTTAAAATCAACGCATTTATTTATGTATGAGGACCATTTAATTCAGAGATATCAGTAGTTGTTGATATTCTCTGAATGTGCTGTACTATTGTTACACAATAAATGTATATCCTCTCACCTCAACAAGCTGTGATATGGCTCCAGACTACGCAGAATGCTGCTGCCCGGTTACTGAAAACTGACTGACGATTTCAAGATGTTACTGATTACCTTTAAGGGTAGCGTGGCCTTCTAGATACATTTCAGATTTTTTTTTTTAACTCTTGATGAGCTGGATGGCAGCCTGATATCACCAGGCAGGGCCCTCTTGGCCAGTCCACAATCTAGGCTAAAGACCAAAGGTGACAGAGGTCTTTCCCACCCGGACCTCCTACCTGAGGAGTTTACGCTTTCAGAATCAGCATCAACTTTTAAATGACTTATTGAAGGACATTTTACAGACGGGCGTTTATTACAGAGTCATTTAAACCTATTTCATTCTCATTACATTTGTTTTGTTTTACGTGTTTGCCATTTTTTGCTTGTCATCTTGGCTTATAAAGTGCTGCTGTGAAAGGTTTATTTTAGTATTAGTAGTGTATTATTCTAACTCAATACATTTCAATAGGCTCATTCATAGTCTCCTGTATTTTAGTGGTGCCTCAACCTTTAAAATGTCAGTCAGAGGTCATGCAGTGTAAATAAGAAGCCTTGTGGTTGAATCCAGATGACCTGATTGTTCATCTGTGTACTTGGGGCTACGTGGGAGAGGACGTCGCCAATCCACTAGCACTTTTCATTACAATAAAATCCCGACAAATGATTTGACGATCAGGTTAAAAGTTGGAAGAGAAGTTTGCCCTCTCCTTACCTTGATTTCCACCTGTCTCCCCTCCAGGCTGCAGAGCTTAAAAAAGGCAGTATCCTCTCTCCCAGTTTCCCTGTCAGCCAAACTGAGGCATTCTCCGAGTGTCTGCCACCACAGCTGCTCTCTCTTTGTGTGACGCTCCTCTACCTATGGAGAGAACCACTCCATCCTCTTCAGCCGAAGGCGCAGACCCCGTTTGAATTTCTTCATCCTTGCTTGTTCAGTTGGGTCGCACTTCCCCCTGAGCCGTGGCGGCGGGCGGGCGCGCACACACACACACACACACACACACACACACCACACACACACACACACACGAAATGCAACGTTGGTTCAGGCTGAATCTCGGGCCAAGCCGCTCCTACTCAGTCAGTGCTGGAACGTGCAAAAAGAAAAAAAGGAAAAAAAAAAAAAAGGTGTGAGGCGTTAACGAGAACTATCCCAGTGAATTTTCATGTTTTGTATCCCCCATCTTCTGAAGTCCTCTCTCAGCTGGTCTTCTGCTCAGCCTTCATCTTCACTCACATGAAGTCTCTTGGTCACGTTTCCCATAAAAACTGGAGAATCCAAAACCTCGCCGCTGATTAACTGAGCAGCTCTCTCTATCAATCTTTTCCAATCTGATCTAGTTGGGCTGCAGTTGTTTCTCTCTCTCTCTCTCTCTCTCTCTCTCTCTCTCTCTCTCTCTCTCCCTCTCCCTCCCATGGTGTCACAGAAGCTGCCATTTGCAGCCTCCCTCCCTCCCTCCCTCCCTCCCGCTCTCTTCCCCTCCCCCTCTCTCTCTCTCTCTCTCTCTCTTTCTGTCTCCCTCCCTCACTCCCACGTCCTGGCACTACCAGTTGACAGTAACTTGATGCACAGACGTATCATTCAGAAAGCATGAGCAGACAGTCCCCTGTGGAGGCTGCATTGTATACGATCGCATTCGAATCAAGGTAAATGCTGTATAAGTGTAGAACGAGGAAGACAAAAGACCACACAGGATAATGGAAACAACCCCGAGTTTACTGTCCTCTCTGGCTCATCTCACACTTACTCCCATTTGTCTCCCACCTTCAGAGTAACACAGAGACAGACCTCATCTTTTTTCCCAAGAAGCACCTGTGGCGTCGGGTCGCTGGCCTTTTTCCACCACGGGGGTGAGGACACGGCTAGACTGAATATTCATGTGTCGTTTGCTGTTGGGTCTGTGGGAGCCGGTTGCCTTGGCGAACGGAGTGTGTGTGTGTGTGTGTGTGTCGTACGTGTGTGCGTGCGTACGTGTGTGCGTGTGTGCTTCGCTATGCAGTGTGTGTATTGATAGATCATGCTGCTGGGTGGTGTGTCTCAGCGCAGAGTGATGCCTTTCACACTTGTCACCAACAACTAATCAACAACATTTGACCTGGGGTGTGTGTGTGTGTGTGTGTGTGTGTGTGTGTGTGTGTGTGTGTGTGCGTGTGTAGACGTTGACAATGTGACAGTCTCACCACACCAGGACTCCCCCCTGTCAGTGCAATTGAAATTGAAATATGCCAATCATTCTATTAGGCAGATCTGATCTCTCATTTGATCACTTGCGATGCTCCTGTTCTGTAACTGTCCTCTCTCTAACCTCTCTCTCTCTCTCTCTCTCCTCTCCTCTCTCTCTCTCTCTCCTCCCGAGCTAACAGCTGCATGGCCGCCGCGCCGCTAAAAGCCAGCAACCCTCCAGTGTTCCCACGGCACCTGTATCTCCGTGGCGCCGGTTTTTCCATCCTCATCCTAAGTAGGACTTCCCGTTTTTTTTGCCTTCAGGTGTTTCTGCAGCTCCCCTGCCACCGCTGTTGAATACATTACTGTTACCCTTGACAACTTCAAAGTGTGACATTATCCTCGGCGCCGGGTGCACGCTCCCCTTTTTTTTTCTTTTTTTTCTCACATCTTTTCAGGGAGCCAGTCATCAGTCAAAACGCTAAAAGAGATGACAATTACTAAGGGGGGGGTTGAGAGAGTGAGAAGTTTCTAAATACAGCCTTACTGGCTCGGCCCCAGCTTTATCACTTATGATTCATCAGTGCAGGAACCCTCTCTCTTTTCTGTCTCTCTCTCTCTCTCTCTCTGTGCTCCTACTCTTTCTCCATCTCCAGCCTCTGATTTCAGACTTCTCAGGGCGATTTGCAAATAGCCCGTGTGCGATCATCACCGGGCTATTGTGTTTGGCCGAGGATGTCAACTAATGGAGCACGCAGCAGCCCCTTGTGAAGTGCTTCCCGGTCTGCGTCGGCCACAGGTACAGTATCGGTTCCTGCATAATGTCATGCCTCGGTGCCTCGGCGCTGCGAGTCTGGAGAACGGCAGATCACAAGGTTCACACATCCAGACTGTAAACCTGGTTATGTAACTGCACCATAATCACAGGTGGCAGCTCACATATCCTTTGCATGTCTGCGTCTAAATGAGAGGGTTTTGCCTCCCGGGGAGAGGGCTAAGTGGGATCCACTACCGCTTCCATGGCTACAAATATAACATGTCCTAGACATTTTCTGGCTGGTAAAAGAAAATTGACAGAAACATTATTTATCAGAGAGGGAGATGAAAAATGGGGATTGTAAGCAGTTAATGGGTCCCTATTATAGAAATACAAATCTTCCTCAATTCATATACGTATATATACGTGTGGAATGTGCAATATGTGGAATGTGCAATACGTGGAATGTGCAATATGTAGAATTGTTGCTTGTTATATGTTGTTTGTTTTTATTATGGAGGCAGTTATATGTGTGCAAACACTTGAGTCCAAGACAAATTTCCCCACGGGGACAATAAAGTATATTGTGTTATATTGTATATGATCAATGATGTTTAATGTAGACATTGTCAAAGTTGTTGCATTTCTGAAAGTGAAGAAAAGGGCGAGCTGGAGGTTGAGAGAGCTTCACTCCTGCCAGTTGTATGCAGTGAGGTGTAATATGCACTAATCACGATGCCCTATAAATAAACGTTTGTTGATCTGACTGCTGATAGTGATTGTGGCATTTCATCTTTCCCATTGACTCTCTTGCCAATGTGCCTTCCACAGCTCTATTGACTTATTGTTGCTGACAGCTCAATCTCACTCCATCATAATCAGGGATGCTCATTCAAAGGGCTTTGACACCCAAAGTGAAATACACACTCATCCAGAAATGTTGTCCAGGGATTGGCGGTTCTGTCCAGCTGAATAAGGACCAATGTTTATATTTGGTGCGTGTTGTGTTGCTCACTGCATCGGTGTCTGCCAACCACAAAATCCTTCGGCTGAGGATGGAAAAGTGGGTTTCCACATTTATTTTTCTTTATTTAGGTGGATGTATTTATTCTGCAGAGCGGGTTTAGTGTGGCTGCTTATAGACAAACCCTATGAAGCGGCCCTGTGGATTGGCCCTATGGGCTGGACTACTTCCTGTAACGGTCCTCTCCTTCTCCACATCACACCACAATAGTAAAGGCTGTAAATAATGTATAAAGGTGGAATGCCCACTGTCCGCTTGACACTTCAAAACCACTGAGGGTGGCTGGATTATGAATCTTTTCCTTCCTTCTGTCTCTCTTTCTGTCTCTTCCTCGACAGCTGCATCGCTGAACCTGCCGCTGCCCTCTTACCTTTCATCTTAAGTGCACAGCGCCAGTGAAGAATGGCGAGGAGGTAAAAAAGAACAGGCCATTTCTTCCCACACAGATGCGTCTTTCCATTGTGTGGAAGCCCCAGAGAGCTCTGAACTTTCCCCCTCCCTCCCCGCCCGGCCTGTCACTAAGCACCCCAATTACATTATTCTCTGAGCCTCATGTCTGATGCTGCTATTTCAGGCCGGGGAGTCGTTCCCGTTCCCTTCGTTTCATTTTTTTGCAACTTCATTTCTTCTCAGAGGGGATTAGGAACGTGATATCGCTGTACTCAAACAGGGCTGGGGTGGTTGTTAACAGGCCTCCCTGTACCTGGGCTCAGTTGGGCGTTGTTACATTTACTCTAGTTTCTATAATAAAGTCGTTTTTTGTGTACTTGTACTTTTTCCCCCCCGTTGAAGTCAGTAACTTTACTTTTACTTGGGTATGTTTTGACTGTAAGTATTTTACTACATTAGCATTGCATCAGAAACTGGCCAATGGTAACTTGCATTTACACCAAACCTGCACAAGCATGCAGAACAAATGTTAAGTTAGCGAACTGCAACATTAAATGCTCAAATATGTCCATGATGGTAGTTTAGCTAACCATCCAGCTACAGTATTATTGGTTTGAGTTAGCGTGATTGTTGCTAGCTAGTTCGCTGGCCTTGCTAGCTAGTTGGTTAGCTAGTAGCAGAGGAAACATTATTGAATAACGGGGATGGGCATTTTCATTTTTATCACAGAGTCACTATAATCTATCACACAGTACATTATTGTGTTGATTCACTCTCTACTTAAGTGGATTTTTACACCAGTAACTTCTACTTGAGTAAAGTCTCTTTCCACGCCTGCTTATAGTTAACGTGGTGTTGGTAGCAGTGTGTGTGATGTGTGTGTGTGATGTGAGCAGGGGCGTTAATAATCACGCCATAGTAGGACATCCCACTACACCTACTACTGTATCGCAGCAGCCATGATTGCATGCGAGGACCGTTAATGCCTTTATGTAATGACTCTACAGCTGCACTCACCCCCCTCACCCCCCCCTCACCCTCCGCCTCACCCACTTTGTGTCCAGAAAACGGACAACGATGAAGGTTTGATCTGATGGCGGTTCTAACTAGCCTTAACACATGCATTAAGGCTTCACAGTGTCTCTCTTACGTAATGTATCCTCCACTCGAGGTATTAGCTTGCTTCGTCAATTCCCATAAATACTGATCATTGAAAGCCAATGCTGACATATAAAGAGGAATATAAAGAGTAAGAAATAGGTATTATAGAGTTAATTCATGTTTCTGCAGTCACATGGATGAGTCCTCCAGCAGAAAAAGCACACTTCACAGTGTTTTCAAAATGTCACACTAAAATCAATTGAGATGTCATCACTCATATCCAAAAGTATATATATATACAGTACTGTGTTAAAGTCTTAGGCACGTGTAAAAAAAAAAAAAAAATCTGTAAAGCGAAGATGCTTTCAAAAATAATGAAATGAAAAGTTTCTAAATATCAGACAAATGACTATACAGAGAAGTAATGTAAAACGCCAATGCAGAAAACACAAAATAAACAGTACTGTGTATATACCGGGTTTGGATCCAGGTTAGGGTGTAACAATGTGTAACAATCTCTAGCATTGGAAAAGGATCAAACTCGTGTCTGTCACCAATAATGATGGATTTATTTGTGTATTTTAAAAAAAACAATCAATGCCTCAACAGGGACTAAATCAGACATCATCGACAGTCTGATTGATCTGCTCTACCTGGTCTCAACCCGTCTTACCGAGCACCGGAACAGCCTGTGGCCTCGTCGACATCCGGGTTATCCTGACCCCGACCGTCGTTTACATGACCCGTGTTTCATAACGGAGTCATTTATACACAGCGAGGATCTACACAGCGTCTGAACGCTAACGCTAATTGAGCAACGAAGTGAAAGGAAGGACCCGATCATTGCGAGGACGCTGCCACGGGAGAAAGTTTCCGCGGCTCTGTTAATAGCACCCCGAGTTTCCGGGACCGGCGTCGGGATGCGGGTCGCGATCATTTATTGTCCGCCGAGGCAGAAACGCAACCTATTGTCAGCCGCAGTTACGTAAGCTGTTTAAGTCTCATTATATGGCAGCTCGGTGGGTAACTGGTGGTTTGCACGTAGATCAATGGCGTTTTCACTGGGCAGGCTGACTGCACTCTATTAAGCGGGATGAATCTGAGCTGTCATGCTCCGGCAGCGCCCGGCGAGATGAGCGCATGCACCCTAAGCCCTGTTATACACTCTCAAACTTGTGCAAAGTACATTTTCACACCCAAGAACTGGAAAATGTATGCTTTTTAAATGATTTTCTGGTTATATTGTTATATACTTCTTCACTCAGACCTTTCGTCCTCGCGTTTCATTACCTAATGGGCCGTGTAGCTGCAGCGCTGGGGGTGGCGGTTCGGTGTCTAGGGTTGCCCCCACGTCCCCGCACTGACAGCGCTCTGAGAAAAGCTCCTGTCTGTCTGTCTGTCCACCGATGCCCAGGGGGTGAGAAAATTAATCGGCTCAGGATCTCAGTGTCCTCAGAGTCACCCCACCCCTCCCCCGGGGGCCCCTCCCACTCTTGACCGTGACCTGTGGCCCCACCCGGAGAGGGATCAGCTCCGTGGAAAAATCCAGCTCTGTTTCACATTAGTGGGTAAACCGGTGTTCATCAACTCTCGCTAATAGATAGTCATTGCCTGATGAGTTATGAAGATTTATAAATAGTGAGCGCGAACAAACGTGACTCATAGCTTGGAGCTCTGAAGTCATCCCTTCGTTATTGTAGTTCAACTCATACATATGTAACGTTGGGTATGTTGAAAAGTTCATGTTAAATATGTCGTATCTGTGACACACTGCAACCTTTAAGGCACTCTTATATAATAAACGTCTTCAGGGTAACTCAGGTTCACTGTTCACTGCATCCTTCCACTAAAATCAGGTGGCGTTTGGAAGGAAAGATGGCCGCTCACCTGACGTCCCTGTTGTTCCTCGTGCCTCCTCGCGTCCCCCTGTGTTACTGGGTGTCTTGGCTTGTTTATTACAACAGATGCTGTCACTCATGACACAAATTAAAGCCCTCTGCTGAGCTGACTCTCCCTCCAGGCGCTCACTTCACTGACTCCCTCTTTATTTCTCTAGCTGGTATTTTTAGAGCCTCTGTTTGACAGCAAAAAAAAATAAAAAAAAATGTTGGTTTCTTTTCCCGGGCACCTTTTCTCCCACCTCCACGTACGGACGACTTCTTGTCACTTGTCCAGTGAAAGACGAAGACTGAGGCTGTTACCGTTCTGGATAAAGCTGCCTTCGTTTTCAAGAGAAAATGGGCTAATACACATACAAACTGCACACACTCTCCTGATAGAACTGGTTCATATTCTTCAAAGTTATAAAACCCAGAGCATTTCTGGCGAATCAGCCCACTATAAATGGCAGAACGAGGGCAGGGAGAGCAGAAGAGTCAGCGGGCACGTCGTGACTTCGTCAGAGCTGTGTGTTCTTCGTTTCTCCCTCTCTTGTTCTAACCTTGATGGCTCAACTGCGATGTGATTGGACAGCTCCTGCAGAGCCCTCAGCGTTACTCCCAGGAAGGGAGCCGGTCGCAGCACCAGGCTCAGGAAGTCAGGCGAAAACCAGGCGAAAACCAGGCCAGGAATCCGATTGCGTCTTTTCACCTTGTCGATGGAGAGATGAAGTCCGGATCGGGACGAACGCGAGGCACAGGACGGCGTTGACAAAAAATGACAACTTTCTGTTCTCTCCCTGTGTGTGTGTGTGTGTGTGTGTGTGTGTGCAAACCATGACTCGATTAAAGCACTCTTGTGTTGTCTCAAAGCATCAGTGGAGGATATTCCTTACATTAACCTTTGCTGTGCGTGTTCGTGTGTGTGGGTGTGTTTATATCTGTGCTAGAACCTCTGTCTGTTTTTAAGCTTGTTTCTTGTATGTGTGTGTGTGCGTGTGTGTGTGTGTGTGTGTGTGTGTGTGTGTGTGTGTGTGTGCAAAGAGCTATTTGTAGCATGTCTGACTCTCTGGGAACCTATCCTCCATCTGTCGATTCCACACAACGTAGCCCAGTGAAGTCCTAATTTTACCCTAAATTTACCAGCATCTGACCCTTTTTTCACAGTGGCATCACAGAGACCCCATTATATCATCGCATCTTGCTCTCCTTATATTCTCTCCACTTTCTCTCTCTCTCTCTCTCTCTCTCTCTCTCTCTCTGACACTCATAAAGACATACTTTTACTCTCTCTCTCTCTATAACACACTCGCTCCATCACACGTACACTCATCAGTAATGTCACTGGAGTGGGCACAGGAGGCAGGAGACAGCAACAGGGGATTTCTGCATGTAAACCAATGAGAGTTTTTTGCTGCCGACATATGATTTTTTTTTGAAAAGCTTATGGTATCGCTGCTACGTTCAGATGTTGAAAAATAGGCCCTTGCCTTGGAAAAATGAATTAACCAGTGGGGCATATGGCGGTTCTGTGCAGGCATATGGTGGGGTGCCACTTAATCCTGTAGCTTAGGGCCTTTTTGGAGAAAGCTAAGAGGGGCCATTCATAAGCCCGGGCTAACAAGCTTTCCCTTACACATGACTAGAGAGGAAGAGGACCGACACTGACTAGTACTCGTTTGGGGTGACCTGTGTCGCGTCGCGGGGATGTCACTTCTACACAACCTTTAATGTTTTGACAAAATAAACTCCGCGTTTCAAGTCAAGCAAACCTTCTTCTTCGTACATCTCCTATATTTAGATCGACTTTCACTTCCCGTGCGATATAACCTTCTCGCGCGCCACCCATGTCTGTGTGCCTAAATATAAATATACCCTCGGCATGGGCGCAGCAGAACTCAGTTGTTCAGAGAGTGCTGGAGTGTGCCAGGTCGGGCCCAGTGTTGCGTGGCGGGGAGCTGATAGCGGGGGGGTGGGGGGTGGGGGGGGCGGGGGGGGGGGGCCATAGCTGCGCCGTTGCGTCAGCCCTATTCTCTGCCGAGGCTTTACACTAATTCACTGCATCCGATCCCGCGGCAAGGCGCTCAATGGGCCTCGCTCACCGGCTCCAAAGGCCAAACATTTCCCCCATTGTTCCCCAGAGAGAGGCCGGATTTAAAGGGATGGCTGGTGGTGGGGAGGATGCTCAGCAATTTTTTTTTTGGGGGGGGGGGGGGGGGTGCTACTGTTTACATGGGCAAAGTTCACCAGAACTTTTTGTGAATCGATTTGCTAATAGCAGAGAGAGTGTGTGTGGTGTGTGTGTGTGTGTGTGTGTGTGTGTGTGTGTGCATTATGGATCAGCACCACAGTGGATGGATCAGTGATGTAACCTTATTTGGGTGCCAACCACCCAAGGTTACATCACTGGGATTCACTCTCTCTGTGAGATTAAGCTTTTTTTTTTTTTTTTCTTTTTTTTTTTGGAGTCGCCGTCCTTCTGTAAAACGGCTGTGGGGGCGTTGGAGGAGAAAGTGAGAACTAGACCGTCGCTGTGTGAAATTATAGAAGTCAGGCCTCATTTGATTTAGCCGGATCGCGTAGCGTTGGAAGAGGGGATGTAAACTCGCTAGGAAAAGGAACATGGACTCAGCGGTGGTGCGCTCCCTCTACCAATCCTCTTTTAATTAGGGCTGTTTCAGATGAAAGCGAGTGACATCAGAACAATACTGCCTAATTATTGTACTTGGTTCCTGGGCTTATGCTGATCAAGTGTTTACAATGCCATCAGCAATTATTTCCTGTTTGATTTCGCCTTTTTCGCCGTTCTTGGATCTTTTTTTTTTTTTTTTTTAATCAGCGTTTTTTTTTTTTGGTCTTGGAAAGTTTATCTTCTTGACTTTGGCCAGTACATCTAACACTGGGCGAATGACATCACCCTCTTGGAAGGAGTGGTAAAAAAAAAAAAAAAAGTGAGCCTGTAAACAAACTCCTTGATGATATTGCAGGCCGGGGTGCTCTCCCTCTCTGATCATCTGGTGAACGGGCTGCTTCAAAGCTTGCTGAATTTTGTCACTGGATGATGCAAGCATGACGTTTCCATGAGGACTTTCCACTTGCTGGTAACACCTTTGGCTTTTATGCTTTACCTAAAACTGTCCTACCTGGTAGAATCTGATTGGGTGTATCGGCGCTCAGTGGAAAATGGCTGCAGAAACAGAAGACCCAGAGACCCAACATCTAGCCGTCGTACATCTAATCCTCCGGCATTAAAAGCCCAAAGCTGTGCTCCCTTAACACTATCCAACTCAGGAGACTCTGGGGGGTGGGGGGGTGTTGGGGGGGGGTGCTCTCATTACGGGAATGGGCCCTCGTGTCACCGCGAGGTTCAGCCACTGCAGCGCCGTGAAAGAAGAGGTGCAAACTGAACTGACAGCCACCCAGTGTTCTCCGTTACACCGACGGGGGGGAGAGAGAGAGAGGCTCCCGTCAGCCCCCACAACAGACATGTCAGTAAGACGGGGGGAGGGGGGGGGGGGGACACCCTCTGAGGTTTTGTCTCACCTGTAACACCACCTGACCCTCTTCTCAACTCGGTAATTGCATTGCTAACAAACTGATGCGAGTCTTCGGAGGGGGGTCGCCTGAAGCCGGATGTGGAATATAATTTTGCTTTGTGCAAGCAGGCTGCAGTAATATGATGCATCAGAATGATAAAGCTAAAGTTTCTACCCAGCTTCAACCTTACCCTAAACCCCAGGTGAACCCTAAATACGTTTTTCCTGAGCTATTAGATAGAACTCACTATTAATCAAATGCTAAATAAGCATTATCATTGTTGGGCTCAAATAACCTGTAATATCCACTCACATTTATTCTCCCTCCCTTTTCTCCCCCTCCACCCTCCACACCTGCAACCTTGGAGTTATTTTGATCCTACCCTCGTGCCCTCATACCCTTGATCACCCAAACAGGAACAACCTTTTTCTCAACCCAGGAATATTGCCCTCACGCTCACATACTGACCATGCAGGCGCTGAAACTTCTACTCGTGCATTTATCACATCAACACGTTGATCCTCTGGAGCGCTGGAGAAACGGCAGTATGGCCTTATTCACACCAGCTCTGGAGATCATGTCACTCCCCTTCTGTCAAAACCCAAAAAAAGTCACTGCCCCCCCCCTCTGCCGTGACACGCCCTCCGGAAAGCTCTGATCTGTTGACGCCAACTTTCTGACCTCCACCTCCAGGACCAAACACCCAACCGGGGGGAAGGCCTTTAGACTCCAACCATGACAATGTGACCAAAGCAACAAATGGTTCAATAATATCACTAATTGGTCACTAAATAAATAGACAACTTTATCGAGGGACATATGATGTGCATTGTTTTTTTTTCCCAATTGTAATGTCCCTCCTGTCTAAAGTTGTTAAGTTCATTTATATTTTGCTACAATGTATTGTAATTTTTCATATTATTATGAATTTGATAGGTTCCTCTTATTTCTTACTACAATGCAGGAAGTAGTAAGAAGTGCTGCCCTGTTTCTATCTCTTTTTGGGAGAGAAATTCACTATCCACCTTAAAAAAAGAAGAAAAAGACCAAAAAAGACCAAGTCTGAGACTAGTCTGTTCGAAAAAAGCCCTCAAATGTGTATTATTGTCTCCCTTTATTGACCTTTTCAGCCACTGTCTGTAATTGTTAGATCAGTCTGTTGTTTCACATATTTTAGTTGATGTTTTTGATGCGACTCTCTTACAGCTTTTATGGTGGCGGCCATGTTTGATGGAGGAAGTCACACCATGCTTTTCTGGTTGTTCCTAAAACAACAGTGGCCACTGCCATCTGATAATTGGATTACTGCCTACAATTTTCAACCCTTTGCCGGATTTCAGTCTCTTGTTGGTTTGTCAGAAGCGTCCTAATCCTGAACTTCAGCAAATGATGTCAATGAGTTATCAAAGGTCCATTTCAAAATGAGCCCAGGTCTTTCTTAAGTCACTTATCAGTCTTTAGGCCAGGTCATTGTCTGAAGCACCAATGCAACACCCCTAAAACAAGAATCCAGACCGGCTAGAGGCTTTTGTTCTCCAAGCCCACACTGCTTTACTGTTCTACTGTTTTACTTTACCAACTTTCTTTGCCACCCACCTACAAAATGAATACCTCTCTGTTTCGGTCTTTTAATCCTTCGGTCCCATTGCCAGTTCCTGTGCCAGTATTAGATTGAGGTGATAACTAAAGCTCCAGCGTACTCCCAACATGGCAGACGTGTCCTGTAACAACTATCGCTGCAGGATTGTGTTGCATCAGAGCTTCACAAGGCAATAACAGTAGAGGACAGGAAGATCCCAAGTGGTGATGCTCCATGCTCTCATTTTGGAGGACTTACTTTATTTTTGGCTCAAGTGGCTGTGCCAGTAGCACTGTACAGTAACCTCAACGCCCTGGCCATTAATGCGTGACAGATAGGACTTGGTCTGCCGTGAAGCGTGGCTCATTTTGGGACACACAACGGATTTCTAGCTGTTTGGACAAGCTATGCAGTAAAGGAGTTCGTGCATTAAGGGACTTACTTGCAAACCCTCTCGATTTGCCCGATTCTTTCAAACTGCTCATTTACTGTCTAAGCCTTACACTACCACTGCTGTTCACCAAATACACCAAATAATGTCTCTATGGTTACCTTATTAGTTCAGTGGTGGTTAGAGACAAATGCACGTATATCATGAAAAAGAAGAAAGAGGAAATATACTTTATACATGAAACTAAAAGATGCAGAAGCTGTTTTTGTACGTCATTCGTTGTTATTTTATACGTAAAGCATCACTAGAATGATCATGTAAATAAGTGTCTGCACCAGCGGTTTGTTTGCAATAAAGAAGAAGAACTGGGTAGTTAGCATGAGCAGCGATCACACACAAAGAAAAGAGCGCCACCTACAGAAACTCAAACTCCATCAACAGGAAATCCAATAACAATCATAACAATGTCTCTAAGGGTGTTGATAGTGTAACATGTCTACTGCTACACTGGCCATCCAAGTGGATTTTAGCTTCGGGGGAAATTGAGCTTTTACTCTCTCAGCAAGTGGAAATGATCCTCTAATTACTATAATTGGCCGGGCAGGAAGAGAGTGAGGTGGCATGAAGAACCCGCGGTGACACCCCAGCCACAGCGTCATCACCTACGCAGCTTTGTCAGCTTTATATCATCCCCAACCACTCTATCCTCCCGGATTCTGTTTCAGCAGAGCCGTCTCTTCTCCATCTCTTCTCCATCTCCACCCCCACCCCCCATCCCCCCCCCCGTGAAGACCCCACAGGGAGGGTTTCTCTCGGGGTCGGCTGGGCAGAAGACCTGGGGGTTTCAGCAGAGGTGCCTGAATGACGGAGGCGTTGGAATAATAATAGAGTGATAAAATATTGATCTCAGTATTTTTAGGAGAAACTTCATCTTCAAGAAATGATTACTGCAACGTTGTAATCACTCCCGGAACAGCCTACATTGCACCTTCAGGCCAAACTAGTCGATTATATTGAGGCGAAAGAGCAGCAAAAGCTCCGCATTGATTGATTTAGTCCGTGCACTGAGGGATTTAGAGGGGTAACATACCAAAATGCAACCCATTAATCAATCAATGAATCAATACCAAACAATGTCACCAGCTGTCTCCCCTTCCAGTCCCATAATACAAATGTAGTGCACCGATCAATACAGGAAGGAGCTTCAAAAAGGAACTAAAATAGTTGAAGCAATTTTGAGGTGAATAGGAAACACCTTTTTGGACATTTAATTTCTCATCTCATCACTTTGTTGTTTCTTCAAGGCGTAAACAGGATATTGCGGTTCTGTTTGAGAACATTATGCAACAAAAACAAAAAACCTGGACCCACCATCGCTCGCTTCCACTTTGCCGCAGCTATTTTGATGTTCAGTGGATTGAAATAAAACAAGCACTGTGCGCCCAACTCTCTCTCCGACCGGCGCCAGCAAACACGAAGGGACCGAAGTGAAGGAGTCAGCCTAAACCGAACCGAACGGCGCTTCTTAAACAACACTGGGTCCGTGGCATCCGTTGCCTCCACTCAAAACACCAGCTGAGCCAAAGAGACAGTTTTCTACCAATCCGAAACAAGACGGGGCAGTTTTTTTTTTGGAAAATAATTGAGGTAAGAGGAGGGCGGCGAGGGAAGAGTTGACAGTGTATGGTGCTGTCAGCCCGGCTTAGCGTCTCGCGGGCTGTACCGGCCGTGCTGAGCTAGTGTCACATTGAGTCTCCGAGGCAGGACACCAGCATGGCAGTGACACTCCCAGGACATGTGACCTTTTACCAACGGTCGCCCCGGACTGCTCTCTCCACTGGATAGCTCGGGAGTAGCGGCATTCACATGTTATTGGCAATTTTTATTTTTTTCTGCGAGCATGAAAATATCACTCTGAGGCACGTTAAGGAGACGAGATGTCACGGGTGATGTCGCTGGAGGGTTTGCTAGACGATGGCGTTCGCTCTCTTACACAATAATCTGAGTCAAAACTTTCTTTTGCGGTTCGTTTATCTCGAGCCGTGCGGGTCCCCCGTAGTCCCCCCGGTCTCCAATCAGCTCCTGTGTAATTGGAGCTGTGTTAAGATGATCTGTAGGAGTGGGACCTCGGCTCTAATCACCAGCGGTGTCTGGCGAGAGCAATTACCACTGCAACACCGGTACCTTTGGCTCCACTGGAGAACAGGTTGTCTACCGGGAACTCTAATAAGATGCCGCGTATATATATATATATATATATCTCTCTCTCACTTTTTCACCTCGCAACCTTTAAGAGGACGCATCATTATCCCAGACTTTGTGGACACTTCGCGTCTGTTCGAGGCAAAAGGTTTGCCGACGCCCAGGGGCTTTGTGCACGGCAACAACGAGCTGTAATTTATTAACGTCCAGATTGATTTGGGAAGTGGAGCAGATTTGACAGAAAGTGGATGTCATGCCCCCGCTACGCCCTGCAGTCTGTTTACACACACGTGCACATAATAGCATGATTAAAGGTTTTGATATATATCGTGCACGCTGGGTTGGGACACAGAAGGCCTCTCGTTTCATTCGCCTGGTTCTTGACTTGTCCGCCAACGCGCTAATATTAGAAAGTGAAAACCGCATGAGAACATGTCACACTTATCCGTCTCATGCGGTTGCGATCGGACGTAAAAGGTCTTCGAGGAGCTTTTTTGATTTGTTTAGCGCCGATCAGCTATCACCACGCCGCGCTTCTGTCGGGCGATCGACCGCTTCACTTTACCGTGTCGGACAGGCGCTGTTTCTTCCCAGTTTTCCTTTTTTTTTTTATCCAACACGGGGTGTCACTTTGTGTTTGTTCTTGCATTCTCCCCCGAGGAATGATAAAGTGCTCTGAGCTTTTATAGAGCTCAGCGGTTCTGAGTGCGCGGGCTGTCCAGGAAAGTAAGCACCGCGCTGTCCGAGAAGTGAGAGTCCCAAAGTACAGCAGGACTTTCAATATTTTGTTTTTCTCAGGGTCAGTGTCCTTCTTATCCAGCCACCTCGGCATTGGATTAAAGGCAGGTCAGCCACTAGCGGACTAGCAAGAGGGTTGAGTCATCCAACACAAGAGTTTCCAAATCACCATTTTACACCATTTTACAGTTTTGATTTAAGTGTTATAAGTACAGGTAATAGCCAACCAGGAAGGTTGGTTGATGAATTCAATCAACTCAATTGAGTCCCACATGAGAGACCGATAGTGTGAGATGAAGCTTGACATTATTCTGCAAAGATCTTTTCATAGCAAGAGAGACTCAGGTGTGAATGTGAGTGTGTCTGTTAGCGCTGTGATGGTCTGGGTGTCCCAACTGTTTCCCTGCCTTCTGCTTAGTGCATGCTGGGAAAGGTGTGAGCCCCCCGTGACCCTGAGTAGGAATAAGTGCGTGAAGAAAACGAATGGGTGTTTTTTGTTGACTTGAGGTAAATTAACTCTGATGGGTGTGGATTTATGCAAACACTGGCATGGTGTTAAAATAAAAATGCAACATGCAACATATTTTACTTATAATATAACAATAAATACATGAATGCAGCCAGATTTCCCTCTTTCTGAGTATCAAGTCGACTCCCCAATCGCAGGGTTCGTTGGGACCAAGTATCAGCAAGGATTATCTGGTGGTGTGAGGGCGTTACAGACTAAATCTGAACCCTCCTGATCGCCCTGATAATATCCAAAATATATAATATAACATATATATATAATATCAAACGCAGAACAGCAAAGTTAAACATGCAGCAGACAAGGCCCATTCAAAAACACATTAGCAGAGTGGCTTCTTCACCTCAGCCTCTTTCTCATGTTGTCGCTTCAACAATGACGATTCTTTCTCTCCGTGTGTCACAGTTACCATCATAATTCAGAACGTTATCATTTCTGCTGTATGAATAAAATGACTGCATGTTGTGGATTCCTGTGTAGGCTCACAGCTGCAGGGCCGTCGGTCCTCTTCTACCCCATCTCACATCCATTTCTCTCCAATCTGTAATCTCGTTATCTCACTAATTAAACACAGCCATGATATTTTTAGAATCTGGGTCGGCGTGGCGTCTTCCTGACCTGTACAGACCGGCTGTAGTTGTACGGCCATATAAACTAGTTCATGTACACACTGTACATTTATTTATGTTTTGTCAGATTTACAATTGCACACAAAAATGGACTCCATAAAACACATAGCTTCGATCCTCAATTCTGATTGGCTGAGTCATGTTCAAAGGGTTTGTAAAATACCTGGTGAATGCACACTTCAATTACTGCTATTATTTACGTGACATTTCCATGTAAATTAATGTTGTTTTGTTACTATCGCCGATCAATATGACACAATAGTGAGTCAATTCATATCCACATCCTGAAAGCTTTTCTAAACACATCTTCTGCTGCACAGGAAGTGATGCGTTCAGCAGAAAATCCAAGGAAAAAGGCACGGTGATTGACAGGTGATCTCGGGGAAGAGTAGCGAGGAACACCACAACGACGAGCACTTAGCACAGAATACCAATTGAATTATTATTGATTAGAAATAACAGATTTAGTGATTTCATTGTATGAGCTTTACTTTGTTTTTAGAACAGCTCAGCTCTCAGGAACAATGTGAAGCAGCAGGAAGGATTACTACTGACCCTGCACACCCAGGCCTCTGAGTGATGGCGCCGGTCCATTAAGACCAAGACCACCCATCCCCTCGACAGCTGTCATCCCACCAACAGCTCTCCTAAGAACTCACCCCGCTGCAACCCCCACAATCTCTGGCCTCTTCGCCCATTCAGAGGAGCTCTGTGTAAAACTCATTACTGTCACTATTTATTAGCACCTCTCCGGGGCTCTGTGCTGGTTGGTTGGCTCGTTCGTTTGTTCGCCAGAGCGCTCCTTTAGGCCTCCCGAGCCCGAAGAGTCCCGCACGGGGGGGGGGAAATGGACCGGTGCACCGGGCAGCGCGGTACCAGTCACACAAGCACGAGCAGCTCCTGGTCGGCGCGCGGTGCGTTCGCATACCAGCTAGTAGCGTGGTGATTTTCTAACCGGCTAAAGTCGACGCAGGAATGAATATTTTGTTCGCCGATTCTGTTAGTTCCAACAACACTGTGCTAACCAGAGCACTTTGGTGTTATGGAGTTTTAAAGTCAGTGTAGTTTCATTCACTTCAATCATGTAACCCCCCACCCCCACCCCCCTCGTAACTCCCCTCTAGAGCACTTGTGGATGCTTCAACATGCATCCATCTCTGGTAAGGTGGTAAGGTTGAAAGTATTTTTTTTGTATCAATGCTACCTGATTAGCGCTTGCCAGCTAGCTATGCTAACCCATCAAAATGATGACAAAAGCAAAGCAGCAAAAAACACATGATTGGCCCTTTGTAGCTGCATGAGAACACTGCATAGACGCAATAGGTCAGAATAGGGTGACCCATCAACCAAGTCACTGCAATGTGAACACAGTGGAAGTCAATATGAGACTTCAAGGCCATCCTGGTTTATTATTGTAATGGAAATGATTCTGATTTAAATTCTGAGCTGTTGAATTGTTAGTCTTCCTACTCATGCTGAGTGTCTTCTCAACCACGCTCTCTTGTCTGTTCCCAGGACTGTGTAATCACACTCAACATGAATCATCAGCCGTTCGAGTGCATTGTCCCTGACCAGCTCCCGGCTGCACCAACCCCAACCCCCTAAACCTCATCTCTTCCCCCTTCCCTCGCTCAGTGTGTTCCCTCTGTCCCCATCTGGCAGAGAAAATGAATCGCTCCGCAGGTAGGGAACAACAAGTGGGATTCACTGCTGGCCTCTGTAGCCAAACAGACGGTTGTCAAGTCCTTCCAAAAAATAGACACAGAAGTGGAGCAATGTCAGAGTGGAAAAGAGGCTGAAAGGTTGAAACTCAAAAGACAGATTAGCAATTTCCCAGAGTCTGTTTGAGACGAGGACTACTGGAGATCAAACGGTTCCTACTCAGAGTATTATTGGGGAGGTAATGAATACTTTAAAGCCCCAGGAAACTTGGCTTGAAATAGTAAAAATGAATATATGATATCAAAGTTTAGTGTCTAATTAAGCATCCGCAAAATAAGTGAAAATAAACGTTCAGAAATATTAGAAAACCTCGTTCAAATGAGTGGGGGGTTCAGAACAGTGGGGTTGAAGTGGGCGTGGTATTTTCTGACATTTATGACGCAGAGAATTCATTCATCCAATCATTAAACAATGCACGTCAGTTGTCCCTCCCCCAACAGGTGCAACAGCTTGACAGTTTGACATGGGCGGAGCTATCCATCGTGTCAGGATGTCAATTATGTTATTTTCACTCAGATTTTTGCGGATGCTTAATGAGACACTAAACTTTGATATCATATATTCATTTTTACTATTTCAAGCCAAGTTTCCTGGGGCTTTAAGGATGTGATTGCACACGCTGTCATCCCTGATATTGTTTATTTCTCCTCATTCCTCCTAAGATTCATTTGTGGCTTTAGCACTGATTAGTGTGTGGCATCCACCCAGGCCAGTTCCTTACTTGGATTCCAATCTGTGTGTTAATGTGACAGTTAATTTACCAACAGTTAGAAAGAAACGCGCTAAAATTAGCCGTTCACATCGTTACCGTCTCTTGAAACGAGACGTACGCAAAGGACTTGCAGAAGATCACACTTTAAAAACCTGTGATTGTTAATTTACGCTTCCAGAAGCTCCCTGACACTTTAGTGGTCGGGGGGGGGGGCACTTCACGTGTGCATGTGTGAATGCGTGCATGCATGAGCACGTGCATTCTCGTGTGTATTCATGCCAGATTGAGAGCTTTATCAGCCCTAACGATACCCAAATAAAGTGTGTGTGTGTGTGTGTGTGTGTGTGTGAGAGTGTTGCTCTTTTCCTTCACTACTATGGAGATTGGATCGATCAGACTGAGTCTTTATTCTCGGAGGGAGACTCCAGCTCCTGTTACTACTCTGGTCACCTGAAACCAGGCACCTGCTGCCACCTACAACCAGCCTGTTTCATTTGTCACTTTCACCACACTACAATGTACAGTGTGGTCGGTGCTTCATTCTATATGCTCTGCCTGTAGTCGTCAAACACAGTTGCCCCTCTGGACCCCTGCGAGCCTCACATGATACTACTGCTATTAACTACTGAGTAATATTTGTTATTTCAGCATGGGAAGTGCAAGCAGATACCTCATACCATTTTGGCTAAATAATTACGTCAAAAAACACAAAGAAATGTCGTTCCAATGCCACAGCGAAGTTTGCTCAGGTGGCTCGATCACCTATCACATGGCATTAAACGATTCTCAGACACAGCGTTTTTTTTTCTCCTCCGTCTACAAAGAGGAAGGTTGTGTTTCCTGTCATGGCTGCCAGTGGTCACGGTTCCCTTACATCCCTGCAGCTTGCTGTCTGGCTGGCCGAGCTTTTTTCCATTTTTACCTGATGAGGCTGGCGCTGGCCAATGAAGCCCTCTCCTCACTTTCACTGTGTAGCGCTGAGACGCCCTGGCCTTCTGCCCTGCCGGCCTCCTCCTCCTCCTCCTCCTCCTCCTCCTCCTCCTCCTCCTCCCGCTGCCTCGCTTTGTCTCTGGCCGCCCCACTGGTCACCTCTCCACCTGGCCCCCCCAGGGAGCCAAAACAGCCCTCCATCCAGCGAAGATGTAAACCAAGCTAGCACAACACCAGCACGCCCTCCTCCATTATTCATCTGCCCCCTTTAATGAGTTTTCCATCCACCTTCATGTATCTACAACAATTAAGAGAAACAATGATTGGGTTTGTTCACTTTAATTTGGTTTAATGTGGTTTGGTTTGACGTTTCTGGCAAATGCGTCTGTCCCCCATAAAGCACTTTCCTGTGTAGAAAGTAGCAGGGATGATGGAGGAGGAAGTAAATAATGGACCAGGAAATGTAAAATGAGGGGACATTCTTCAGCAGACAGGTTGCCCTAAAAACAGTAGCCACAAGGAAAACACAAGGTGCACTTTCCTCCACATTCTCATTTATCTTCTGTTGCATGCGTGCACATATATATTTAGACAACACTTTGCTTACCTTACAGAAACCACAAAGTGTACTTCAAAGTCTGCCCTTGCAGAGGCCTGCCTCCGAGATACACGGGATACAAGTGGTCCGATCAAATCTTGCAGGAAATTAATTTGATAATTAATCCTCCTCTGTGACCCTCTTTTCCTTTTACGCTAAAGGGCTGTCTAAGCTTTCACTGCCGTGCCAGGCCAACAGATCGGGTGTCAATCACACAGATAATATGTTTGTTTACATACCGTGATCATGAAAAGGAGGCCAGCTAAATATTTGATGGCTTCTTCGAGTTACCCAGGAACAATCGCCCTGTGACCCGGCCCCGGAGTCGGACCTCAGCGCAGCCGGTCGTGTTAAACACCTCTACAGGGCACTGGTTCACGTTTGCGGGCACATGACTCTGGTTGGCGAACGATATCAGCCATCATATGAACCATCCTCTGAGCCGGGGCCACATGGAGGACCATCAGCCACCAGTGACCCTCGATGTACACAGTATCTTTACATGCCAACCAGCTTGATTCTCCTGGGTGTTCTCCACTGATGTTGGTCCATTTTGTTTTCTCCCGTATTTTGATGAAATTTCAAAATCGATTTCATATTTGTTACAATTGTTGTTACAATTTGTTACAAATGTAGAAAAATAAATACCGCTGACGGTGGACGGTTAACATTTTACAATAAAACTGTAAATTGCACTAAATTAGCTTATTTCTTAGCTTATCATTTCTTAGCTTATTTCTTATTCTTATAGCTTATCACTGGTATGCACTAATTTGTATATTTCTTGTACTTTTTGTATATTTTTTGTACTTTTAGCATATTATTTTGTTTATTGTATAGTGATGTGTGCCTCTCTCTTGCTTTGTTCTGCTGCATAACTGCAATTTCCACTCAGGGACAATAAAGAGCCATCTATCTATCTATCTATCTATCTATCTATCTATCTATCTATCTATCTATCTATCTATCTATCTATCTATCTATCTATCTATCTATCTATCTATCTATCTATCTATCTATCTATCTATCTATCAACCTGTCAATATATTTGCTTTACAGATGTAGAATGAGGCTGATGTGTTGGGTGTCCATATCCATCCAAAGCTAGCCGCCACCCCGTTGCCCCTGACCTCACCTTAACCACTTGACACACTTGCACACACTTACACACTTTTTACGGTATCACCCCAGTGGATAGGGCTTAACCAAGCATGCAACAGTCATCACACTTGACTGTGCTGCCCATTTAAAGGGATTCAGTGGTCCTCGCCATCCTACTCAGCTCAACCCACACACACTTCAGTCCACCCCCTCTAATCTCAGAGTGGCTGTTCTGTGAGCGGAGACAACGTGTAGCATATATCCCGAACAAAACGAGAGAGAAGGGAAAAAAAAAGAGAGAGTGGGAAGGCAGTGAGCAAGAGAGCTGGAGATGAGACAAATGTCTGCAGCAACAACAAAGCGCAATTAAACGCTTAGTCATGAAAGAACAGCTCACGCTTTTTTTTGTATTGTTTTGTTGTAATTTGCCATTGTGTCTCTCCAAACAGAAGAGTTTCAAATCACTCTCTGATCTATTTTGTTGTTTCGTGTGTCATTTCTCATTGAGTAACCATTTCATCACCTTTTGAAAATACCTTTGAAAGAGTTACCTCAGGATGAGCTTCAGTCTAACAATTCTTGCTTGTAATGAAATGTTTAATTAAATATTGCTCTAGTCTAGTTGCGTCTTTTCATGGGTTTTCAGGCATGCAACTTGAACATAGTGTGAACCAGGGCCCATGGTTAGTACTGTATGTATCGGCTGGGCTGCCGTGCAGCACTAGTCATTTTTTGAATCAGGACTAATGGGAATTACATGAAGATGGCAGACAAGCCCTGAGGTGTGGAGTAGTTCAGTGTGCCATCAAGATCCAACAGTCTGCAGGTTTTCATTCCAACCAAACACGACAGCAGCTACGAAACATTTTACTGCACCGTGCAATATAAGATAGAGATGGTGTATTGTAGCTGAGAGTTTCCTCTGTGCTACTGACTCATATTTGTAAATAAGATGTACAGAATTACAACAAGAACATCACTTTCCTCCTTTGTAGTCCTTATGTACCCACTGAATACGATCAGTGGCACTATAGTAAGTATTAGTAGAGTGGTTGGTTATGTCACTCCCTCAGACTCACTATTTTGTAGTCAGTTAGTGACTATGTTTTCCACACAATACCAGAGTATAAAAACAATCACATCAATTCTGAGAAGCCCATTGAGATGCTTGATTGCCTCTTAAAATCATGAATCTGAGGAGGCACATTGGTGATAATTGATGCGTTGGAGCTACAATCCAATCAAAACTAATACATATTTTGATTAACTCTGCAACACTACTTCTCTTATTCTGAAAGACACAAAAGGCCATAATTGTAGAACGGCTACAACTGTTGAAACACTGGCGGCTTTGTTTACATAGTGATTTACTTTACTTTACTTTACTTTACTTTACTTTACTTTACTTTAGAATAGAACATGGAGGGAGACATTAATTATCAAATACACTGTAGACTCTGTTACTGTTTTTGATTTATTACAGATGCCGGCCAGTTATAGTAGAAACTAATATTTTCCTTATCTTGTGTTTTGACTGCATGGTAAAGGGAAAGCAAGCCACCTTGATATTTATTTAATGATGGTTCAAGTGTTGTCAGGACAGCCGATAACGATCTGCATCAAAGCTTTAAGGCAAGTTGACCAGGTAAGACGAGGAGATGGATTCCCCCATTTACAAGCATCTAATTACCTTATCGTTCCTCCTTAAATACAACAATAGATGTCTCACTCCTGCATTATTCTTTAGCCTATCCTTTTTCTTTTTTTCCTTGTCCCCCTGTTTCCTTCCCCATTTTCCCCCAGGGTCTCTCTGAAATCCCCTAAATAATGCACACAGAGTGAAGGGCTTAAAGGGGCTGCATGATGGATCGCTCCCCCTCTCTTTCCGGAGCTGTTGTATTCTTCTTGTGCCACAGCTTATTTATCATTTCCATAATGACACTGCTCTCAGGTGAATGTCTAAATATCTATATTTACACCAGACAACCTTTAAAAAGAACCAGTTTTTCCATGATCCACTTTATAGAACGTGACATCACAACGA
The DNA here is from genome assembly GCA_034670385.1 of Hoplostethus mediterraneus. Taxonomy (NCBI): domain Eukaryota; kingdom Metazoa; phylum Chordata; class Actinopteri; order Trachichthyiformes; family Trachichthyidae; genus Hoplostethus; species Hoplostethus mediterraneus. The sequence goes on from JAXDDW010000067.1 coordinate 330,551, forward strand.
AAATGGGTCACACGCCTGCTTTGAGGCTTTTATTTTGAAAATCCCTGATAGTGGTGTTACATATAAAGTACATGTAAAAAGAGTTTATTTAAAGATAGTGACATAAATAAATTGCCAGTTATTCCATTAATCCAAAGCCATGCAGCTTATGGTTGAGAAAGTCAAACTCAGGACTAACGTGGTCTTTAAAATGCTGTGTAATGGGTTGTGGAGAAATATGGGAAAATCATAAACTGGAGGCAATTTTAAAATGTTTAAATCCAGAATGGATTTAATAGAAGTAAGTGCATAGAAAATAAGTGTTTTTGATTATTTTGATTCCATCTGAAGTCAAAACTTAAATCTATTTTGCTCAGTTTCTTTCATGTTCATGTTTAACTATTACATGACTATGCTTTCTTGTGGAGTTTGTAGAAAGGACTAGTCTAGTAAACCAAAGGGGAAGTCCACCAGAAAAAAAGGTTTCATTTTCAGAATTAATGATAAAGGTTCAAATCCAAGGAAGTGAAACATGAATATGATCGAGATACGAATGTAACAAATAAAGCATACTGAACATTAAACATAGGGTAGGGCAGGTGAAAATGACCCCAGTCGATGGGAAAGATGCCCCTGACCTGAGGTTAAATGCCCCTAGGGGAAATAGTACCCAAATAAATTATTGATCCAGTCATTGCCATGTCTTCTCTAAGAATCTCTAAGAATCCAGGATGTTGTATAAGGTCTATTTATCATAAATTTAAAATTGTATTAGACAATTTTGCACTCTGGCGGCCCCAAGTGGCAGCTGGAGATATCTGTTTACATTTTCATTACCCAGAAATCATGTAATGTTAGTAAACTGTGCTCTCCTTGGACTTAAAGTCCTTCATCTTAGTGGCTGGAGAATATGGAGGTGGTGAAGAAGTTCAACCACCGCTGGTGAATTCAGTGTTCTCTGGATGGAGCGCTCACCCACTCCAATTAGTCACTTCCCACTAGAGACCATGCCCGACACCAGGAATTAATGTGGGCAGAAAAGGGTGAATCTGCAGCGTCTAGGGGGGATGGGATGCTCTTCTCTGTTGCAGCCACAACTTGTGATTCAGTGTATTTTTATATTAAAATCTTGCCTAGCACACCTTTAATCTAATTTCATCAATAGGTGTCACAGTAAGGCCCTAGTCCTTACACTACATATCAAGGCATTGTGAAATAAAGTACCAGGAAAGTCATTTAAAGATTTGATTCTTATTTTATGCACCATTTGAGTGTATTTTGAATCATGGAACAATTTCTTATTCCACATATATATAGTTTGATCTCTTTTTAAAAATCATCTAAATGGAATACAACATTCGTATCTAATAGAATTTACTGCCAGGTTTACAACCTGAACATAAAAGTTGTTAAGTTTGAAAACAGATCATTCATTTCAAACTACTGAGACAAATCACAAATGAAACTGTCTCTTTGAACGAGTCATTTTCTATTTCAATATCTTCATGACTTTGATCACATCTTGTCCACCCCATTACAGGGGGGATTAAATGAGAAACTAAATAAATATCAGCTGGTGCAAACCATTTGGCCTCTAGTAGACAGATTAAGTGGCAATGCAATTTTCAGTTTATTTGCAAAGCCTAAATATTAGGAGCATTTCCCTCCTATTGGCTTGAAATAATTATTGCCTAATGAAATAACTCTTCTTAATATTGACTATTGAGAGAGTTACACGTTTACAAATGTACAGGCCAGTGTAAGAGCATTTATGTGGGATGTTCAAATGTGCATCGTTACCTGTTCACATTCAGATACATTCAGAAATATGTACAGAGATATTGGCATGTTTCAATGAATGCCATATCAGAAGAATAGCCAGAGAGTGAGCCACTATTCAACATCAATTTGATACGTTAATGTATAGAGTGAGCCACTAGCTCAACGTTAATGCTAAAAGAAAGCAGGTTCAGAGTCTGCTCCCATGTCTGAACCTTTCCCATCAGCGCTCAATTACAGTGAAGACAGTCATTTATCATGGAGGTAATGAAGTCTCGAGGGAGAGAGAGAGAGAGAGAGAGAGGAGAGAGAGAGGGAGAGAGAGGGAGAGAGACACTCTGTAACTGAGTGTATATACTATGCATCAGGCAACTATTTAAGTAGCAAGTAGTTACGAATGTCAGACAAGCCACAGACATCCAAGCAGAAGAAGTGGATCATAGACGACCCTGCATGGTGAGCCTGCAGTGGAAAAGGTGTGATGTCTTGGTAACAGTTGGCATGCATTTAAGATTGATTAGCTGATTGATTTTTATCCTCAATCCTCATCCGCACTGTTAATCTGGGAGCCTTTCAAATGATACGTTCTAAAATGTGAGTATGTCTGAAATCACGAGACTGAGAAAGGCAGTGCAGGCTCTGCGTTCGTTCATAGGCCGCTTGCATCAGTATAGGAGTTGAAGGTATTCTGTAAATAAATCTGTAATTGTTCACACTGGTAAAATGTGGTGATGGAGCTAGCTTCAATACATAAGGCTTCAGTAGTTAGTATGTTGTGACCCCTGGTGGTTGGAGCTGTAAACATGTGCTCTATTCTTCAACCACACAGACCATGAGTTTACAACATTTGTCTTCATTGCATTCTGAACTTATGGAACTGGTTTATTTTTCACAGTTGCTCTAGTGTTTCTCAACTCGTGGGTCACGACCTAAAAGTTGGTCATGGGAGTTCTCCTAAATGGTCAACTTCTCTGTTTTTCGGGACCATTATGAATCAGCATGCTTCTTGGTATCTTATGAAATATAATTTTATATTATAAAATATATATATTTTGTAATTTAAAAAATACTGTGAAGCACTTTGAGCTTTGTTTCTAGAGAGGTGCTATACTTACTTACTCAGTATTCACTTCATTAGGTTCACCTTCTCGTTTACGCGACCAGCTCACTCCTCCAGACAGTGAGTCATGTATAAATAAAGCAGGCGCCATCATCTCAGAAACGGTTTCAGAAACATGACAGTGACTTTATCTCCATCCCCAGATCTCAACCCGCTCGCAGTCAGACAGGAAATCAGTCAGTCAACCAGACGGCTAGTCAGGCAGTAACCATAGCTGATGGTAGTCTGTCTTCAGACCGGTCTTAAGGTCTATGTAGACAACCTAGTTAGGTAATCCTGACGTTGTAGTGGCGGGCTCGCGTTTCCTTACTTTGTCCACTTGTCAGGCCCATGTCACGCTGCCATTCAGGAGATTGGTTTACTCACTGGATCACTTGAGGAGTCCGTTGCAACCTTTTTTTGTGTATGTGTGTGTAACCATACAGTTCTGATGCAACCCTTTGGGATGGTTGACTGCATGACTGAAATACGAGCCGTAGAAACCGGCCACAGTTTGTTGATTTCATGTTCACAAATTTGCACGTGCTTAGATGCCATTGTTCTGTGGTTACCCAGCTTCCCTTGCCAGTCATAGTCAAGCCAGAGGACATAATGTGTTATGATTTCTATGCCATTCCTTTCATCAAGCCAACAGAGGCCGGCTGACAACACACATCATCCTTAGTCCACTAGAGAGGCTGACACCTCAGTATCGGGAAAAGGCCCCGGTCATGTAAATCAATAGGCACACAAACCACAGGGATGCTGAACAGTCAGTTAGAGTGGCATGAAGGAACAGCCTGGATGTTTCCTTACTTTCTTTTCTTGAACAAACCTTCTTTTTCACTATTTTACTTTTCCTTCCTTCTTATAGTTACACTTCCTCTGTTTCTCCCCAGCAAGTAGGAGAACAAGGTGCTGACTACGTGGGAATTTACATTGAAGTGTAATTCTGCCTGGAGGCTTTCTCAACTTCTGAAGACATCATTACTTTTTCTCGCTCTATAAATTGTTGTGTGAATGACGTGTGCTTTGTGTTCAGTGAACCTTATGCACTTTGTATGGCTTTTGATTTCTTGATTCTCTGTGTGAATGTATGGGTCCAGGCTAAGGACACACCAAGACAAGGAACCCAGTATGTTGCTGGAGGACAAGCAGAAAGACCAAAGAAGGGGCTTTACTTGCCAAGGTGACTCAGAAGACATGAGGAAAGTTAAAATGATATTCTCATCTAAAATAAAGTCTATAGTATGAGTTCTGGTGTGCCAGTTGTAAAGCTCGATGATATATCAGCAGCAGAAGAATGGTGAACTCAATACAGATGCCCCATAAAGATGATCAAAAGTCATTTCTGCTGATATACATACGACCTGAATTTCCCCTCAGGAGGTGCTGCTGAAAGTGGGCCAGACATAAAGCATAATGTTGTCACTGTATTTAAGGACGCACCACTTACAAAGGACTTTCCAAGTACATTTGGGCTGGTGCCATCCACTTAAATTGACTACATTATTGGAATTTAGCCTTATGCACTACACCACAGTATACAGACCCATGGTCTTCTGGCTCTCTGGCCTCTACTTCACCCGGTCTTTCCTCATTGAAATGCCTGAACTTTGCCAGGAAGCACACCATCCCCATAGACTACACCGGCTTCGAATTGGAGAGTGAAATACAACTCAATTGTGTGTCAAATTCCTCAGTGTTTTTGCCAACATCTTGGAGTGGATTTCATATTTTCCTTTGTTTTCCAGGTGACCAAACAGGCCACCCACATGGACGAGAAGCCAAAGAATAGGACCTATATTAGCGGCATGTTTCTAGAGGGGGCATGCTGGGATAGGGAGAAGATAGACATAGGAGAGATCCCCAAGATCCTCTTTGACCCTCCTGCTCATCATCTGGCTCAAACCTTGAGAGATGGCCTGGTTCAAGCATGAAAACATCTATGAAATTTGCTAAACCAGCACCAATCAAGGAAGCCTGCCCACCACAGGCCACGCTACCAACTATGTCTTGTCCACCAGCTGCAGAAACTGGAACAAAAAAAAGCCTCTGCCAGCTGGATGACTAAGAACTGGAAGTTAGTTCTGAGAGTGACCAACAGTTTTTATCATTCTTTTGAGTTATTAAACATACACGTAAAAAAATACACGGGCATACATCACCTTGACTGATGCCCCAGGACGTTCTATCCGGTTTAGCCAGAGAAGAGAAGAAAATGTCCTGTCCCGTAATCTGTGCTGTCACATTGACGTACAGCTCATTAGAAACCTGAATCAGATAAGATGGAGGCTGTGTATCTGCGCATCCAGGAGGACTTTCTGAGGTTAAAGGAACATTTTCTGTTTGAGAACTGATAGCCTGCACTATCACACAAAGCTTGTTTGGATCTAAAAGCCAACGTGAACACAACCGTAATTTCATTTATGTTCCATCGATTGCACATTACACTGGTATAGGTCATAGCAATGACATGTCAATACTTAAAGGAGAATACCACTCAATTTAAAAAAATAATAAAAAATCTAACAGCCTAGTAAATTGGCATCAGTACTTATGAACTTGAATAGGTAGTAAAAGGGGATTAAAGGGTATTTGTCTTATTGTGCAACCACATACTCTATATTCCTTACTTTGTCAGGTATTACTCAACTTGATATTACAGTGTAACCCAGGTGTCTTAGCTGTTTAATTCATGTGAACAAGTCCTAGGTGGTGCAAAACGATGAAAACATGCCAGAATGAGGATTTGCATTTTAGAAAGAATAAATGCAGACAAATGTTTATTATAACAATTTATTACATGGAAGAATAAATATGTGCAACAGATAATACAACTTAATGGCGTCTTAGATTACAAAGACCTGTACACACAACACTGGCAGCCTTCCTCTACATCATTGGCTGGAATGGAGGATGAAAGACTTTACTTATAATAAAGACGTTTTTACAGTTTACAGTAAAAGAAATGGTTACGATATTCCAGAACGATGACAATGAATAGTGCATTCCTTGAAAGATGGATTTTCTTGCCTCTTTGACTCTGTGGTCATAACAACCCAACCCTTCAGATCAGCTTGTGAGTGCACTCCAATTTCCTGTCCTTGGTAACATGAACTGTTGGCATGGGTCGAGTACATCAAGCATCAGGTGTCGTCATGTGATTGTAAGTAAATTGGCTTGGCCTGCTTCCTCAGGCGCTGCTGGGTTCGCAGCTTCCTGCCTTTCTGGGTTGCCAGTCCCATTGGTGGCAGGTAGGTCTGCAGCAACATTGAGAGAACAACATTGAATTGAGCTTCCTGACAACACCGTAACCTACGCATCTTAAAGATATGTAATGTGTTGCATCACTTACAGCCCTTGGATATGGGTTCCTGTAATGTAGACCTGTCAAGTTAGAGAAAATAACTTCAAGATCACGCAAAATCATGAAATACCTCAAATCTGCATGACATGCGAACATCAGGATAAATCTGTCCTACCAACCAAACTGGTGTCTAGTAACATCTTTAGTGTGATCTGAGATTTTTTCTTGTGCGACATCCTAATTGGGCATAACTTGTAAAATCAGTATTTTGAGCTAGGAGGTTGGAGCCTACCACTCCTGGCATTTGCCTCCCCCAACCTCCTGAGCCCTACGGCCCTTCACCAGCCTCCTTGGCAATCAGTATCTCAATGGTTACAAAATATAACTCTCCCAAGGCAAAACCCTTCTACCCTGGAGGCCTGCTCCAGGAGATAAACCACTTGCTTCCCTAAGTAAACAGATATTTTGTTGGTGCTTTAAGTACTCATGCTCTTCTGTCTTCGGTGCCTTACACCGTTTCAAACCCCGTTAGAACATCCCTGTGATTAAATGACAGCACCCGTAACCAAAAGAGAGAATACAGAAGAGCTGAATGTAGGTGGAAAAGCACTAAACTGCATGTAATCTACAGCTGAAGGATTTACTAACCTCGCACAATCTAGATAATTAAATAAATAATAAATATCTGTCTGATCTAACTTCTGCCAATCAGCACAACTCTAGGTTCCCATTTTGTGCAATTGATCACATTATAAAACCTCCTCGTGCTGGTGTTTCTGCCTCTTCCTCTGCTCTCTTTGAAAACATTTTATCATTTTTTGTAGATAAAGTTGAGGCTATGAGATACTCCCCCTTAGTGTTGAAATACCCTGCCCTGGCTTGAACCTGCTCAGTCACTTGACTACAATTTCTCCGTATGAATTTAAGAATTGTATTACATTGTATTACACATGAGACCGTCCACCAGTCTGTTAGACCTTATACCAGGCCACTGGAGCTATAGGGGCTACTCTACTCTCTACTGGTTGTGCCAATGACTATTTTAAGATGGTGAGTGTCTGGCCTCTTCTAAGTTGCTTTTTATCACTAACATTCTGGAGGAAGTAGTTTTAAAGCAACTCTTAGAATTGATAACATTTAGGGAAACATTTAGTCAGGTTTATAGCTACACTATAGCACTGGGACTGCCATTCCTGTGGTTATTGATGCTCTCCTGATGAAGGCAGATGCAGGGGAGTGTTTGTGCTGGTGCTGCTCAACATGTGTGCAGAATTTGACGCCACTGATGGTAAAATTCTCATTGACTTTGGCAATGGGTTATTGACTCTGGGATACCTCAAGGCTCAATTCTAGGTCAAATTTGACTCTCATTATACAGGCTACCACTTGGCCATGTTATCTGTCAGCATGGCATTGCCTTCCACTGCTACACTGATAATACTCAGATATGTCTGTCAGTAAAACCAAATGTTTTAAGTATGTTGGCCGTATCGCATCACTATTTACTGATGTTCAGGACTGGAATGTCTCAGAACTTTCTGCGGTTAAAGCCCGAGTTCTTGTAATTGGCCCTGAATGCATTTCAAGACCAATTCAACACTCTCTTTAACAGATAATGTCATGGCGGTATAAAAAAAAAAAATAGCAGTCCCCTTTGATCAAATTTTAAGCCTTGAGCAACATCCTAAAAAGCTAGCTGAGTCATGTTTTCTCCAGCTGAGGAAGAGACCAGTCCTGTCTCTCAGTGACTCGTTCTCTCCGAGAATAATACACGTTTTTCCAACAGCATTCGTAAAATAGGAGGGGACAATACCGGTGGTTAAGGGTGAATTAATAATTAAGCTATACCATTTCCAAAAATGTACTCAAGAGATTTAGTGGGCAGAATATCAAGGCCACAAGTAGAGGGCTTCATCTTGGCTATGGTCTCAATAAATGAATTGCATTTTTCTAAATGATATTTTCTCATAAAAGGCCTAGGAGAATTTGGCTGCCCCGCAGGAGAGCACAACAAAATGTTACTTAAAACAGTTATTGCCATTGTGGTCCTCAACCTGGCTAAGATGAAGGCTTTAAGCAAAGTTAAGTTAAGAAGTCTGTAAGAAATCCTGTGGCGTCTTTCCGCTCTTACCTATTTCTATCCTTGCTTCACATTCATCTATGCACTTCTTTATTGATTCTTGATCTGTTAGCTTAAGAGAAGCAACAAAAAAGATGATTAGTCATACAAACTGCAGGGGAAAAAACACTGCATTTTGATTTCTGTGAAGAGAATACTTTTCACACCTGTTGGTTCTGTCTGAATAGGGTGCGGGCTTCCTCGACAATGTATTTTCTCTCAATCTCTGTGTCTCTGGTGACAGCAGTTTGTGCCTGCCAGGTTCGGGCAACGCGAAACACCCGCATATACAGCGACAACACAGTCATACGAGTGGAAGCCGTCATCAGGGCTGAGGGCTCAAACCTGAGGAATCAACATGTACCTGCACAGTAAATAAAAATAAGTTGTCACTTCATGCAGCTTTTGAAGATAGGTGAATCCTCGTGCTATTACCGTTTATTTGTGTTTTGGGGGGTCCTACATAGCGTCATGTTTTACTGGTATAAAGGGCTTTCTAGCTTTCCATTACTCGCCATGAGATGGCACTAAAGACAAACACAGAACTGTATCTGTCGATATAGCCGTACAGTACATGACTGGAAAGTATTGTATGAGTCTACTGTGTGTTCAGTTGAAGGATTACTTGAGAATCGTACTATTTACTTTACTCCCGAGTATCACTGTGCATGTATCGAGTTGTTTTCCCAAACACGTAGCTTGGGGTAACACAGCTTGTGCGTCACTAACTTGTATTACTTAACGTTATCGCGTGCTCCTTTCCTTCAAATTAACGCCGCCGTTGATAAACGAAAATTAAATTCGTGAATGGGCGTCATTCATCCTAACGACGTGCGCTTTTGTTATCGTACTGTCGGCTATACAGTTTTTAGACTATTACAACACTTGACCTACCGGCTCAGTCTGAAGCAATGGCTAGCTGGCTTGGATGACTTGGCTAGCATCACATTGGTCGCTTAGTGATGACGTTACCAGAAACGGACTGCGGCTGCTGGGCGAGTAGGTTGCTAAACGACACGACAAAACGCACATAGCCTCAAGTAAATTAATGTTTCTACTTCCCGTCCATCATTCTACAGCGGAAAGTTACGCCTATACCTCATGTCACACTCATAGCATTTCTCAATGTCTACTGCTCAGTTTATAGACCCACCAAATCGCACATCAGTGATCTCAGGTGGTTTGATAGTTTTTCTATATATACATATACAACTATTATTGTTTGTGGCCTAACATGGCAACGCTAAAACATGTCCTTCGCTGACATACAATTATTCACCTGAAAATAAAATTATGTTTACGAACAAATTATTCCGTTAAAATTAAATAATTAATCTTATCATTCTCATCCATGAGATGCAGATCAGCTGTGTCTGCCAGATGAGACGCTTGTTTTGCAGGGAGGAAGTGATGCAGGGAAAATTCCCATAATGTACACTCAATGACCAAAGGGGAAGCACAAAGAAACGGGCTGCTTTTATTCAAAGAGGATCTTTTAACTCACTTCAATTAGTCAACAAAATTACAATTGGCTTCAAAAGTATACAGGGGTTGTTAGCAAGCTATGCATTTTTTTAAAAAGCGAAGCAAACCTCGATATTGATGTGGAAGTTTCTAGCCAGCTGTTAGCCAGTTAGCTAGCAATCTGAGTTAACGCGACGAGTTTGCTTCAGTTTGTTGCTGATCTTTAACGCAAGCTTGGCTAACTTATTAACTAGTTGTTTGTACTGGCATTCCTGTAGTGATGTACATCCGATTCCACGCAATAGAATATTTAAAAAAGGTAAGTTTCTTTACGTGTCTAATTGTGATTTTCTTGTTCGCTTGATCGAAAGACCTAGCTGAAAGCTAACTTTTCGTTCTGCTCGCTAACCAAGCTAATGCTAGCGAGCTATGGCGACGACGCCAGGGCCAGGCAGTTTTGATGCAAATGGCTCGGTGGCGGTGGTGTCTCCTTTGCTAATCAACAACATCTTGATGGCAAGTAGCTAATGCGTTAGCGAACATTAGAAAATATTAATGGTAGGCCGTAAACAAATCACCGTTGATATGCCACTTCGGAGGGCTCACTGACTTGATCCTATTCGTGCTTGCCACTTGCCAATGCCAACTAAGTTAACCTAACTTGGCTAAATAATGTTAGCTAGCTACGTTGTAATGTAAGCTATGCATTGACGCTGTTAATTTGATGACATTCTTCTTTAACGTCTGTGACTTTGTAGGAATAACGACGTAAGATATGTTGGTAGATGGCAGCTATAGATATTGGTGCCTGGATAACCTAGCATGCTAGCTAGCTAAGCTAGATATTAACAATAACAAATGGCCAGACCTTCAAGCTTTCACTAGATTTAGCCAGGATGTGTCAGAGACATTTGCCTTGACATGCCCTGTGTAATGAGCAGTGGAAAGTGACGGTCTATTCTGAATTTTGAATGTATTTGGCTTGTGCAGATTTAAAGCTAAGAATCTCGATTTATCAAGATCAAGTTGAAAAAAAATATGTAGTTTAAGAAGTGAAGTTGTGGATTTTACAACAGCTAACGGTGATTATGAGTTTGAGTCTCAGCTGCCCTAACCAATCTGAAGCATGGCTTTGTGAGAGAAGTTCCTTATCAACAATCTGTTTAACCATATAATAGCAACCCAGTTCAAGAGATGTATAATTGCAATATATTTTAATCAAATGCTAGAAGCAATCTACTTTGTTTAGCACAAAATTATTCAGTTATTTTTTGTATATCTACAAAGCTGCTTCGTTGATCTCAAATTACAAATTTATGGCGTGTTGGTAAAAATAGTTGTGCAGGATTGGGGAAAGAGGAGCTATCACATTCTGCTTATGATGACAAGATAATGTGTCTTTCAGCATTGCGGATGTCAAGGTCACAACAATGGAGCAGAATAGGATGACACTTTCATCTAGAGTGGCCAATGCCATCTGAGGAATTGTCTGTGAGTAGCCTACTAACTTGCTACTTTATTGATATATCAAACTCTAGAGGAACTCAAGATACCCTGTGTAAATGTAACGTCAGAGCTATTGGTGTAAAAGGGTTTGTGCTTTGCAATTTTCATTGGCAGCCATGGCAGCTCCACAGTCTTGTGCTATGGTTGTTATTAAACAACTTCTGGTTGTAATTTAATGTTTGGTGTGTCATGGTGGTGATATGTAACAGTGCTTTCCATATCTGCTGCATGTACTCTCTGTGTAACACAAACCATTTCTAGCTCTGAAGGTTTCTGTGGTTACCAGCATGTTGTTCCTTTTTTTGAGTTTTTCTCTGGTGACCTACTCTGTAAGCCTTCTGTGTATACATCTAGACCCTTCCTTTCTCTCGTTCTTGCATCTAGGCTTTCCTTTAGATGGGCGACAGAGCCTCACAGCTGCCTTCCTGGTTGCTCGAACCATTCACTACTCTAGCAATCAGCATTTGCTTTCCATAGCCATAGGAACTTTTTGACCAACAATATATAGAGCTACACTCTTTGACCCTGAATATTTATTTTAAATTCTCCTTCATGCCAGGGCCAGAGGGTATGTTGAGACGTCTCACCAGGCCAGAGCAGAGGCGTCTAGGTGGTTCAGACGGGGCCTGAAGGAGGGGAGGAAAGCTAGAAGAGGGACCAGGAAGGGAGACATGGGCCAGTGTGTCACCAAGTGTAAGAATCCAACGTCCTCACTCGGCAGCAAGAGTGGTGACAAAGAGAGTGGCTCCAAGTCCCACCACAAGAAAGGTGGTAGTGCAGGTGGTGGGGGAGGGCACAAGGAAGAGCCCAGTGCCCCCACTAGCAAAGCCCCCAGCGAGCTGTCTAACGGTACCAAGGCCATGGAGGTTACGGTGGAGACACCTGTCATCTCCACAGTGATGGGGGACCCACGTAAGGAAGAGTGTTTGGCGGACAGTGATGGGCTATCACTAATGCGCATTGAAGAGCTGTTCTGCTGCTACAAGGATGAGCAGGAAGATGCCATCTTGGAGGAGGGCATGGAGATGTTTTGCAATGACCTCTGTGTGGACCCTGCAGAGTTTCGAGTGCTTGTTCTCGCCTGGAAGTTTCAGGCAGCCACCATGTGCAAGTTTACAAGGTAAGAGGTTTGGGACGGGGAGGGGGGTGATGATGACTTCCATATTTAGACAACTGAACTGAGGTTTGACTGCTGTTTTAACAAGGCCCAAATACTGGTGCGTAATTCACTGATAAAAATGTATTCAGATGACTAGCTTGTTGTGTGATGCCTCACATCTGGCCACATTATAGGATGCCACCATCTATCCCTGCACTGTCTGATCTCTTAGTCTGCAGTCTTTCACTGTACAGTGGTCCATCCACCCCACCCCCACCACTTAGTTTTCAGCAGCTCAAATCTACACACACACACTTGCCCGCTGACAGGTAGGGGGCACACAGGAAATGGATCTGGGTCTGACACTGCACTCCCACTCGGCAGTTAGTTGGTAGAGATAAATAGGGCTGCCTGCAGGCTGTGTCACTTGTCACTGTTCCCCCTCTCTGGTTTTTAACTCAGCACTTTTGTATCCAGAGGCTTTGGACAACAGCCATTCTCTGGTTAGGAACATGTTTCATTGTCAACTGTTGCTTACTGAAGCTGTTTATATTACATCTGATTTTGAAAAGCCTACATTGTTGTAGCGGTTAGATACAAAAGCATATCTGCCCGGGTCAGGGCCCACCATGCTGTTATGTTGACAGAATGTGGCCATCTGAAGTTATCTCAGAGGGTATTTTGCTATTGCCTTCCTTAAACTGCAAGGAGGTAGGCCAGTCTGCTTTCTCCATCCAGTTGTTGTTTGTACTGTTCTTGTTACTTGGCCTGCTGTTTGTGTCAGATAACTAACATGTTTTATTGTAGCGTTTGTCAACTTTACCTATTAGTTAGGTCCACTGCTGCTCATGTGGCTTTGTTGAAAAATACAGGCTTTTCTACTGGGCCTCATTCCCCTGAATGAAACGGTTAATATAACTTTGACGTCCTGTCTTTGTGTCATCAGGAAGGAGTTTGTGGAGGGCTGCAGGGCCATCCAGGCAGACAGCCTTGAGGGCATCTGCTCACGTTTCTCTTGCATGATGCTGGAGGCCCAGGGTGAGGAGAACTTCAAGGACCTGTACCGCTTCACCTTCCAATTTGGCCTGGATGCCGAGGAGGGTCAGCGCTCACTGCAGCGTGACATTGCCATAGCCCTGTGGCGCCTGGTATTCACCCAAGACACACCCTCCATCCTGGAGCAATGGCTGGACTTCCTGGCAGAGAACCCATCAAGTGTGAGGGGCATCTCACGGGACACGTGGAACATGTTCCTCAACTTCACCCAGGCTATTGGGCCTGACCTGAGCAACTACAGTGAGGACGAGGCCTGGCCCAGCCTCTTCGACACCTTTGTGGAGTGGGAGATGGAGCGCAGGAAAAAAGAGGAGGCACTGCGGGCAAAGGAGGAAGAGGGGAAATGTACTGAGACTGAGAGCTCGCCTACCACAGACAGACTTGAAACAGAGGGCAGCCGTGGCTCACAGACCTGGGGGGGCCACTGACCAGGAGACGAGAAATACTTTGAAGGGAGGGGAAGGATATGACCCATAAATGAACTGTACATCTGTGAATCATTGGATGAATATTAGTATTACCATTACTGCTACTCATTTCTCTCTCCTTTTATGTCAGGGTGGGGTTCCCGCTTGGCAACCTTATTTTCTGGTTATTGAAAGGGCTCTAAAAACTGTTATGTTTTAAGCACTTCTATTTAAGTTATTGTTTTACTTTTTTTTTTTTTTTCTCCTTCCATGTGTGTTTTATTAATTGGACATGTTTATTTTAATCTTCACCTACCCACCATAACCCTGCAGAGTTAGCTCAGTATAGGCTTGCTTTAAAAATGAGCAACAGAAAGCCATACCTTTTCCCCCCTGAAAATCATTTGACAGCTCATTTTGACCTGGCAACACTGGTGATATCACTTTTTCTACAAGGAAACAGGCTTGCTTTTCATATTGCATTAAGAAGAAGGGGAATTGGGACAACCTGTCTTCTAATAACTTCTGGCCATGAAAACATAAGTATTACCCTCAGGGTCAGTGAAATAATCTTGACTGGACTAATCAATACAATTTGATGCTTTAAAAATATTTTATCTTGCAGTGCTGTGAGGATGAAATGATTGCAGTTCTATTGCCTTGACAGCTGCTGGCCTGTGATTACATGGCAAACAGTAATGTGTTCAGATTGTCACAAGGGCATTTTATCATTGGCGATGATACAAATAGCAATGACACATTGTATCTTTTATTCATCAAAGTTGAAATATCAAATTTTCGAGTTGATTTCTTTGCAAACAGACCCACCCTCTTCTGTATTGAGTGTTTATTGAGTGCTAAATTCTTAGTGCTGAGGAGTGCAGTTAGTGGCTTAGCTCATTTCAACCGCCAGGGCTGTGCTCCATTTTGACCTCTAGCATCTACCCTTTTGATGTTCAACAATTTTCAAAAGGTGGGTAGGTGTATACAAAACGATGCTGGCTTTTCTAAACTGCCTCATTGATTTCATTTATCCAGTTTTTAGAAATCTGGAAACACCAAACAGACTAAAGCTTGGTCTTGGCCATTTCTGGACAGAATATTCCTGTGCTTGGGCTACATTCAGGACTGTTACATTGGGCGTTACACAGAGCTTTATATTGTTTACCCTCAAGAGTTAGAAAGTCTTCACATCCTTGACCTGCTATACGGTAGTATTGTGTGCGCACTTCACAAATATGTTGACTGCCGGTGATGGTTGTAATGAAATGCACAAAAGCCAATGGCCTACTAAGTCGCTACACTTGCAACGCTTTGCAAAGGGATTGATGTCAGCCACATTAGTTCCGTGTTAAACCTTTCAAAACTGTTCAAAAATGATCTTAAATATAGCCTAGGGTGTTTTGGGATGTGATTGTTAACCAGATATGCTGGCTCATCAAACGGCTGTGACTGAGTCCAGTGTGGTAAGAGGGGGCCCATAGCAAGATTTGTGAGGTTTACATTTACAATGGTTTTATTTCAGACCCCCTTTGTCCTTTTTTTATATAAAAATGTATTGATTTATAATGAATAAAACAGTGTTGAACTTTTGACAGTGGACCATGAAAAGCGCCTGTGGTTTCTTTTTGCTTCAAAGACCCTCTCGCCATCAGTGTATTACTGTTATGTTCATATTGTATAAATTCTGCACTAGGCGTTTGGTTTTGTGATGAAAAGTGAAGCTTGGTAGGCAGGTCGGAGCTGCGACCGGAGAGCTGGATTGGGGGCGTGTCTGACACTGATGCGGCTTCGCCATTGGTGGACGGCTCTCCTGGTAACCAACCAACACTAACAACAACACACAGGGCACATGAGATGACACTCACAGAATAACGACATAATTACAAAGCTAATAATAATAAAGTAGTGTGTTACTCGGCCGGTAAGTATTTTTTAACAACAGCTATTAAGAGTTGTATTGTCGAAGGTGGGCGAGGAGATGGAAATGACAACCAGCTTCCTTAGCTAGCTAATGTTAACTAGCTACATGCTAGTTAGCTTTCCAGATTTTTAATGCTAGCGCTGAACTGATTCATGCGCTAGCTAGCTTGCTTGCTAACGTAGCTATTTTCATTAACGCTAGCTATGGGCGAGTTTCTCTATGAACAGACCGAATCCTTTATCAGCTAAATGCACTGCAAGTTGTTCGCTAAACGCGCGGTAGATAGCGATTGTAAGCAGACCAAATAAGACATTGTGTCACTACCAAAACGTCAATGTTGGCTAGGGTGTTCATAATGCCACCTCAAGCAAAATACCACGGGGATGTGAACTCCCTGCACGAATAGTCCTAATTTAACGTCAGGCTATTTCAGGCGAACGATTTTGACGAAAATGTTGCCTTTCAAATAGTTAATGTTAGGCCTGGAAACAGTTCGCGGATTGTGGGTTTTCTCTACAGGGATGATGGGATCCTCCTGCGGGTGGGGCAAAAATCTGTAGCATTTACGCTAATGTTGCTTTCATGTCACGGTCGGTTAATATTGTGGTATTTATCTGTTGTTTCAGCGTTGAACGAATACAATACAGGGTTCAGAGAAAAAATTAAGATTGGTCGGCCCTCTCCAGAATGTGGCATAGGGTTATATGAGCCCCACAATGGATAACGAGGTAAGAAAATGTGTGTTTATACACAAATCATCTCTTTTAGAAATGTTTAAGTTCAGTTTCTCTAGCCCACACAATGTTGGATACTTGCCTATCCTGTCATTTAACTTGACATGTAACAACTGTCATGAAGGTGTCATGATCTGTCATTCAGGGCACTAATTGCAACTATGCATGCCATACCTTTTAGTATAGTGTTTCAGCTGTCAAACTCTATTCCTATGTACTCTGTCGCTAATAAGTATTCTGTACTCTTCCCTTACTACCACTACTATTCTTGCTACTCTCCTGTCCTGCTCCTGTCAGTGACAGCTGCTGTAGCCTAATTGGCGGGTAGAAGCTAAGTAAGAGGCCTTGTGATTTCTTGCTCTTCCTGCATGATGGTGTCATTATTTGCTTATAGTATGGAATGGCGTAAGCTGTTGGTGTTTGTTTATGCTGACAACTGATGTACTTCCAAGACACCCTCATCTGCATGATTCACTTCTGACTCAAGGCGAAGGCCAACATTTTTAGACTAAAGCAGGCAGACATTTGATGTTTTGAGTCCATTTCAGGAAATTGTAGCTACCATGAGCACACAATACAGTTTACTACATTCTCTTAACAGTGAGGATTATGCCAAAGCTATTTACTGCTTTTTACCTGGAGCTTCTTCACTTCTTAAATCTGCACTAGGCCACCTTGCTTTGTTTGAAAGCTGTTTGAACTTCAATACCCAGAAGTAATGGTAATGGTCTGTGATCGATTTATACTAAAGGATACCAAAGGCATGAGAGAGGCAAAAGATCTACCGCTGGTGAGTCCAGCTTTCTCTGAACAGAGCACTCGCTCATTGCTGTTTAAGAGACAATTTTGTACCTAAGTTTCGATTTGTCATTTCCTGTGAGAAGAGAAGTTTCCCACCAGTGACCATATCTAACACCAGAATTTCATTTTGGCAGTGTGCGAGTCTACAGCTTCTCAATCAGTGGGGATGGGATGCTCTTCTGTATTGCAGCCTCACTTTGTGATTTAGGTTGATAAGATGAGTGTATTTTTACATAAAATTCATCTCTAGTGCAGCTTTACAGCATAAATGGTCAGATGTCATCTTTCTGCATACTATGACATTTTCACTGATTGTTTTGTATCATTGACATGATCCTTTTTGTGTTGTCAAATGGAAATTAATTTTAAGGTGACTATGCCTTAAAGTGTTATACAAGGACACATTAATGCAAGATGTAATAATGGCACTTTTTCTTGTCTATTATACTCAGTAATCGCTTTATGAGGTACAAAGCATGGATTCAACAAGGTGCTGGAAATGTTCCACAGGGATCTTGGTCCATGCGGTGTTGGTGGCAATCACACAGATATCCTGCAGATTTTTCAGTGGCACATTCATGCTGCCAACATCCTGTTGCACCTCACCCCAAATGTGCTCTACTGAGTTGAGATCTGTGTACTGTGCAGGTCATTGGAGTAAACTGAAGTCACTGTGAAGTTCTCTTGAGACGATCAGAATGGCAGATTATCCTTAAAAACGAGTCTCATTCACTGTAGTGCATGAAAGTCCCAGAAAGGCGGACGTTTCTGAGATGCTGAAACTGGCGTATCTGGTCACCAACAATCATGCCACATTCAAAGTTTCATCATGTGCCTTGCCCATTCTATCATGTAGTTAAACAGTAACTGAACCTCCCAACCCAGTCTGTCTGCTGCTTTATTTATACGTGACTCATTGTGTGGAGGAGCACGCTGTTTGCATAAATGTTGTGGTTGTGGTGTACCGAATAAAGTGGATGCTGAGTGCGATCCTGTGGTTCAAGACTGACGTAGTGAATATGAATACCTGTCCAACAGCATGGTGTATTGTGACACAGTGTATGCTCCTGAAACAGCTGATGTAGGCTTTGCTGACTCTGCTTCAGGTCTGTGCTTGTGTGTGTGTGTGTGTGTGTGTACGTTTGTTTGTGTTCTTCAAGGAGAGCCAGAGGTGCCAAGGCGGGAAGCTTGCCTCTACTGTGGAAGAGACTCTGGATGAATATTTAATCTCCCTACAGCTCAACAACAGGTGAAGTGTGAGCACAGGGCGTTGGCGAGGGGTTGGATTTCACAGAGGAGATACTCTTCCCTCACTGTCAGTGCTGCCTAATAGGAGACTTGGATTGTCTCCTTCCTCTGAGAGACAAGAGATGAGTGTGTGAAGTGCTCTGGAGCTGGGGTGTTCTTAAGTTTGAATAGCTTGCTTGATGCTCCCTCATGCATATAGTTGTAAATCCTGAAACTCGATCTCGGCTGTCGCTTATCTGTGCTATACTGACGCTCCGATTTTGATTTGTACATCTATGTTTGCAGAGGTGGTTGTTACTTAGTCTGTGCCTATGCCCCACAGGAAGCGCCTTAAAGTCAAAGACGCCAGGGAGATTGAGTTGGAACAGCTGGAGCAAGGCTTTTCCATCTATCTTAACGGAGCCAACGCTGAAGCTTGTAGCAAGCAGCCCAAGAGACCCAGCCACCAGTCTCTCACCTCCCCACCCACTCGGAGGCCAACACACACAGCCGGTATGCCGCTGCCGGACCAAAATAAACCTACAGACACTCAAACCTGAAAGCTGTTATATAAGAACTCATCCATTTTTTACCTCTCTAATGTGCAGGTGGGAAACACTGTTCTTCAGTCTCATTTATACACGAGATTCCAACGTCCCTAGACACGAGGCACCCCAGCTAATGACCGCCACCCCTCAGCTTGTAGTTTGCATGACAGGATCCTGTGCCCAGGGCCACTGAATAAATGACAGAGACAGTTATAACTGGCAGCCTGTTCTTTGTTCTACCTCTATGCAGTCTGGACTATCTGTGTGTGTGTGTGTGTGTGTGCCTGTGTATTCCTTCTTTTCCTCTGAGGGAGTACTCTGCCGTGTGCTGCTCATGTGCCGTTTTTGTGCTGTGACTCATCGGCAGATGCCTGTAGAAGTGGTGCCCACCAGCTAGCCCGGGATAGCTGTGATCTGGAACAGGCCCACAGACAGAGGAGCCGCACTGCCCCAGGAAAAGTCCAGAGGAGAGAATGGGTGCAGGTAGAGGCTTCTGATTTATGGAACATCCTTTAATCCACGATTGGTCTATCAAACCTTGTAAATATGTTGATATAAGATTTCCCCATTTTTGTCATGTATGCAGGATTCTATCAGGATTCGAACAGAGGAAGGACCAAGGTTGCGAGTATCCCCGCAAACGTACTCTGATGATTTTGAGCCTTATGAGAGCATAAACATGGAGGTAGAGTGGAGACGAAACAATGCCTACTAGGCTTGTGTGTGGGTGTTCTTTGGGGGAGGGGCTATGTGTCAGATGCAGCTGTCTGTACGATTTAGCATCTCTCTCTCTGCTATTTCCCTTCATCCATCCACTGCCATTTCATCCAGAGCTCCAGCCTGCGCTCCCCCCACAGTTCCCCGAGGGACACCTGCAAGGTGTCATGCTCCTTCAATACCAGGGCTGAGAGCCGAGGAGGCCAAGCAAATCCTGAGCACAGTGAGAAGGTTCTGCTCAACCTTGAGGAGGTGAAGGTGAGAGGAAGAAACATGGACACTGTTTACATTTCATGAGATGCAGTGAATCATTTTGTTGCATGCTCCCAGATGTTTTTTTCAGTGGTATGTCCATAAATCTATAAAAGATGGAACTGTCAGCCTGCATGTGTGTATTTGTCTGTCTGTCCTTTTGCGGATGTGTATATTTATGCTGACCTTTATAAACTAGGTGTTGCGTCGGAGCCTGGAGGTTAGCATGCGTCGGAGCAGCCATGGCTCAGCGGGGGAGGATTCAGAGGAAGAGTGGGTGGAGGAGCAGATTGAGAGGGAGGAAAGCACAGAGAGTCTGGAGGAGCTGGGGCTGCCTCCCTCTTCCACCAAGACCTCCTCCATCTCCTCCTCTTCCCATCTCCACCCTCGACCCAGCGGCTCCCACAGCCAATTCGATTCAGCAGATCTCATCGTGCTGGACTTTGGACCCTCGCCTAAAGGTAGGTTTCAGCATCCTCTGTAGAAATTCCTTATTGATTTTTAGGCTGAGTCTTAATTGTCCAGAGTGGTTCTGCCTCCTCTCACTATCTGCTTCATCAGCATTGACCTGTAGACGAGAAGAGGCAAGTGCGTCGGATAGCTCTGCAAGCTAAATGTCCTCGGTTAGTCAGCACATGTTGCAGGCAGAAAGATTTATGCTTGTGTTCTTCCAGTGATGTTCTTTTTTCCATGTTTCAGGTCGTATGGGTGACCGCTCTCTGTCCGCCAGGAGGAAAGACAACATTGAGACCTACATACCCACCAAGCCTATGTTGGTGAAGAGCAAAACATTAGACAGGCCACCTTCCAAGGATGGTCAGAGTAATTCTTAACTTATTAGCATGGCTGCAATAAATGTACATTGCATGTTTTGAAAATGTGGTACACGCTAAATATCCACTTCATGGTTATCTCTAAAATATAGAGCATGCAGTCTAAAAATGGCAGATATCTCATTTTGGAATGAAACTCTTTTGAAAGGTTCATGCACAGTGCAGTGCATGTATGTCGTTGACAAGACCTGTCTTCTCCTTAAGGGCCATGGAGTCGGATAGAGAGGCCCCTGTCAGCGGCCAGGAAGGCCTCCGGCGGCCAGGAAGACCCAGAGGAGATGGCGAGCAAGGTGCGCCAGGCCATCCAGAGAGAGAACAGCCCCCTGCCGAGCCCCGAGCCCTTCAGCCGCCACACGGTCTGACCGCCTCGCCCTGCACTCCTCCCACCTTCACTCCACTGCTCCTTGAAAATAATGTCTTCACTATTAACAGTTGTTTTTGTTGCCTTTTTTTGTGCATACTTTTTATATGGTGATCAAGGACTTGAGGTGATTGTCAACTTGGGATACAGCACCACATAGTCCCA
The DNA here is from genome assembly GCA_034670385.1 of Hoplostethus mediterraneus. NCBI lineage: Eukaryota > Metazoa > Chordata > Actinopteri > Trachichthyiformes > Trachichthyidae > Hoplostethus > Hoplostethus mediterraneus. The sequence goes on from JAXDDW010000067.1 coordinate 351,931, forward strand.
TAGTATCTGCCTAGAACACTGTCCTCGCCGTGTCCTCCCATAGCTCTGTGCACGTGGACTCTAGATTTGAGACGGTGACAGAAGTCTGGATTTGGCTTACGCGTAAAAACCTAATCGAAAAAACTCATTTAGCTCCGTCTCTGTTTTGCTTCCTCCTCATCCAGGGTAGGGGACACCAGATGATGAATGGCTCCCTGCATGAGAACAGCCGCGACAAAGATGAGAACAGTGTCACCAAGGCCATGCACAGGATCACCCTCATGGGCCCCAGGTATACTGATGGGACGGGGCATTTAAACGCACAAATAGATACCTTGTTAACAGAGGTTTCCTAGCTGTGAGAAGGACACCGTGTACTTGTGCTAATACTGTACTCCCTGGGAAGGCAGTGCAGAACAAAAGTAATTATGTCTCACAGAAATATATGTTGTGGAAGCTCACTAACCTTGAAGAATGAATAGCCCAGTGCTCAGCCCGCCCCTCCCCCACATACTTCAAGGTCAAAGACAATAGATAAAGCAACAGAATTGAGGATTTCATCCTTCTGTTCAGGCAACAGCAGAAACTACTGAGAGCCCTGGAGCAACTTGAAGCCGGCCCTGGCTACAACATCTCTCAGTGTGTCAAAACAGACAACAGCAAACAGCCGGTGAGTCGCGAGTGGTCACCATTAAGAATGAACAAGAATGAATGACACACAAGTCACAAGTCGTTTCTAATCTGCCGCGAGGAAACGCTTCCAACGAGTATGTATGTATGTATGTTTGTGTTGTCGTTACAGAGAAGGCAGTCCTTGGCAGAGGTGACGCCCACTCTTTACGTTACCATGGAGATCCTGTCGAACTGGGGGAGTGCTTTGCAAGTGGGGCTGACTGAGTTGCAGTTCTTCTGCCCCAGGAACAAGAAGCTGTACGTGTCACCTCACGACCTGGACATCAGGAATGCTGACTATCCCGGGAATCTGGGGGCGCTGGTCAACGGCAAGGCGAAGGTGAGTCTCCGCTTGCTTCCTCACAATCATATTTCGATGATTGCTGCTTGTTGGTAGGGCTGCACAATTTTAGTTTGTTCCCTTCTACACGCTATCAATTAAACTTTATGCACTAAGTTGTCTGGCCAGTAGCGAGAGGAAAGGAAGAGAGGCAAGTCAGCTGGAAAATGTTAGAACTTTATTGATCAGGTTTTAAATGCTGCAGTCAGTTGCATTTCAATTGGATTTGAACAGACTAAATATGCTCAGTTAAAACTTTCCAATGCCATGACCAAGGTTTTGTTGTTGTTTTTGTCTTTCCTCTTGGGTTGACAGACCACGAAGGACCGCCACATGTGGATGTGTCCGTTCCACCCCCCCATCCAGCTCTACTTCATCATCAGGAACACGGAGCGCTCCTCAGACTTCGGAATATCCCGCATCAAAATCTGGAACTACAACAGAAGCCTCAACGTCAGTGCTTTTTCTTTGTTTGTTATTTTGTGAGGGGGGTGTTAATTGTATAATGTTATATAAGTTCAATTTAACTCAGTTGTTAAAAATGTGTGCAATCCTTTCCACACATCCCTTTGATTATCCTTCTCTCGAGTTCAGAGATTATTCAACGCTCCGTGTTTAGCTGGCTGGGGCAGCCGAGCGCATAATTCCAATATGCCGTGTGTAGTCACTGTGATGAGGGGTGACCATATTGGCGGGGTTGCATAGGGGGTGTGGTTCTCTTTAAGCAGTGGCTGGCTGAGCTGCCAGTCAGTCGGTCCAAATGTGGAACAGTGAGAGATTAGCCCCAGAGGATTAGTGTTCGGGGGAAACCTGGGCTGCTGCCTCACTGCTGTTCACAAAGGGGTAAAAAGACCCCGTGATGATGTCTCTTTCTGGCAATCTACAACTATATAGAAATACATGGTGCATCATGGGTAGCGGATTGCGAATGCGTGTCCTGTAAGGTAAGAAGCTATCAGTTTAAAACAGGGAGCCGGCTGACCTGCAGGTCCACTGTGATTTACTGACTAGCGGATCGAGGAGATTTGAGTTGGGCTTTAGCCATCTCTCCATGGCAGCCACCACTTTGTGGCTGTGAGAAGGCTACTTACTGCTAGCTGAAAGAGTTCATGGTCTACATTAAGAAATAGATACAAGAATCAATTCTTCTTCCTTCTTTTCTGTCTGATTTATTGTATTTGATTCCATTATCAACCGCTTTACTTTTTTCATCTCACCTTTCGCCTTTGTGTTTGGTGCTTGTGTTGCTTTGTGTTTCCTTGACAAAAAAGTAGAATTAGAATAATTTTGTCAAGTGAAGATATAATGTGAAATGTTAAACAAATATTTTCTTGTAACCCAAAACACAACAAGAGTGTGCTTCCTTTTGCACACTACATTTGAACCTTATATCTTCACATATTCATTCATGTTCATTTTAACAGTAGAGAGTATTATGCGTCAAACAAAGTAATCCCAAATAATTCGGTATTTTACAGCACAACAGCTAAAAGTCAATTTGTATGCAAATGTTTGAACATGACGTGATTTAAGGGTGCAGGTAAATTGAGGCGTGTTCTTTTTCAGGAGCTGGACATTGGTGCACGGCATGTGAAGCTGTACCTCAACAGCACGCTGGTGTTTGAAGGTGAGCTAGAGAAGGGCTGCGGCAACCAGGTCTTTGACTACAGCACCACCATCGACCTCCAGGCATACCAGGTCTCAGAGTCCTTCTCGCCCAGCCCCGTGTCTTCGGGCAACAACCTGCGGGGCGCTAGCCCCCAGCGCCATGACGATAGGAAGGGTCTGGAAGACGGCAGCGCCCAGCGAGACAACAGTTCGAGTCTCCAGCCTGCAGAGGCTGAAGGCCAGGCTAAGATAGACATGCAGGACAAATCACATACACCGCTACCACAAATCACTCCTTCACCAGCGCCGACCTCATCCTCCGCCCTGAGCCCCTCCATGCAAAAGACCTCCTTTGACCTGCCTGCTTCAGAAGAACCCCTCCCTCTCAGGCAGCAGCTGGAGCAGCCAGTCCAGCCGCCGGCACCCATGGAGCAGACGGTCACCACCCAGCCCTCCTCCTCTCGGGTGGCCCCCCAGTGGCTGCAGCCCCTGAGTAGGGGAGCCCCCGAGGGCTGCGAAGCCAGCAGGGACAGGGAGAGGCCCCGGTGGCTGGTGCCTCAGCAGTCTGTGGAGCCCAAACCCGCTTCTGCCTCCTCGGCCTCCTCGATGCTCCCGGAGCTGTCGTGTAACCCCGGCCGAGTGTGCAGAGGGATGGAGAGGACGGTGAATGGGGGTCAGTGGAAGGCTGACTCTCTGGACCTGAGCTGCGACCTGCTGGAGGAGCTCGGGGAGCAGAGACAGACAGACCGGCCCATCAGTGGACGCAGGAGCTCATTCAGAAACGCTGCCAGGCAGACAGAGGAGCAACACCTCGGAGCTACTGCACTCTCAAGCACTGGTAGGCTAGGCTGCTAATATTTCATTATCGCTCTCCTGTAGTAGTAGTAGTAGTACTAATATAATGTCTTAGACAGTTGTATTACATTTAACATTGAACTAGTGTGTAATGCACAAGCACTGAATCAGAACATATCAGAACTGATCAAAGATATCATGATTTCTCAACAACATGGAGCTTCTGGTGGATGTTTTTGATCACCACATGTCAGAACTGAACCCTTGGCTCCCACAGTTACTCTCTCAGATGTGGATTTGATGCAGTCGTCTTAACGTTAGTCAGAGTACGTTTGTGTGTTGAGGGTGAGCCGGTTAGTGTGATGCTTGTCATTATCGGACTGGTTGAACAAAGTGGAGTGTCTCTCTTTCCACTGCTATTTGATTTATTTTTTTAAATTTAAAACATGTAATGGAAGTCGGCATCTCTGGGGATCTTTTGAGATTATAGAAGAGGGCAGATTCCCACTTTACAAATCTGACTGCCGCTTCCATTATAATCCCTTGATCTTTCAGACTACAGGCAAATGAACTACCAGACTTCAGAGGCTGTTTGCTCTCTCACGCACACGCACACGCACACACACACACATACAGAGAGAGAATAAGCTGTAGAGGAAGTGCACTCTAACAATCCTTTGCCTGTGAACACATGAGAATACAGTCTGTCAGTCAGTCAGTCAGTCAGGTGGAGGCAGGCGTTTGTACAGCAGCTGTTTGACACTGGGGATGATTGGTTCAAACATTTGAGAAATTTACAACGGGACAGAAATGAGACTTGAGGGTCTCACAAACTTAACTTGTGTTTTTGTTTTGTTCAATATTCAGTGCTAACTGAAGGCTGTTTATAATTAGACCTCAACAGTACCTTTATGTAGGCCTTCTGTGTTTGTGTATTCCCCAGAGGAGCCGTTGTCATTAGTAACCACTAACAGGAGACAGCGCACCCCTCGGGCCCAGTTACGCAGCCAACAGGATGACACCCTCATGGAGTCCTGGGACTCTCTTACCAAGTTCAACCAGTGCCAGCGTGGACGCATCTCCAACATGGGCTTTGAGGGTGACATCTTTGACGAGTTCCTCCAGCGTCAGGGCCGGGGCCCACCCACAAACCCTGTCAACTCCTCCACGGCGCCCAGGAGCCCCCTCTCCTCCCTGGCCCCCCAAGGAGGCCTATTCGAAGACCCAGAGGATGATCCATCCACAGAGCGGGAGGAAGAGTTTGAGATCCCAGTGCTGCCTCAGGGCCAACGGCTGGTCATCAACATCCTGTCCACCTGGGGCGACCGCCACTACGTGGGTCTCAACGGCCTGGAGGTGTTCAGCTCAAGCGGAGAGCCCCTCCGTCCTGCTCACATCCGCGCCGACCCTCCAGACATCAACATTCTCCCGGCTTACGGCAAGGACCCACGTGTGGTCAGCAACCTGATCGATGGGGTTAACCGCACTCAGGACGACATGCACCTCTGGCTGGCCCCCTTCACCCCTGGCCGCAGTCATGTCGTCTTCCTGGACTTCGGAGCTGCCCACCAGGTGGCCATGATCCGTGTGTGGAACTACAACAAGTCGCGCATCCACTCCTTCCGAGGGGTGAAGGAAGTGGAGATGCTGCTGGATGGAAGGTGCATCTTTAGGGGCGAGATCGCCAAGGCCTCAGGGACCCTGTCTGGAGGTAGCTCAACAGGATAGGCTTTCTACTTTTTATAGGCCTTTGTTGTGATTTTTACTCAGCTGACTTTTTTTCACTAAACTACTAAACTTTGCTTAGAGAACCTCTAAATTGCAACATGTACTGCTAGTTTAGTTTAGTTGTATTTCTCCATTGTAACCGCAGGACTGGACCAGTTTGGGGACACTATCCTGTTCACCACTGATGATGAGATCCTGGAGGCGATGTCTCGTTTTGACGAAACCTTCCAAAGCGAGGGCGAGGGTCCCGGGAGCCTGGTGTACGAGGAGGAGCTGCAGAGACCCCGCACTGCCGATGGAGAGGGGGAGGAAAGGCCCTTCACACAGGCTGGCTTCCGAGAGGAAGACCTCACTGTAAGTACAGGACATGTCATGGGAAAATCATGGAATTTCTTGAACAAAATTGTGTAAGAACCCGGAGTTTTTATGATTCTCACATAGCTGGTGCATTATTTTAGGCATCAGATTGAGGAATTGAGCCATGAGGGCATCAGCAAGATGGTGTAATGCAATTAAGTTTCTGAAATGTGTTCATATCCTCTCAGTTGAAACTCCACCTCAACCCCACCGTAAGCCAGTCTGAGGAGAACATGGAACATATCCCTGGGATGTACACTGGAAAGTGTGAGTACATGCCACCACATAAACAATATCCTGTCGTCACATCTTAGAGGACTGGCTCTGGTTAAGGGTTTGATTTTCATCCTTAAGACACTGACCTTACAATGACTGGATGTGTTTGTCTACCCCGCCCCAGGCCTTAGACTAGAGCTGGTGTTGACGTGGGGGGACTCTCACTACTCTGGTCTGACGGGGCTGGAGGTGGTGGGGCAGGAGGGAGAGAGTTTACCTTTGGACCTCAGTATGATGGCTGCCTCGCCCAGGGATCTCAACGACCTGCCTGAGAATGGACAGGACCTACGCACCCTCGATAAGTACGTCTGACACCTCGTTCTGTGTGAGCATTTAGCTGATGCTCTTACCCAAAGGTACAATGTGTGCCATACTATAAGTTTAATTTCTGATATCACAAAATGTAACCAATAGTAAGAGTGCAACCCCTTTCTCCCCCTATCCTGCTGCCGGGGAAAAGCTACTGATAGTATTTCCTGTTGCGAGCCAAATATCGCCGTCATAATCATTATTGTTTGGTTCAGTCTCCAATGTTGAGATGTCTTCTTTCCTTACCCAGGCTTATAGATGGTCACAACATCACCACAGAAGACCAGCACATGTGGCTGATCCCTTTCTCCTATGGAGAGCCCCACACCCTGACCATCACCTTTGACAAGACCCAGACCATTGCTGGACTCCGTGTCTGGAACTACAACAAGACCCCAGAGGACTCTTACAGAGGGGTGAGACACTCAACCAATATGATACCATAAACAGTGTATACCACCAAGAGATGTAATATGATGAAGAAGCTATACAACATTTAGTACAATCACAATATTGTCAATTACTTATTTCACAAGATCAATCTTTATTGTTGATTGTATTTGTAAGATGATAGTGAAATCATCTGAATGAAGTAGTAGCTATTTTGGCTTGTATGAAGCAGAGTGATGTAATCCAAGCGTCATGAGCCCTTCAATGAATCATCAAAATATGGAGGAGTGTGTCAACGAGCAGGAGTACCTAACAAAGTGGCCGGCGAGTGTTCATGAGTAAGAACACACACATCCCAGTCTCAACCAGGTGATCATCTGTTTCAGGTGAAGGTGGTCCACGTGTTCATGGACGATGCGGCCATCTCCCCAGCAGAGGGTTTCCTCATCAGGAAAGGACCAGGCAACTGCCACTTTGACTTTGCCCAGGAGATCCTCTTCATAGACTTCCTCCAGACCCCCACCGACAGCAAGACCACCGAGGACTACTCGCACAAGTAGGGACCGGGAGTTCGGATTCACTTAGTTAGCTAGTATGTGTATGTTGTGTGAACTGCATCTTCCCAACTGTAACTGTTGTCTTCTCTAAATCAGGGGAGGCTCTAAGAAACAAGAGCAGGCCAGCATGGACTACGAAGCCCCCATCATGCCTTGTGGGTGTATCCTCTCTTTAATTGTGACAGCGTACACACACTGCCTTACCAACTCAACGGGTTGGACAGCTTTGTTTTAAATGAATGGAAAGAGAGGTTCTGTTTTGATGATTGTTCCAGACCAGACCCTGACGTGTCTTGATGACGACACAAGGTCTTCCATGTCATGTTGTCCTTGACCTTTACCCTGCCAGTTATCTTCCAGCTGCAGCTGTTAACAACCTGGGGAGACCCGTACTACATCGGCCTCAACGGCCTCGAGTTCTACGACCAGAACAACGACAAGATCAATCTCAGTGACAACAGTATCCTCTCTGATGCCTTAACATCAATCCTCATGGAATACGTACATAGAATCTGTCACATTGATGTGTTGCTGTGGTTGCTTTGTGGGAGGGCGTGGAGCATCACTCATCACTAATGGGGAGACTTTCAGTTTCAGTTTGAAGAGGTCTGTTCCTCAACGTTACGTCTCTCAGACATCGCTGCTTTCCCAGACAGTGTAAACGTGCTGGACAGTGTGAACGGTGATGTGAGGACTCCAGATAAACTGGTGGATGGAGTCAACAGCACCTATGATGGAAGGCACATGTGGCTGGCCCCGGTGCTGCCTGGACTGGTAAGGATGCGTATGAGGGGAGCAACCGTACTGCAGCCAGTTCACAGACGTCTCTGCCCTACGTGCTTTGAGTGTGCCGGTCGTGTTTCTCACAGGTGAACCGTGTGTACGTCATATTTGACCAGCCAGTGACCGTGTCCATGATCAAGCTGTGGAACTACTCCAAGACGCCGCATAGAGGGGTGAAGGAGTTTGGGGTGAGCCTCCCGGTCTGCTACAAGCCACGCACTCACCTTCTTACTTTTTGCGCACGAGGCGTGCAATATCCTTGTGTGTTCGTGTGTGCAGCTGCTGGTGGACGACCTCCTGGTGTATAACGGCATCTTGGACAGCGTGACCCACATGGCGCGAGGTATTCTGCCGACCTGTGACCCAGTGGTGCCCTACCACACCATCCTCTTCACTGACAACGCCTACATCGCCCACCGTGAGAGGAACACAGTCATCAGGTACCCTGGCATCTTGGGACGCGTGCGGCTTGACCCAGACATAAGGATGTGATTGGTTGCACACTGCCTGTTGCAAAAAAAAATACCGATTGCTGATTTGCTCTGCACCCTTTCTGCAACTTGTCACGCATGTTGCATTACATTATTGGTACACAGTGTACATCTATGATAAGCCTCGTCCAGCGGGGAGTATTCCCTTTTGCACACTGTAGGTGAAATCGAGTGTCAAAGGATCCCAGTCAGAGAACGTCTTACCTTTTTTAGATAGTTGTTGAGTAATATCACTGATTGGTTGATAAAACCCCATTACCCCCAAGTAGTGAGTTGTTTTGAACAGAGCTGTGCTCTTCTCCACCCCAGCCCCCGTGGCAGCAGACACCACCAACAGTGAGTAACAGAGCCCTGAAAGCCCCGTGTCAGCACCCCCCTGTGGTCGATCCGTGTATTGAAGATTCCTCCCAACACCTTCGAATGTCCCCCCAGTCATCCCTCACCCTCACCCCACAGTTTAGCTTGTGATGCCTCCCTCCCCTTCTCCCTCCCTTATCTCTCCAGCTCCATCTTTGGTCTCACGGCCTGGACCTGCTGGCTTCAAGCTTCGCTGTCAATCAGGCCTCCATTTTGTGTTTTTCCCTATTCCAAGTTCCCATAGGCGTGACTAGATGAAGTATTCACCAAAGTGTAACTGCTGCGGCTTCTTGTTGCGTTTCAGTAATTATGTGGAGGACCAGGATGTGAAGATGACCAATGACAATCAGATCGTCCATCACAACAAGAGGAAGCAGACGGCAGATCCAGGTGAGCTCGCTAAACAAAGTGTCCTGGGTGCAAAACATTAAACAGTAAAACATTCCTTGAGTCTAATCTTCATTTTTTTTAACGCTCAACTAAAAAGCTTTATTTGTTCTCCCTCGATGCAGCTCTTCGCCCTAAAACCTGCATGACCGACGCAGGGAGGGGAAAGAGGTACTGACCTAACAGACGGATGTGGATTCAGGTCACGCTGCTCATTCAGAGGAAACTGAAGGGGAGGAGCTATGGCTGACTGTTTCAGCCTCCTTTACAAAAACAATCCCAAAGCGCTCCGTCGGCCTCTTTTCCACCGTTTGAAATTGGGGCGACGAGGTCCCCGCTGAGGAGGACGGACTTGCACAGGACACAGTCGGTTTGCACACGCCCCGCAGGATTCTGCTTCACGGTTGGCTGGCTCCCCCGTTCCCTCACCACATAGACACACCCACAGATGCGTATTCTCCAGAACCCTGTATAGTTGCCCCTGTTGTCCCTCCCACGGTGCCAGGGTAAACCTGCGAGGCTGCCGTCTGTCAGCCCTATGATTGTGCCTCGTTCTAATCACTCTTTTCCGTGGCTGCTAATTGTGACTTTTGTGCTGCGTACTTAAATGCTGCTTGTATCGATACTCAAAGATAAGCTCCGAGGGCCACACAGGGACACGCCGACGAGCAGACTTTAACCACATCTGATTTATGATAGCCCTACGATAACTAACACACCCGGCAGTGTGCACCAACCAATCATAATGCTATGCAGACACTAGTTTCTATCTATGAACAATTTCTATCTTCTGGCTGATATGTTACAAAGGCTAGCGGTTTTACTGGGTGGCAAAAGACGTTCTCACCTTTGGAAGATTTATATGGATGCCTGAAGTGGTACCCTAGTTGTATAAAGTACAACAAGAGGATTTTGGTACATTTTAGCTAAAACAAAGACTACAGCTGTACTAGGCTACATTGGCTATTCAGACTACATCTTCTTAGACAAATATTTGGCTGAATTTGGTATCGATTCATATCTTTTTTCCAAGTACAACATTTTTCTGCTCAGCATCAGGTACATTCGTCAAGACTTGTTTGCTATCCAAGTGACCTTGACTGAGTTGCTACAGAGGGTAGAAGCCGTTCCAATCATTTGGTTGGAAATAGAAAAGGGAAAAAATCTACATTGGCCAGTTGTGTTTGGATTTCGAGTCGCTAACTTCTAATATGCAAGCACTGTTGACATACCTCAACCGGAGGGGAGTTATCTTTAAAAAGGGATGAAATCTGGTTCTACCTTGATTATAATACTTAGTACTTGGTGTTGTACAAACTGTAGTATTTTGTTGCATGGGACAGTCTCCTCGGCGTTGGCTGAAGGTACCAACTTAAAATGTTAGACAGTTTGTGTTTTGAAAAGATTTGCTGCTTCATTGAGCCACACTATAGCCTGTTTCATACTCCAAGTCCTTACTTATGGTGGGAGGAATCTGATGGTATACGAAATGCAGTTTTATGTATTTAATTTCAACGTGTCTAACAGCAACAATAGTCCTCACCCTGTATCTCAGTCCTGCTCCGTGTGGTGGCGGCTATGATTGTACGTTAGACATTCTGTGTTTAAAATATTTAATTATTTTTCTAATCTTGTTTAAATGTGTATATTTGCTGTAGGTATATTTGAATAAATAAAAGAAAGTCTTCACGTTTCTGAAAAAGATGAACTCCTCATTGTTGGCTTACATTTCTAGTCTTTGCTTAGGCCAGTGTAGAGACCAGCCTGTAGACTCAGTGGAGCGAGTCTCTACCTACCATGGGTGAAGGTCGTCTTTTCACCGTAGACTTCAGATGTGTCTGACCATGCAGGCCTGTAGCACTGTCCTGACTGGACCTGGTACCGTTGTGTTTCAGAAATGATCTCCACATATTGAGGGAATAATAACCAGTGTTGAGAGAAAGTCAAAAGGACCCTTGAGCTCCATAAATATTGCCTGAGACATTTTAATGCAGAAACTGCAATACAATTCTTGTCTTTTGTATTATAATCACATTCAGTAGTGGAAAGAGTAGTAGTGGTGGAGCCACCTACCACTTCTACAAACATTTAGCGGTGAATAGCACGACAGCTTTGGAGACGAAACCTTTAGATTTTTCCTGGAAAGGTCCCGTCTGCTCTCTGGTCATCCCACTTCTGGATCTAAGCAGCAGAAAATGCAGCGAAAAACTTAGTTTGAAACCTGAACATGGTTCTTTCTATCTTGAATGCTCATATTGACTCATTTGAATTGAATTGCTTAAATCTTTTAACCTTAATGAAAGTTCTTTGACCTCCTAGCTGAACAGCAAACTGAACAGCCCACACAACCGTGTATACAACCACCATTTATATTTTACTATTTACATTGTGTTTGTCTCTCTTAGAACGACTGAGCTAATGGAAAAGTTCAGAAGTGGTCCATATTTACCCAGGACATGGGGCAGAGTGATTTGTAGACCCTCTTGTACCAATCACAGGGGGCAGTGTCAACTCCTTTGGCGTCCAGGGTTTTTTGGCAGCGGTGATAGTCTATAAATAAAGCAACAACAATAAATATGAAAATCCAAGATTAAGTGGTTCTTAAAACATCTCAAATTGGATCGCATCCAGCTCAGAGTTGAGAGGTCAACATCTTTAAATATCCTAGAAGAGCTAGGACAGATGTTTTAACAGCAGCTCTCCACAAGGGCAAGTGCCCCTGGCTTGAGCCATCATAGTAATATCTAATTGAAGTTAATGCCATTAACCACATGTCTTCATGGTTTTTAACTTTTATTACATGAGTATTTCATCTTCATTTCCAAATGTGAGAAGGGCTTGGGAGCCCAGTTGAATACTTCGACCTTGACCTTGGCCAGCCTTACCCAGGTAGTTAGACCAGCAGTTCCTCGTCTGGTTCTGGTTGGGGAACCTGGCGTCAAACGGAGCAGTGCGGTACTTCTCCAGCTTGGCTTGGATGTCTTCAGCCATTTTCACTTAGGTCAACAGTCTTCAGGACGATAGAGGGGGCAAGAAAGAGACGTTTCTGTCACACAAACTGAAGCTGCAATGCCTGGAGATGGAGTTCACTACAGCCGCAACTCCATTTACAGCAGGTGTGAGTTAACTTCCTATGCGCGCCGATGAAGGTTTAGAGGATTCATTTGGGGTTTCAGCGGGCTGCGACACACTGAAGATGATTCTGGATATGTAGAGCATGTTTTAACCCAGATAAAATATTGAATAACACCGGAAACTACAACCGGTTATAAAAACAAGTGATTGGTGTTATTCAACGCATCAGCTTTTCACTTGTTTTATTAGAAAAAAACACCTGTATGAAGCAGAATATACGCCACCATATTTACACGCTTGCTTATCAATAGCCTGTCAAAACATGTCCTCTTTACATATCGACTAGTTTCATTCTTGTTAATCTGACCAATATACATCTAATGTTGTAGCCTATGTAAGCAAGTACTTTAATTGTTAATACTACAGAGTGAAATATAGACAGAAATGTGGAGAATTAAGCGCTAATGAAATTAAGTGGTATCATTTTCAGACCAGCAGGCTGAGCCTTATTCAGTGTAATACTCTTTCATAATGCACGTGCAGCCCTTAAATAACTGTGATGTCGTTTTTGAGTAAATATAAGTATGTATTAAAAATGTTACCTTTTGTTGCAGAAGTGACTTCTATACCGGACGGTGCTGCGTTCCTCTGATAAGCAGCCAGCCAAGCCACGCGCGTCATCAGTCTGACGGCACTGTAGCCGTGCAGTCCTATCATAATGGTATGGCGGATTCAGGTCACGTTTGAATGACAGCCAACTGGGGTCATAGCTCAGAGCACCGACAGGTTCGATCTAAATGATCAGTGATGAAGAAGCAAAAAAAGAAAAAACATTGGGATGCACTGGAAATATCACCAATGTGGAGGTGTTTGTATTAGTTTATTAGTTGTATGTTTCACACACACTGTTGTATTGTTCTATTCAAGGCGGAAGTATTTTGTCTTCCAGTGTCCATGTTAATCATTAATGAAATATATATATGAAAGATATATATGAAATATATCTCAGGAGGTTACACATGCGCACTAGCCCCTGTTATTCCCCCCCCTCCTTTACATATCTATATTATATAATATGTATGTAAATCTCATGTAAAAAAACGGGACAACTGTTGCTTGTCTAAACTAAACCAGGAACTTACTCTCTAGGAATTACAGATGTCAGGTCGTTGGGGGGCGCAAGTGAAAGCATGCGCGCAACAGGGATCATGTGAATGGGGACTGTGGTTATGGGTCCTATCAGGTGATATCAAGGGATAGAAGAGCACGGTGCCCAGTTATTTAGCCGGTCGGTTATCTTTGTGCTCTCGATTGGGCATCATCATAGGTAGTACTTCATTTTGGCTACAGAAGCTATATTCACTTCCGCCCAAGACTTGAAAACACATATTAAAATATGGTCACAGTAATGGAGGTATTCCGGCCATGGACTGTGGACTTGGATGCAATCCTTCTTTACTGACAATCGGTTCAGTCTGTTTGTGCAGCCACGGTAAAGATGTGTCCGCCCGGTATTGCCTCAGTAAACCTCCACAAATTGAGCGTCCAGTTTGTGCGAGCATCCAAATCCCATCAGCCTTGTTTCACTGCGTCCATGCCGTATAGGCTCTTCCTGTTATTCGGGGTTGAAGGTCTGATTACTTCTCCACAAGGAGCGAACTTCCATTGCCAACATTATTCACTAGGAGAGCGGGTATAGCCGTGCGCGTCACGCGGAGTAAACCACGCGCCGCTGACAACCAGCCAGCATGGCAGCGGGACGTTGCCCACTACATCCCAGTACATGCGCATGTACTGAGTGCAGACATAACACAAGAGGGCAGCACGATGTTGCCGAACCTCCACCAAAGTGTCGGTAGCATCCCGGTGGACCCATCAATGAAATTACATGAGACTATTTCTTCTAAAAGTACAGTTTAATATTGCTCAAATTCAACCATATCAAGTAAAAAGAGAAGGAAACGTATATTCCACAGGTTCAATATATTAATGTACGGCAAAAAATAAAAACATTATCACTCATTTTTAAAAGGCATACATGTTTGACAAACCACCTTTACAAGGAGCTATAGCTATGTTGAAACTTTGAAACTGAAGTGCTGAATGCCTCAATGAGGTTTGCAGTTCTGTCAGTGTACACTAAAGGCATCACTAGTTACAGCATCTTGGATTGAGTAAGAACCCTCTAATGGCATATGATTGTCATCTACAGTACCTTTGACTGCAAAACTGCCTTGTCAAAGCTTTTGGAAGCAGGATCAAAAATACTCACATCAACCACAGCATTGTATATCTTCAACTACCAATTTACATCTGTTTCATAGTGTTAAAGCAAGTTCACCAGAAAAACCAACCGAGTGAAACTATGGAAAACACATATTGTGCAACCATGCATTAAGGCTATTGTAACTTGGGAACTATGACCTTTTCTATTGGCATGCTTTTGCTGCCTTTAAAAGCACAATGCAGCAATCCGTTGCATAGATCCACATCGTAATCCAGCTGATAAGAGTGCATAAAGAAAACAGAGCATTACACTGATGCTTAAAAGTGCAAGGAAATAATACAGCAAGTCAGGTCGTCTTGATGAACAGTCTGAAAAACAGGATTGTCAGGAGACAGTAGGTTTACAGGAAGTAGATGAGGATGACCTTAAGATAGTATGCATCCAAACAGGTCTGAGAAAAGTTAGTGTCTAGTTTGTCCAATAGTCATATGGAAAGATCCTATCAAATCAAGTCAAACAAGGTGCACTAAACACAAAGGGATTTGTTTGGTTGTCAGTAGTCATAAGGCCGTCATAGCTAATGTACACACTTTGGTTGTTAAAGTCAGGTCAAGCTACTGTACAGTTAGCTATGTCATATGGTTGCAGCATTGAGGATATACTGTACATGTTACAATTGGTCCCATCACTCGTCACTGAAGCGGAGTCGGTTGAAGGCCTCTTTGATGTCGTCGTTGGTCTCTGAAATGCTGCCGGTTCCAATGCGGAGAACCCTGCTGGTGGGGACGTCCTGCTTCAGCTTTCGCTTGCCTAGGACCACAGTGCCCTCCGCACCCTCGCTCCCCGGGCCCGTCAGCAGGATGTAACAAGCATGGCGCCCGCGCTCCAACAACGTGGCTAGGATAAGCACACACATGGTCATGTATTATTCACCCCAGCGGCAGCCCCCATACCCACAACCACCAATGATTCGCACCCTTGATTTGTCTACCCAAATTAAAATTATAGGCATCTGTTTGAGTGAACGAAATCCAAATAACAAGAGAAAAAACACCTTTAAATGCAATGATGTGTTCCATGACATTGGTTGACTCTAGGAGGACTTTAGAATAGTGAGGATGCAGCATGTATGAACAGCGGTCACCAGGCACTGCCATCTGAAAGAAAACATTCATTTTAAACAGGTCTGTACTTTTATCATCTCTCACTCATTGCCATCTGTGTATAAGAGTTACTCCTCACAAAAGGTAGTGCACTCACAGAGGAGTTGGTCTCCGGGGGCATCATGCCCCAGAACATGAACACAGAGAAGGAGTTGAGGGTGTTAATTGAGGCCGGTCGGGGTGAGTTAGGACTGGCCAAGAGGTTGACTTCCCACAGCACACCACCTGACTTCCCATCCAGAATCATTACCTAATGGGAAGACACATAAAGGGAAATGCCCATTGAACTGGATGTCACCATACAAGAGAAGCAGGGCAAAGACAATTATGAAATTAGGGTTTGTTATTGAAAGGATTTGTAATTGCTGAGTGGAATTTGGTATCACAGTAGTGTTTGTACTGTTGCGACCCAACTTACCCTCTTTGTGCTGTTGCCAATATCCTCCTCAACCACTATGTCAAGTATACCATCTTTGTTAAAGTGACCAAAGGAGGGCTCACTGAGTGAATGAGAAGAATAGATGAGAAGATGTATTTGACTCAAAGAGCTTGGTTGCAATCACAGAGTATGATACTGTATGTTAAAGGTGCATTAAGCAAGTAAGATCTTTACTGTCCCATAGCACACATTAAAATACATCTATAGGGGTTTGATAGGGTTATTGATTACCAATGACAATCACTTAGCCAGGC
This sequence comes from Hoplostethus mediterraneus, assembly GCA_034670385.1. NCBI lineage: Eukaryota > Metazoa > Chordata > Actinopteri > Trachichthyiformes > Trachichthyidae > Hoplostethus > Hoplostethus mediterraneus. Next base: position 368,118 of record JAXDDW010000067.1, read on the forward strand.
ACTGAGATTTCTAGCTCACTTTCTGGCCCATACTCCAACCCTCCCCTCACATTTTCAACTGCTCAAACATGGAGGACAGTGCTAAGAGTGAGTGACAGATCACGTTTTGTTCTCAATTCAAAAAAAAGCAAATGAAAAAGCAGCATTATTTTGTATCATGATACATTACCTCTTTACTAGACGTTTCTGTCGGATCTCTGCTCTAATTAACTAGCTTCCATTACAGGATACCGTAAGCTTGGTGGCCAGTAGAGGTCAATAAAAGTCATAAATTACTTAATGCCCTAGCTCTATTAGAAATCCACAGACGTACCTGAGGACTGTGCTGGTATTGGATCTCCACAGTATTTGCAAACTGTTTCCATCTACTAATACCACCTCCTCCCTGGTCACTAGCAGCAGGTTGGAGGGATTGTCTTTGGTCCCCGTTCTCAGCACTTGTCTCACCGAGTCTGACCTGTGGAGGAGAAAAATTATCATGATTACTAGCTCTTTGGTGAAATCTGTGTTTCAGACCTGGTTGCAGTTTAAGTCATAAAGGATAATTTTGGTATTTGGCTGCTTCTTACTCGTATACAGGTACAAGGCCAGAGGTGGCACTGGCTTTGCTCTCCCAGTGTTTATCCTTCTTGAGGCCTGCTTCCATCCCTGCTTTAGCCATGGCAGCAATCTTCCAAAGCGCCAGTCCATACAAGCCGTTGTCTGTGGAGGAATACAAGACAACTCATACCATCAACTGTATACAGATATCAAAACACAATGGTTAGATCAGACCTTGAAATCAATACATTTCCTAGCCCCGATATTAATACTGGAAAACCAAACCCACAGCATGTCATACTGAATCAATGCATTTCAAAATTGTTAGGATGGTCAACAGTGCACAGCAAGCTGGGTTAAATGTCAAAGCTGATCTCAGATACGAACCTCTCTGAAGCAGCACATAGTGAGACCCTTGGGCAGTGTAATGGAAAAGATGCATAGATGTCTCAGTTGAGTCCAGATCCACCACAGAACCAATCTGGATGCCCGTTTTCCCCGAGAGGAACATCAGCTTGGTCTGCAGACATGACAGGAGACATTTCTATTGGGCGAATATGATGTTGTTGCTATACTGACACATGATTCCATTGGCAAGGCTTGTCCTTTGTATATTATAGTAATAGTAGAGCTGATTATTACCAAAGAAATATTACAATGCTAAAATACTGAAGACTTCCAAAGAGGCCCTGTAAAGAGCCATTGAAAACAACGTGAGAGAGTCACAATATAGAACTTAATCTTTGACTGTAAGATACAAAGCTAGAAAATGAATCTAGCTGTAATAATTTACATCATAGGTGTTTACCTGTATGGTGTTAGGTGCAACTAGAGCCATATCACAGACCCTGTCCCCATCCAGATCTGGGACACTAAGGACAGACACATTTCTGTGCAAACTAAGTGTCTGAGGCTGCTGCCACCTGATAGCACCTGAAAACACAGACAGCACACAGTTTTTTTATTAGTAAAACTTCAGGAAAAACTTCAGGAAAAACTTCAGGAAAAACTTCAGGAAAAACTTCAGGAAAAACTTCAGGAAAAACTTCAGGAAAAACTTCAGTTAACAATTGGGATTCTTTATCTGGACAGCCAAAGACAAACTCGGGAAACAAAGGCAGCCTATGAAATGTAGGACAACTTTACTGGAACAATGCGCAATGCATTTAAAATGGTGCATGCATTCACAAAGCACATCATATGACATTCCAGCAAAGTTTCCTGGCACCTTTATCTCTCTTTTGGGTGATTCTGACAATTTAAAAACCTGCTGGAGTCAGGTATACAATTTAGATAACCAAGGATGACACAAAAGGGCTGTAGGCAATAGCTTATTTCCTCTATGTTCACAATGATCTACTATACCGCTGTTCGATGCCATTGTATATTTTGGTGACTACTAAAATACTTTTTTCATGTTATCCTCTACTTTCAGTTAAATGAGTGTGATAATGTCTATTCACAGTGTAGTAAACAGATCATGCACTACTTTATCACCACTCTGCCGCAATCATTTGGTCTAGAATTATTGTGTTACGTGATTTTTCAGAGACCTCCCCAAACACCAAAACAATTTGATGAATATGATCTGGACCAAAAGCTTTTGAGAAAATGTTAAAAAAAACTACACCGCCCTCAGTACAGTCATATACACCTCAGTTGCAAACAGTTATTATGTCAGATGGGATCATCTCCCCTAAAAAAATACTGAAGTTGATATGACAAGACAAAACACCAGAAATAGAAAGATTAGAGATTAGAGGTGTTTTTACCACAGTCGAAGTCTGCCTAGTCAATAGGCTGTCACTAAGTGAAAACTTCTCCAACCACAGCATAGACCAGGGGTGTCAAACTGTGTGCCATGGAGGGCCGAGAGTATGCAGGTTTTCGTTCCAACCCAAGAATACAGCAGGTGATTTCAGTGATTACCACACCTTCAACCAGAGAGGAGGGACTAATCAGTGAAATCACCTGCTGTATTCTTGGGTTGGAACGAAAACCTGCATACTCTCGGCCCTCCATGGCACACAGTTTGACACCCCTGGCATAGACCCATTACTTTGTTAAATGGTACAGAGGCAGAATGTGTTTATACCTCATAATATGTAATATATTTTAATGGAAAGGCAGGAAATTTACATTTGACGCATATCTAAAAATACAGATAGACTAAAAGAAATTTAGAAATAAATTTAGAAATCTATTTTCTACTTGCCATGTAGAATTATTTTTGGTATTATGACTATTTATATTTTAATGATGTATAGCCACATCATGGCACGTATAAATACATACAGGAAATATGGGGGAATCATTTACAGGATACATAATATAAAGAAGTGGAGGGAGTCACTAACCAGTGTATTTGTCAATGGCTGTGAACTGGTCAGAGTGGGACAGCAGACAGTCCCAGTCCCTGTCTCCCTCTCTGTCCAGACCACACTGGGCCCAGTGAAACTCAGGGGCCAGTGGACGCTCCCACAGGGTCTCTCCATCTGTCCCATCCACTGCAAACACAAACACACACGGCGAGGGCAGACCTGGAAAACACACACAAAGTATAAACAAATGACATACATCAATCTTAATAGTATACAACATATCCTCATCACTTAAGATTAAATTAAAGTTGAAGAATATTTTCATACCCTCAGCAGCACATGTATTGTTCTGACTGCCTTCCTTGTCCTTGAGGACAAACAGGACATCCATCACCTTGTCTTTGCTTGCATCTTCTATGGCTAGAAAATCATAGGTGGCTGTAGAGGAGACAGAGAGTAGTTAGTCCCCATGTTAAATCATGAGCAGGCAGAGCAAAGCACAGAATTGTCCTCACCTGCTTGGGGGAAAGTCCTGTTCCAGGCACTGAGATACTGTGGTCTGACAGGACAGGGGATGATGAAGGAGAAGGCAAACACTATGGTGAGGCAGATGAACAGGGATAGGAAGAAGACTGCAGTCCGCCAGTGGGACAGCTTGGCAAAACCCAAGCCTTCCTTACAACTCTTCTTCTTCAGCTCTGCTGCCGACAGTGCTCTTCCTGTCTCAGCCCCGCCCTCTCCGTTCCTCAGAAGGTCAGCTTCTGTGGCACGGTCCGTGGCCTCCATTGTTGTTTCAATGCATTACCAGCTTACAGACCTACTTGATACAAAAAAGGATGAAGCATAGATCTTACAGCAAGGCATGTAACTCAATACAATGCTGATCCTGTGCTCTGAATAAATACTTACAGAATAAATAACTCTAGAAATGTATAATCGTCAGTGAAATAACCCAGCATGATACAGTCTATCTCTGTTCTACTCTAGAGCACAAACCTGCATGTGTCACAGCTGCCTGTGATGATCAGAGCTACAAACAAAGCTTATTGGCAGTCATAGTTATATATGACAAAAAATAATGAAGGCAGCTGTGCCTGTTGATCCAGCTATTTCTGCTGCACCAACCTTTGTCGATTTGAGCCTATTCAGACGTGCCAGCACTGTATCCAGAGATTTCGCAACAGAACAACAAACCCATGACTTGCATTCATGTCGCAGCAAACGCTATTATTTGCTCTGTACCCAGAGGCACATGGCAATACTCCATTCGCAGACGTTCAAGATAATGGTGCCTACTACATAATAACGATATGTGACATAACATGGAGTAATAGATGACATAAACTATCTAAATGACTCATATTTTTAAGCTGGCATTCTGTACTTGCTAGCTAACCCATGTTTTTTTTGTTTTTTTTATAGCTGAGGACCTGCCTGTCCGTTAAGTAATTGTGTTGGATAGCCACTTAAGTTAGCCAGCTAATTTGGTAAATTAACGGTTAACAGCTAGTTAGTTTACTTAACTTGTTACTCGACTAAGGCTAGCTATCTCACAGCACGAATACAGGCTATAACCAAAAGCCCCACCATTTGAGTTCTAATAAAGAATTCACACACTGACTTGAGAAAAGTATTGTTCTTACTTTCTTCTCCTCTGTCGTCTTTGGTAGATAGCTAGTACGGCTAACTACGAGAACCAGGCCTGTCGCCAAACTGTCACCCACAGCTGCGTAAACAAATCACGGACAAGCCCACATTTGGGTTCAAGTGAATCTGATTTGTTCGTTCGCTGGTTCTCCGCCGTTACAATTGGTCGATTCAGCACAATGGGCGTATCCTTTAGCTTCACTGACCTTTCAAACAGGATGTTTCGTCATTTCCTTAAATTAAAAAAACGGAAACTGGCAAGTCCACGAAAGAGAAAAGCTGCGAGCGGCGATGCTTGGAAGAGTGATTATAGTTAACTAACAATATAATAAAAATACGAAGGGAACTGTAGCCAGTCGCTTGAAGTCCATAGAGAAGCGTCGAAGAGAGATCTACAACAATGTCTGCCCAAGCTCAAATGAGAGCTTTGCTCGACCAACTAATGGGAACTGCGAGGGATGGTGAGTTGCAGCAGAATGCTAGCTGTGCTAGCTAGCTAGCAAAGATGGAGCCATTGCAAAGGCTCTCTTGTGTTGGCGTGTGATGGACAAACCTTGCATGAATGGATGGACTGCAGACGGCTATGTGAAATTCAGTAGATCCAGCAGTTATCTTCTTCTCTCGGTTTTGGATTTAATGTTTGTATCCATTGTAGCTGACGTTATGACTCACCATATATTTAATTTCGAGATTTTTTTTGTCTCATTTCCCAGTGCCGTGTAATATGAAGTTATGGCACGCAGACAATGGGTCAATAAAAAAGGAGTAAAATATCCGCACACTTGAACGATGCTCCCTCAGTGTTTATTCAGAAGTTGTGGCAGCAACGTTTCGACCTCTATTGGTTGTCGTCAGGCATACAGTACGCAGGCAATTGGTGAAATGAAAGGAACCCATCTATATCGCTTATTTACCTAAAGCAACTGGGTAACGTGTTGCACACATAACACTCCCAATGGATAAACAGGCTAGACTTGCCTACCTTGGCCCCAGCCGACTTCAATATAGTTGGTAAATGAGAAACCCATCTGGTCATTAAACTCTTATCATACAATAAATGATGATCAGGTGACTGCCTGCACAGAATGAAAGACTATCATATCTAGTTCATATACTCAGTGGCACTAACACCAACTGATTGGTTGGATTGACTGATTGGTACATAGTTACCTCGAAAGTAAAACTACTATCTGTGGCCTCTTTCATATACAATAAATACTCTTGCTGTTTGCAGCTGTTTGGATACAAACATTAAAAGATGGATCAGCTGTCAAGTCTGATGTTCATGGGCAGAAAATGACAGCTTATTTCAACCCAAACATCTTACAAACCTGAGGTTGATCCTGACAGTTGATTGAAAAAAAGACTATAGTTTTGAAGTCGATAATTCGATCTTTAGAGTAAGAGTGAATTTGTGTTGTGAGTTTGTGGGTGTATGTGTGTTGAGATTAATATCAAATTCTTCCCATACATATGTTGCATACAAACTGAACAATTGTGGCCCCTTTATTTTATTCATAAAGGTTCAGTGTATCTTTGCCAGCCTACATCAATCTGCAAAGGAGTTGCAGAAAAGCCTCATGTTCATCGAGCCGTGAGTCACACATAATTTTTAAAGCTGTTATGATGAATATCCAAACAATTTGTTTGCCTTCCGGAAGTTATTGTAGCCTATTTTTCTTATCACACAAATGGGTAACTCTTCAGTGACACTATAATTACAATTTGGAGTAGTGAATGCAGCTTGAGCTAAGACGTCTGGCCGCGCTGAATCCAAAGGAGCAGTTCTCAATGTTCCTTTAGACGTCTGTTGTCAGTCAAAACACAAACTTTGCACAGATCATTTTCAATCTGACTTGTGTATGACTCCCAACTTCTTACTACAGGTATGGGCAAGAAAACTGTTCCCATTTATACTTTTCTACAGCGGGTTTAAAATTCTGCAGCTGAGGTCTTGAAGATGCAGATGGGTACAGTATATGGTGCAGATCGCAGTGTGTATAAACTAACTTTTTTCCTTGGTTTTCATTTGTATTTTGTGTTAATTTCTTTTCAATGTTCCATATCTGTAAAGGACTTGGCTGGAGCAATTTTCTGGAATGTTTACATTTCTTATCACATTTTCTAAAAGCACGGTCTTTTTCTATATAGTCAGATTTACAAGTGTCGTGTTAACATCAAGTGAGAAACTTAACAAATTTAAGGTAGCCCCATGAAACCTCTCTATACCAATCAATTCCAACAGCACTCTTTACCAGTTACCTTACTGTTGTATAGCTCTAGCTAGCTAGGCTAATCCCATGACATTCCACACTAACAGAGTGGATGCTGAGCCTCATCACAAGCTAAACTGAGTAGAGGCTCTCACATTACTACATTAATTATGAGGCTTGGGTAAGGTAAGCACCAAGACTGATAGGAACTACGATATACTTGGAGAGCCACTTTTACTTAGTCCCCACTGTTGAGACATTGATGGTCAGATAGGAACCCTGGCTAGCAGAAGCACAGATAGCTTCTTACTGGCAAATATAATATTGCAGTAATTAACTGTAAGAAAGGCTTTGACATTCAGAGAGTAAATTACATTTAAGTATTAATTTTTCACTCATTTAGGTGGACACAGAATCCTAAAATGCAGCTGTAGTGACATTGTCATGTGTCTGCCGCTTTGCTATAGTGCGATCACAGTAACAGAATAGAAATCATTCTATTCCTCGCTCCTGCTGACAAATATGTGAGGTCATTCTCATTGGTTGTTTTTGGACTGTTACAGGGGACGAGACGCGGCAGAGGGTCAAGTTCACCGATGAGCGAGTCTGCAAAAGCCATCTCCTGAACTGCTGTCCACATGACATCCTGTCTGGAACTGTAAGCGTGCTACCATTTACGTCCGAGTACCACAGAATGTTACCAATATCTATTTTAAGGCACTGAAAGGTATTGTTCACATGGTATCAGTACCCCTGTCAATGGGGAGGCAGACACTAGCACTGAAATGCAAGATCTAGAGGGCAGAGAGGTCAGTCAGCCAAGGAAGGAAAGATCTGTGGGCAGATCAGTCACAAGGTTTGGAGTCTATGAAAAGGAGAAGGCAGTCGGAACAAAAGAAGTGTAGGTGACAGCAAGACATTGACTAATGTACAGCAAAGAAGGCAGTTCAAAAAGTAATGAAGAAAGACCTCAGGATATGAGGAAGAAATGAATCACTGTACTTCAAGCAAATTTGAATCATTTGATAGCAGAGGAAGATCTGAAGGAGTGAGCTAGGACAGCATTCTACATCAATCCCTTAAAATTTCACAAATCACTCTTCTAGTAAAATAGAAAGGGGTGCAAATCCAGTAAAACACACAAGAGCATTCCCAGGACTCAAAGAGTCTCATACTGGGTGTACAAAAGTGCACCAGAATCTCCTGAAAGTCGCTTGGGAGACACAAATAACCCCCAGGTCATGGTGGGCAGCAGGAGGAAGTCTAATTCTAAACAAGAAAGAGTCTCTAAAAATAAGTGACTTTCAGCCCATACTAACCCTAACCCTAACCCTAAGGAAGGATCTAACAGACTGCTCAGTAAGGAACCAGCTAATTCAGTTCAATGCAACATTATCATCTGTCGTGGAACTATAAAGTCTATTGCACTTTGTCTAGTGGTGAGAACAGCTCAATACAGCTATAACACAATATATGTCTCAAGAATATTTAATAAAACAAAAAGAGAAATACTTATAAGTAGGCTCAATACCTTTTGCAACCAAGAGGGTTGTTCCGGGTCGAGAGCAAGAGCAGGTTACATCAGTCAAGCTTTATATACCTTTCCTAATATGCTGAAACTATCTCTTTCACAGTTCAAGGCAGTTTAATGAAGACAAAGTAATCATACAGTGCACAGACACCTGGCAGAAAAGAAGGACTTTCTATCATAGTAAAAACATTCCGGTCTAACTCCCCACGACTCGTCCTGTGCTCCCAGGAACTGCTTGTGTCCTTGGCATTTCCAACAAAACCGTCTTTCATAACAATGCAACAGTTGTAATAAACGTCCAGCTAATAATCATGGCAAAAGAGGAAACACATACTTCCCTCAGCTCAGTAGTTTCCCACTGGCTGTGACTATACTTATGCATATATTTTATTGCAGTTTATACTTCAAGCATATTATACGCACACTTACATTATTGTTTTCCATAACACATCCCTAAGCGGAAATTCACTACACAAGTCCACAGCATATGTAAAGTCAAAGGCAGCAGCAGCAAAAGAAGCCAATAATTGAAATGGCAGAAAGCAGGAATACCAGGCTTTAGTGTCTTAGAGCACAAGCATGGTTTGACATCAAATCCAACCAGCTAGATAATAGAGGAGAAGTCTCCATGTTGGATTTCTAGACCTGGAAAATTGTATCAAATGTTACAATGTGGTTAAAGTTGTAAATGAGGAAGCTTGGATACTCTGAGCTGCTGGAAGGTGGGTGCTGTGGATTGTGTCTATTAGTCACCAACCCCCAACTCCCTCAGTCAACTTGGTGGGTAGTCATGCACTATTCTTAGCTCTTCATATATTTGTCTTACACAATTAGACGTTGCCTGTTGCCTAACAAAATGTGACATTCAATAAAGAAAGGTGTTTGGGGGGGTACCACTTCAGATTTAGTTTGAAGGAATGGAAATCCAACGATCCCTGCTTTCACCAAATATCTCTCTCATTGTGATAATTTAAAAATTTCTTTCTAACAGTTAATTGGGTGATTTGAAAATGATTTTGGTTTCATTGCAGCATGCCCACTAAAGTTTGTGTCGTGTCTCCTTGTCTTTTTTTGCTGACAGCGCATGGACCTGGGAGAGTGCTCGAAGATCCACGACCTGGCACTTCGGGCAGATTATGAAATCGCCTCCAAGGAGAGAGACCTGTTCTTTGAGCTTGATGTAAGCGATCTCCGAAAGTATCTAAATCATCTCATCATGCCTGAGTAGAGGTATCTCTGGATTCAGATGTCCTTTTATTCCCCCCTCTCTGTCTCTCCCTACTCCCAAGGCGGTGGATCACCTTGAGTCTTTCATTGCTGACTGTGACCGGAGGACAGAACTGGCCAAGAAACGTCTGGCGGAGACCCAAGAAGAGATCAGCGCTGAGGTGGCAGCAAAGGTGAGAGCATGAGAGGGATAGAGTATAAACGCGTGTGTAAAAACATGTTTCACCTGTGCACTTCCACTCATAATATGTATTGATTCTTTAATAGTGAATATGTGATTACAACATATGACCAGGTGTAACCTGTGTTGTTTGGCTTGTGCTCCAGGCAGAGAAGGTCCATGAGCTGAATGAGGAGATAGGGAAGCTCCTGGCCAAGGCCGAGCAGCTTGGAGCTGAGGGCAACGTGGATGAGGCCCAGAAGGTCCTGCAGGAAGTGGAGAAGGTCCGCACCAGGAAGAAGGATGCCGAGGTGAGGAGCCAGGAGATACTTAGTCTTATCCTGAAGTTACTCTGATTGAACTGTTTCTCTGTGTACATGTAACACATATCCCCATTGTGCAACATGAAAATGTTTTTCCTTGTGTTAATTATTTCCCGTTCTTCCACTCCTTTTTTGTCCTCTCAGGAAGAATACAGAAACTCGATGCCTGCCTCCAGCTTCCAGCAGCAGAAGCTGCGGGTATGTGAAGTCTGCTCTGCTTACCTGGGTCTCCATGACAACGACCGTCGCTTGGCGGACCACTTTGGTGGGAAACTCCACCTGGGCTTCATCCAGATCAGAGAGAAACTGGATCAGCTAAAGGTTTGTGCCAACTTTCCCCTCCATTTACAGTATAGACCTAGAAAGTGCCTGACCAGATGGATGAGTTGTATCTGGGTTTGACATGCTTATAATAAAACATGAGAAAGGAAAAAGGCTGATCTTCATGTTTTCAGGGTGTGTGTGAAAAATGTGTAGTTTCATTGCTAAACCGGCATTGCTCTTTTCATTTTGATCAGAAAACTGTGGTCGACAAGCAGGAGAAGAGGAACCAGGAGCGCCTAAAGAGGAGAGAAGAGAGGGAGAAAGAGGAGAAGCTGAAGAAGAGGTGGGTGCAGGCCTTTTAACATCTGTGGAAGTTCATTTATTGTGTGCACTGTATGTTTTACCGTTAAACCTTTTTGTCCATCCCTTTCACAGGACCAGGTCACGAAGCAGAGAGCACAGAAGGTCAGACATCCCCCCTCCACCTACAGTCACAACTCCACTGTTTGTACCATTTTTAAATCAACTATTTCTTCACGGTTAACTCCAACCAGGTTTGAGTAAAAACAACCTAACCGTTGTGTTATGTCATCAGGTCCCGTTCTCGTGACCGCAGAAGGAGGCGTTCACGTTCCTCTTCACCTCGGGAAAAGCGGCGTTCGCGCTCCCGCTCCAGGGAGAGGGAAAGGAGGAGGCGGCATCGCAGCCGATCCAGCTCCCGCAGCCGAGGCCACCGTCACAGCCACGAGCAGAGCTCCAGACACAAGTAAAGGCACCCACGATACTTTCTCACAAGCAAAATACCCTCAAAGCTCAGAAGCAAGTACACATTTGTCAGGGATGTGTATTTATTTATTTGTTTTCCACAATGGCAGCTTTTTTCTAGACAGACCCTTCCTTTCTTTTTCCCTGTTAAAGTTGAAACGGTGAATGGGGGAGACAGGAGTGAGCACTGATATTTCAGAGTAACAGCGCTTGTTATTTTTTGCCAAAGTTTGCAAGTTACTTCAGCTTGTAATGAAATAATCTTAATACAATATTTTGTGTCAAATGAAATAATCTTTTTGGTAAGCAGCCCTGTAGTTAGTTGGATATGGTACAGAGATCACCCTATCGGGGTGTTTTTGCAATAGTGACTGGCTTTGCTGTACATTATCCCTCTTCGCTGCTTTTATTGCGCTAACCCAGTTACGTCCCTGAATGCGTCGTCACACGCTGCCTTTACCCGTTAACCAGGTCGTCCAGGGACCGAGAGCGCTCGTCCAGAGACCGGTCACGGGAACGAGAGCGAGACAAGAGGGACGGCATGAACGGCAGGTCCGACTCCCGCCGGGCGGACGACAAGGACACGGGGGACCTCTGAAGACCAAACGCCATCCGCCACAACACACAACCTCCTCCTGTCTCTCTCACACATCTGTCCATTCATGCATCTCCACAAATGATAACCCAATGTTATACAGACTCTCCTTGCCTTGTATGAAGAAGCTCATCATTCCCCGACCCTGTTTAACTTTGCTTTGACTGCCCGGTGTGTATACATATACTGCATAAGATCACCTGAAATATTGTATGCTTTCTTGTTTCTAGCATCCAGATATATCCTAGTTTTGTTTTTTTTCTTTTGGATGGGGATTAGTAATTGATCAGTGGTGGAGTGTAATGTATTACCCATGTATCTGTGATTTGGTGGCTGTTTATATGCAGTACATGCTATGTCTGTTATATTTGTAAAAAGTACCATGCCCTGACTTCAATAGAAAATGTTCAGATTTACCTTGAAGCGAGCAGAAATTGATGCACTGTTTGTTTATTACGATCCCCATTAGCTGTCACCAAAGCAACAGCTAGTCTTCCTGGACACACAACACCATAGTGACAAAAACATAGTCAACACAAGACGAGGACTGAAGCATGAAATCGAACATCCTTTTGGGTTTTTCTTTGTTGTTAACGGTTGGTAACTTTTTCAGAATCACTGTCTGTAAATATATTTTGGGCCTACTGATTGTTCTGAAGAGCCTTATCCTATCAAGGCAGTAACGTCTCCCCCCCGAAGACTTCTCTTCACCAGCTTGTTGCTAAACAGCAGTTGCACGGCATGAGTGCAGTTCTTGAATGTCTTTGTCCACGTAATTGTCACCAAATGATTTATAACTTGATAAATCCCTTTTCATTTGTTTTAAGAGCTCACAAACTTGAAAATCAAAAGGTTTTGCGGTTGCTAGTTTTAGCGCCTAGCTTATGTCTCAACTAATCGTGTCATCTTGTGCTGCCAATAGTGATGGGAAAATATCTGCTTGAGAACTTGGCCAGTATCAGTAAATGCTTTTGGCAGTGGTAGCAATTCTCTTTTTGTTGTTGTGGAAGTTGTTCCTATCCTGAAGTTTGTTTTTTTAATGTAACAGAGAAATATTAACGTCAAACTTAGTCTTGGCACGCAAAGCGACCGGCTCAGAAATGACTGTTCTTGGTTCCTTGCCATTAGAAATTTGCCACATTGGAAGTCCCGTCTGCTATTTTGGTCAAGTCATGTTCAAATCAATCTAATGTCCCGGTTTGTACAATTTCTTTAGTTGCTTCACTTACATCAGCCTTTAATAGTTGAATGCAAACACGTTTAAATGGATGCATTGCTTTACCTAATGTGTGAAGTCTGTAGACTTGTCATATTTGTTCATGTTTTGCTGGAATACTTTCTTTAAAGCCTTCAATAAAAAAATCCCAGCCTTTTAATTGTTTTTGTTTATTGGCCCTTTCTAGTCAAGGTAATACGCACAAGACTTGGTGAGAAATCACATACTAGAATGATAAGACAAGTATTGTCCAAACAACATAAATACATTCATTTAAGTTAAGTCTTCCAACTACCAGGCAGAAATGGCACAGGGAAGTAATCATACATTATAGCATAATAAAGAACAGATAAACATATTTAAATGTTAAACTAGTATTTCATTTATACAGCACTTGCACGGACAGAAGAATTTGCAAGCAAAGCCTTGATTTCTGATTCAAGGCTGCACGCTTTGAGATTAAGCAACCATGTTTAAAAAGACCTTCATCATGTCACTGTTGTTAGACGGTCAAGGCACAGTACACAGTGTCCCCTGGCTAATAATGGAGCCTTTATGGTTTGGACAGTCCAAAATAAGTGACAGCTGGACAACAAGTACACAATCCATCATCAGAAATTCATGATGTGGACAGCTGGATTTCATAATGTGCTGCTCTCCAGTTTCAGATCAACCTTCATTTTCTGTTTTTCCATGACTGTCTCCAACTCTGTGGCTTTGTGAGCATCCTGTGGAAATTGCAATCAAAGCAGAACAGATGAACATAAAAAGATGGCTTTTTATATTGAAGCATACGGGTAATAAGGAGGACTATATAGGACTATACAGTTCATTTAAAAAGTGACACAGGTTTACAGTGCCCCCATGCTCCAGATAGTACAGGTATGAATGAGTTACCTCCAGCAGCGATTTCTGCACGGTGAGCTGGCTGTACACTCTGGCGCCCTCTTCTGGAACCACAGCGCGTAGCTCCTCCTTGTTGAGGGAGAAGAGCTGGGCTCCAGTCAGCACTCCCAAACACAACACCGTCCTGAAGCACAAGCAACACACACTGAGACAGTCCTCTGACAGCTGCTCACCAGCCTCTCGCTACTCTGGAGTCATTTAAAGTATTACTTAAACTTTGCCATCTTTTGAAATGCATTCTCTATTAAGCTATTCACCAGTCCAAGTGGCAGGACAAACTTTTCTGGGGCCAGATTCACAAAGCCTTCTTTAGTGCTATTTTTGGAGAAAAAAAATAAACATTTTTTCTTCACTTTAAGCTAGCCTTAACCCGAACCCACAAGGTAAGCCTCTTAACTCATCCATTTAAACACATTATAGACAAGGTATTTCAAAGTATTAATAGTCTTATTTAATGTATCTTACATTTTAAACATAACATTTTATTGTTACGCTTAGCTTGTCACACTGTCTCACGTCTCATGAAAAGAAGCTAGCAAATTTGATGGCTACATAAATAGTCCTTTAGCCAAAAGGCAGCAACTAAAGTCTGAACCTGTTCCTACTCAGTTATTTAAGTAAACCATACATATAACATACATATAACTACCCTAAATAATTGTTCCAAAGTGTGTAGTTAAGAAACCAAGAGAAGTAAATAAAATACTGGGGAATTGCATTAAAAGCCTTCTTCAGAAAAAGGTTCTTAGGTAACTTCTTGACATCTATCTTACGAGCACTTTTGTGAATGTGACCCCAGGTCTGTCAGAGTTTCGACTTGACTCACGGTTCACTGAAGCCCTTCCCTCTGAGCCACTCAGCCACCTCGTCTGGGGGTGAGTGGTAGTCCAGGGGAACCGTGGTGTCCGTGGACCGAGGGATGACCAGGGGTTTGTTCAGACCTGCCTTCCCATTGGTCAGTCTCTGGAGCAGCTCATCATTCACCAGCATTACTAAGCAGATGGGGGACCACAGAGTTAATAGTGATTTTTCACAGTCAATTGAAAATATGACTATTTGAGTGGCTTCACCCAACCGAAGACAATCACTCCATCCTTCATTTGTCTCATTCCATTCCATCAACCATATTCCAGTCTAGAAAACTAGTCTAGACTGGAACATCGCTCAAGGCTCCTTGGCAAACAAGATGGAGAATGTCTCTATGTGACACACCCACACCTCCCGCACCCGAATGTATAGTTCGGTACCTTTATCTGTGTCGTCCGCAGCGGGTATATGTTGGCTGTAAGGCGGTAAGCTGCGTGGGCGCTGGGGTGAGGGGGCTTCAGGCGGGGCAGAAGGGCTGGGCGGGGCCGCGATGAAAGTCTTAGCTAGGGGTGGCGGGGCTGGAGCCTGGGAATGTGGAGCGGGGAGAAAATAGCATTGGAATTCATTCAGGTATGTGAAGGTGAGAAGATACTTCCGTGCATGTGTGTGTGCATGTGTGTGTGTGTGTTACCTTGGGAGGTTTGCTGGTGACAGGGCTGTCTATGTGAGTCACAGGCTCCAGGATGTTGAAGGGAACAAAGCCTATCTCGTTGAACCGATTACGACACTTCCACCAGCGCTTGGACGATTCGATCACCTGTCAGAGAGACAGAGGTTACAGTAGGGGCGTACCGAAACCCTGAAAACATGTTTTCTGTATACTCTACACCATACTATACTACTACAAACATCAATCATCTTGTCAAACCCAGATTGCGACACCCTCTCTGGTTATCAATCAAGCTACATACCATCTAGATCGGTCGCTGTACTTCCTTACCTGTAGTGTCTCCCCCTGCAGGACCGACAGCTCGCTGCTGTTCCTGGCCACAAAGTCGTAGCTGCAGCTGTAGAGTCTGTCAGGGTCTGGCGGAGGGGCACTGCTATCCCTGAGAGGAAAGAAAACGGAGGCTGTTTTGATGCTGAGGGATGGGGGGGGGGGTCAAAAATAATAGTTGGGTGATTTTCTCCTCGGCGGTGTGACCTACGTTTCATCGCTGATGTAGGCGACAGGGGGTCCGACTGACTGAGGGGGCTGCTGCTGCTGCTGTGGGAGAGACTGAGACACAAACACACACAGAATGAACGCCACTTAGCAGAGTATGTATCGGCTTTAAAAGAGGTCCGATAGTCACAATTCAAACATTTGAGTTTTCAAAAGCAACACGAGGCGGCTAACCGAGGTCCAAAGAGGCCAAAAAGTGCTGGACTTGCAGGAGCATCGGTCACAAAAACACAAAAATCTTTTAATGTGGCAACAAATAATGACAACATACGGGAATTCACATTGGCAAATGGCAAAGAGGAACAGTGGTCGCAAGTCAAAGCTCATTGAAAGAGATAAGACACTTGCAGGATGGCTGCTAAACACCACAAAACTACAAAACTCAAAGTTCATTCAACACCTCTGTGACACATCATGATGATCTCCACACAGCAGGGCTGAAACCACAGACACAAAACCTGGATCTCTGAGCAATGTGAAATAGTAAAACCGTCTTTTTACCCTTTTCCCTGCATCCAGACACGGTTACGTTTCAGAGAGCCAAAACATGCCTTCATTTAGTAATAGTATGGGAATCATTAGGTCCGGTGATTGCTCTGCATGGTCGTGCAACAGCCAAGGAATATGAGGTCATGGTACAGGACCGGATGGACCCTAGGGTGTAACCACGGCTCCCTCATGATGTTCCCATTTTCCAAGATGATAATGCCTCCATACACGCTAAACCAATTCAAGGATGAAGACAGCTTCCATGGCCTCCCCAGTCACCACATCTAAACATCACTGAACATTTATAGGAAGTAGATTTCCTCCTCCTGCATCCCTCAAAGAACCGGAGGCTTTCCTTGGTGAGAAAGGTCCAGTATCCATTACACCCAGACAGGAATTTGATTTTTATATATTATGAGGCATTTCTACTATTTTCTACAACTGCATTATGTCTGCATGCTCCTCACTTGCACACACACCAATGGAGTATGTGTCTGACCCATATTTTATGCAGGTATTCCATACCTCCTGTTTTACTCGGAGGGCTTCATGTTTGTGCTGTGACTCGACCGGATCCTCCCAAACCTGCCCGTCTGCCCTGGAGGTTTCTGGCTTCCAGCCATCTAAAAACACGGGGCTGTACGGAGGTACAGGCCCTCTGAGCTGAGAACTGAGACAGGAGAAGAAAGAGTCAGTACCGGTCCTTATCCCTCATAGGTACGGCTTTACAGTGTAACCAAAAGCCAACTAAGTAGGAAGAGAAGGAAGAATGACCTTTTGGTGTTTATATTTTGCAAAGGAAGAAGCCAATGGTATGATCTTGTTGGTGTCAACACTAGTCAGGTTAAAGAAACCTTACAATCCAGCAAAACTGGGTGGACATTCTTTACAGCGACAAATATCTCCGACTGGCCCACCGGGCGACCCGTACGCTGCTGCTACTGACCGAGGGAGTGTCCAGTTGGGACCCAGAGACGTCCACAGCTGCCTCTCCTCCTCGCTGAGGCTGCCTTGCAGCAGGGAGATGGCAGAGTTGGTCATGGCGGGGCTGGCCACCGACGCCCCGAGAGCCGGTCCCCCTGTAGTTTTCACCATCTGCGCACACACAGATAAGACAGCACCGATGCTAACACTGTCAAACAAGCAAGGGAGGGCTGATCGTGTAGCCTGACAATAGCTGGTGAGTGAAACCCACAACACTGCCTGTTACCAGTTTGCACATTTATGCCTGATGCTTGAAAGAATGGCACTGTGGGACTTTCTTCCTCTGTTAACAGTGTTAAGCATGCATGCACAGAAAACCCAGCAAATGGACGCACCCAGGCACACATGCAAACATTCACACACTCACACAGTAATTAGCTATATAATAACTCATTAGCCAGAGGTATGACGTCTCTCACACCCCATCATGCCTCTTTCCATACAGGTGTGTCAGGACACACACACACACACACACACCTAACACACCCAGTCTACCTTTGATGCTGTTCCTTCATACTGACGCATATCTTAATGGCAACAATTAAGGCAATATGCCCCATCAACAGTACAAGGCACACCTGAACATACCTGCATAGTTAACATAGTATGTACGTCTTATCTCAGTTCAGTCTTAAGGTACATTAAGGTACATTTCTTATTGTGAACACACGTCAGGAGAATTTGTCACGGCGTTGAAGGAGTACAGCTCAAAATGTTTTTGAGGTATATGTGAAGAATGGAAACTGTAGAAATACTGACACACAAACAAGCCCAAAGCAAACACCTCATTAATCAGGGGTAAGGAGTGTTTCAATTCAGGCTATCGCAGAGGGAACTGCCTTTTGTAAATACTGAAGGGCAAAATACCCAACTACAATGAGGCTTTCCATTATTTTGATAACATGGAGTCATACTGTCTAATGACTGCCCCGGGACAAACGGCTTATATCCAGTACATGAACAATTCAATTGTTAAAATGATCATAATCCAAACATCTATGATATGACCATGGTAGTCTCCGAATGCTTTCATCTCCACCGTGATTCTCTGTTTGTCTCATACAGTAATTGATACGACATGATTACGTAAGCTAGATGTATATTAAGACACACCTCGTGTTCCACCCTGGCTTTTTTATCTTCCCCGCTATAAAAGACGACAATAGCAACAACAGGTGTTGTTGTCAACAGTGCCAGGCCAGTGGGAATATAAAGGTCGCGGCCAACTCACTCACCATATCCAGAGGTTTGAATACATGGTGCACCAGCTCCTCTGATGAAGGACCGGAGATAGCTAGCTTCAGACGGGCCTAGATAGGGAGACAAGAGAGTTAGTATGATGAAGCTCAGCAAAAGAATGATTTGTTATGAATGTAACCAGGTTAAATACACACCAGTAGGCAGAAGCAATATTTGAATTTTTGGAAAATATCAATGAAATCCTCCTCTGGCGGTGGACGGGCCTTTCGCGGTGAGCAAGGTCCTCTGTTGTTGAAAAATGGTGACACAAAAAAGACAGATAAGAAAATAGATTTGCCATAGGACTTGTTATCAGGCTCTATTGTCAAATGAGAGTTGTTGTTTCAGCCAGTAAGGTTCCCGTCAGCGAGAGATAACTTCAACACTGATTATATTTCTCTTTACCTTCAGCATTTTGCTTTTTGCTTTTCTTCTTCTTCTTCTTCCTCTGGTTCAGCACCGTGGCAGCCTCGGCGGTCTTCTGCAGCCTGGCCATGAAGCTCTCGATGTCGTCGAAACAGTGATTGAGGATCCCCTACGGAGGGGAGAACCAGTTAGGTATCCTGTTCAGGTAGCAACTACAACCACAGATTAGTGACAAAAAAAACAACCAAATGCGTCCGTCAAGGTGATGAGACGGCGTACCACTTCTCTCTCCGCTCGCAGGAACGAGATATCAGGCCCGCCGTTCACGCCGTTCGCTGTCGTGGACGAGAGGAGAAGAGTCAGTTCGTCCATTTTCATTCATTGCCCTGGTATTTCCTGCATTTCGAATTCCTACCCCCTTTACCCCTGCACCCCCCCCCCCCCCCCCTCAACACACACAATGTAATCTCTGTGCTCCTGAGAGGCTTTTACCTTAACTACCTCTCTCTGTGCCTCACCTCCCTCCTTCCTTCCCTTCTTCCTACCCTCCCATCACCTCCTTCTTTGACTTCAAGCACTTTCACAACAAAGCACTTTATTGACACGGCAAAAGTGTAATCGCTAGAGTGTGCACAAAACATCCACCTGATAAAAAAAACAAAAAAAACAAAAGAAAAACAGTGTTTGTCTTACCTCTGGGGCCAGGGTAAGGTGGAGGGTTGGGCGGTGGGGGGTTGGGAGCGTGCGGGATGGGGGGGCTTGGAATTTCATACGGGTCGATCATCTCTCCCGTTATCTGGGGAAGCCTGGAGGACGAGAGCAGGGTGAGAGATCAGTTTTGACCGCATGTCGTCACTCCGGTGATAACAACAGTGCCTTCTGGGAGGTGCGGCGAGTGACCACACACACACACACACACTCAACGCCATCACAGGAAACTCCCTTTCGGCGAGGGCATGTGGAAGTGAAACGCCTTTTGTCACCTTTTTGATTTGCCAGACGGGCTCATCCTCATTCCGTCTGCCTCAGATGGAATATAGATACATCGATACAGAGCACTATCAATACAAGTTATGCAGATCCTCTGATATTCAAGCCTGCCCTCATGTCGGTATTAATGTACAGTAAACAATGGGAATAAGCTTACTCGTAGCTAAATACTGCAGGATTGCGCAACACTACGCTTAGCTCTAAGTTCTCCTATGAAACAAGCCAGAAGGGAAACCGAGCGTTAGATAGCAGGAGGTACTTATCAGTCCAGGTCCAAACTTTGACTGACATTGGTATGTTTGCCTAGCCTTGCACACGCAAATACCTCAGGGGTACTAACTCAAACTTCACAACTTGGATCGGGGGAGTATCCACGAGCAGAAACGACCGTCAGATGATCTTACCTTCACGGGGTCCGTCCTTTTCGGAAGTGTGTTTCAAAGCGGTAATCCTGTTCAGGCCCTGAGCCCGCGCACCGCCAGCGTCATCCCTCTCCTCTCTCTCTCCCTCTCTGTCACAATGGCCTTGTTCTCTCTGTCACACCTTCTTAAGTTATGTAGAAACCAGTAAAACGAGTCTTTCCTCTCTCGCTCTCTCTCTCTCTCTCTCTCTCTCAGCTGTTTACACTGTCCTCTCTCTCTCTCTCTCAGACAGGTGGATAGTGTCACCAGGCTGCTTTGATTAGGTGGAAACCAAGAGGTAACGGCAATGAGGGGAGGGAAAGACAAACAATGACAGATTTGGGTATAAAGTATTGTGTGTCAGTCTATCTACCTCTCCCTCTCTCCCTCCCTTCCTCTATCTCTCTCTCTCTCTCTCTCTCTCTCTCTCTCTCTCTCATGTTTCAAACAAATCCATGACAAGACAATCCAAAAAAACTTTACCTTTATATTATTACACAATTATACCATTACGGTGTTTTCATGGATTTTTTGGAAGCCAGTTTGTAGTTTCCGCCGCAAATTCATTGGTTTGCGAACCGCCACCATGACCATGATGTCCACTGTACCTGAGGGCCCTGGGGATCTTCTTACTCCCGCTGGAGGACGAACCCGAAACCATTCTCGCGACGTCATCACAAATCTGCTCTGCCTACGGGAACAAACACCACTTGTAAAACCTGAACCCGGCGTGACAGTTCAGCCGTGTTATGAGCACGTGCTGGGTCACATTGTACGTGGAACGGGACACGGACGCTGCTCGGGGCGTACTCACGCTCACGGTCTCGCAGCTGAAGAAGTGAATGTCGGGCTTCTTCTGGTCTGCGCTCTGGCCGACTAGCAGGAGGAGGGACGGGAAGCGCTTTTCCGTGTGAACGGCATTGCAGCGATGGATGGATTTGACCGAATACTCCTCCAGCTCATCCTGCACGAGTGGAGGACATTGAAGGTCATTATTGAAAGCCGACTGGAATGGCGCTTCTGAATCACGCGCGTCTAAATCCACTGTAGCGACACACTGCTGTACCGCCATTTTTTTCCCCACATCCCTACATGAATTGAATCACCCAGCCTGCTGACCCCCCCCCTCATATCTGCCCTGACCTGGCTCTGTATGTCTCGTAGTTGAATGGCCTCTGATCCCACATCCAGGAACATCTGTTGGCTCCACAGCTTATTGGCCTGGGCCAGGAGGGAGAGACGTGACTGGGCTTCCTCCACGCTCTGCACCTCCCCATCCTGGAAGGAGAACGTCAACAGATGCTGCCGAGGCGGAGAAAGAAGGATGAGGATGAGGATGAGAAAAAATATGTTAAATCCTGAGGAAATTGCGCGAGCTTAGGCGTATCTGTGAGAGAAAGGAGAATACGTGCAGCCACTACTTACATTGACAAGATATCGTGAGAAGTTTGCCATCCTTCTGTCTGCTCTGGTGGCTGCTGAGTGTTTTCCCACTTGTGTTGGAGAAGCTGTTGTAATGTAGGAGGCTTATTATGAAAAGGCTGCGTGAAAGTGGGGAATGGATTATTAGTCTCCTTCAGAAAACGTATCAGGTGGAGCTACAAAGGGTGTAGCCAAAAGACCTTTGCTCCACTCAATGATGTAGACAGTTCAGTTGGTAATGATGACCATTGATGAGTCATTTTAAGGCAGAAACTTTAATCTCTGCTATGTTTCCTGGACTCAGCAAACCATGACCAGTACCTGGCAAAATGCCTGCTAGTGGTTGAAGTAACATCCCCTTTCACATACTCCCTTCCCCTATTTCCGTCTCAATCTGTCTATCCTTCTCTCTGTTTGATTCGGTAACCTGGGACTACATTGTGTGACTGAGCCGCCCAACCGGTCTGACGACAATACTGCGTTGCCACATGTATCTCAACAATTGATCTGTCTGCTCCCCATTAGCCGTCAATACTGGAGTCACTGGCACCGGCACGTCCTGAACAGTTTCACCCACATGATTCATCTTTTGAGAAAATGTCTTTACCAAAATGTGTCTCCATCACATATTTTGGTACAGTCGATGCCAAACTAGGCTGGGAAGGTACTCATATGATATGCTGTGTCAAAATAAAAGTCTGAGACACCGCACTTATGAAAACAGCCTGTTTTTTTGCGCACAAATATCTTGCAAATATGTATTTCAAAACCACTGAAAAATTCCTACATCAGCAGTGTTGAATTTGTACAACATGCATTATGGCTACAGCGCTGCTTGCCTACAGATCTCAGGATGTTCACGTCCCTCTTAGATGAGAAAACCACATCAGCAAACCCTCCTGATGATAACTATCTCCAAAACACACCTATATCAGCAGTCTAGAGTATGTTTATAATGCATGCACACCTCATAGGTCATGTCACTGTTCACAACAGAATTCAGCCGTTGATCAAAAGGTCAGCCTTTGGTAAGGTTATTCTGAAAAATTATTAAAAATGTGTTGGAATAGGGGCATGACCTATGATGAAATCCACATCAGCAGGTCCACAGTCAGGGTTTAATGAAAATCCAGATCATAGATCGTTCTTCAAATGGTCTCAGGTTGCTTGACAAATCACTGCAAGTGACCAAGGCTCTCCATTGGCATTGCATTCATACATCAATATCAATCATCCCTACTATTAAGTGACACAAAATATATCATATGCAGCGTATGACAAAATGTCAAACAAATGTCAAACTATATCTGACCAAATACCTGAGGATTTAGTAGTCTTATAGGTTACTGATGATACCAACATGAGGCTATCCACCTACCGCTTACCTTTCAAATGTACAGGCTTCCCTATAAAAGCAAGTTATTGTCTAAAATATTAATCATACATATCAAATAAATAGACTAATGATTGCCAAACAATTATTTATCTGATCGACTTACCGAGGTTGTTTGGCTTCGAATACTTTGGTTCTTGAAAAGATGTCTACGCTTGTCTTAAGTGTGCGTTTAGTTTGATAGTAAATCCTGTGTGTGTGACGGCAGGTATGTCATTCCTGACTCATTCCTCTTTGGTATAAAAAGATTTTCCACAGCAGGTGTGCCACCTTGCACAGTCCCGCCCAGAGATAAAGCTATTTACTCTCTCGCTCCCTCACACCCGCCCACACACACATTTTACATTTGGGAAATCTGTGCTACATTTCAGTGAGTTACTCAGAGTTATGTTGGATATGCCACACAAACCATCATGGACAGCGTCTCTCACCCACTTCACGACACTCTGGCCGGGCGGAGCAGCACTCATCCTGCCTCATTGTACCACAGGACAGCGGAGGATTATTACAATTATTTTTTCCTTTGCACTAAAGATTTATATATTTTTTGTAGAGCATATCTTACATATTTTTTATTCTTTAACTTGTATTACTCATCTTGGTTGTGACATACTTTGCCCCTCGGGCATTAATAAAGTACCTACCTACCTACCTACCCCACACTTGAACAGGGTTAGGTGATGAAACATAAGTCACTCACTGGATTACACTACACATTTGACTTTTTGTACGTCTTTTGTGAGGCCATCTTCACCCTTGGCGTATTTAAAACTTAAAACAACTTCAAAAGCTACGGTAACAGTTATGGACTTCCCAGCCGTTACAATAGAAATTGTGCTGCAGGCTTTACAGTTTGTTTCCAATGATGCTCAAGCCCTTGGCTCTGAGGACTAACTAACTAACTGACTCACTAACTAACTAAGTAACTGACTAACTAACTCCAAAACAACGCATAAGCCTATACCTGTATCAGAAACTAGCTTGGAAAGCGAGGTGTCATGTTTCACAACATTGGCCGATAGGAAGTAGTTGAGTCTATGGAATAACCGCCAATAGAGCAGGTGGGTGGAGTCGGGTGAAGTCGCAGCACGCTTAACTGTTTGACTTTCTCTGGTGTTACTGAGGACACGAGCAACACTTATAGAAGAATCTATTTAACTTGATGCCAAAAGGTATTTATTTATTTTAATGAACGCATGGCGAGCATTTCCAAGACCAGTGTCCCGCAGTTTACTCATTCGTAAAAGTAGTAGATCTTGTAATGTTATTGCGGTTGCCTACAGGCTTACGTGGCAGACTGCAAAGTAAAAGTAACGTTATCATTTCACTCCAATTCGGGATGAACTGAGTGAAAATGTTTAGCCCGGTTCAGTCTTTGGGGATTTTATATTAAACAAGTCGGTTGAAAAGATAAAGCAGTTTGGATTTTGAATTATCTGCTTATGATTGCTGTTAAAAAGGGAGTAATACGTATTGCATCAGCCCAGTGCGTCTCCCTGTATGCATTCATTTGTCACAATCTTGGACAAGGTGGAAACCGTTGCATTTCTAGCTATATACCAAGAGTGTTACACAGTAATTAAGTTAACCAGGATAAAGTGACTATTTGCCACGTGTTGTATTTGTCATGCCAGGAGGGAACGTCTCATATGGGCTAAAACCATAACAGCGGATTTACCCTCCCTTCTTTAGTTTAACAAGTCTGGGTTTATTTCAGATAATTTGATCAATTAAAGAGAAACCCTATCACAATAAACAACAACAACGCGCTGAAGTTCCAGCCAGCCAGTCACCTGGTACCTTGCCGTCACACGAGTACAGTTCAGAGCGCAATAGCCACATCTCGAGGGGCGGTGCTAGAGGCATATGCTGCTTTCACGTGCTCCTCTTAAACTTAAATTCTCATACTCTTAAACTCATTTTGGTAGGAAATTAGATTATTTAGGAATGAAACATGTATCCGACATGTAGTTGATGTTTTTATTATTTCATTTCGCAAACTTGCACGGCAATTAAAAGTTAAACAAGGAGTGGAAATTGCAATACAGTATCATTGATTATTTATTTGGAATAGCAGACAATGACATAAAATAATAAAATGTATCATTTTTACCACCAGTTGTTGACACAGCTTCGTTGGCTCTCTGCCCCCTAAACATCTCTGCAAACTCAGATATCATAAAAGACTACATTTCCCAGTCGTATTTACCACACTATACTTAAATTGATACTTTAATTTAATTATTGATAATAGTATGCAGTATGCAGTACATACTAATAAGTACGTAATATGTAGCATGCTAGTATCCCATTCCAAACACAACCAATGTTAACATTAGTAATGAACGGGACCTTTGTTGTGGTCCATCATGTGCGCTCAATATTTCCGATAGCACCTGAAGGCAGCTTGAAGAGTTTGTGGGCGCTGTCCAACCATCATCATTGCATCATGCGGAAACACAAACGCACAACGTGCTTACTTCTTTGATGCCTTAAGACACGGAAAAATAGCGCTTCAGCTCTAATGCTACTAAACAAATAAATCTTTACATGAAGTCAGAGCACGAGCATTGTTACAGACTAAAGTTGGCTGGTTTATTACATTTAAACAAGGAAGGAAGCTTGCGACGGAAATCAAAGCTGCACGTTGCTGCACGTTGCTGCACGTTGCTGCTCCGAGCGGACTGAAGCGCACTAAGATCATCACCGGTATCCTTCGTTTTCTGCCATCTAGACTGTTTTGCTACCTCCAAGTCAACAATAGCTGCTCGTGGTCAGGTGAGACCATATCAGCAGAATGCTTTGCTTTTAAATTTTACGTTATGCAACTTCTATGTGTGGACCCTTTGTCTAAACAAAAGCCGGCCGGTTAGTGGATGCTTGGCTGACTATTTCACATTGTAGAACAGTGTTTTTCCAGGAAAAGCCTTCCTATCAGATCTAGTTTGGATGGTCTATAAGACACTGAAGTGAACAGTTACTTTAGTGTAACCATGTGATGAAGCCACGGTAATATGGATATCTCCTAGGAACTGTTGCATGTCGAGATTGGACAAGTTATTTGTGGCCCCACCATGATGAGCAAAGGCCATAATTGGTTGTTTCCATATTTGGGCATGGTCAGTCAGAAGCAGTGACCCCAAAACACAAGTGTTGCTGTTGAGTAAAGGAACAGTGAATGGCTCTCAGCCCTTGGTAAATGAGGAATATGGCTGGAATATTTCTTCTTTTACTATCTTGCTTAATGGAATAGTTCACCCCAAAATGAAAATTCATCTACTTACTAAACCCCATGTTAGTCGAAACTCCATTGGAATTCACTCCAAATCCATCTCAGCCTTTTCCTAAACGACTGAAGTTAACAGCGCCATCTTTGAAAGCGCCAAAAAAATAAAAATAAAAATAATTTCCATCAAATTTCTCCAGCTTGTGCAGGTTAATCTTTTTGTAGCTGTGTGTTTGCGCCATTTCCACAGTGACACCTTCTCCTTGTCTCCCTAAGATGGAGAAGCAGCCCCTGCCCACTGAGGATGACCAGACACAAGCCCCGGAGTCAGAGGTCAACGGGGAGAGTAACCAGCAGGATCCGTCGGAGCCCCCCGCCAGAGATGGATGGAACAGTAAAGTAGAGTATTTCTTGGCTCAGGTGGGATTCAGCGTTGGGCTCGGGAACGTGTGGAGGTTCCCATATTTGTGCCATCAGAACGGAGGAGGTGAGGAGCCAATCTTTGCCATCATTTTTTTAATATGTATTTAGTAAACTGTCAGTATGAGATATATTACCCTCGGTGCGTAGCTAGAAGGGCAACGGCATCCTGATTGAGTGCAACCCCTCTCTCCTCTCCCTACCAGGAGCTTTCCTCCTTCTGTATGTCCTGCTCATGCTGGTCGTGGGAATCCCCTTGTTCTTCTTGGAGCTGGCGGCCGGTCAGTCCATTCGCCAGGGCAGCATCGGAGTGTGGAAGTACATCTCCCCCAAGCTCGCTGGGATCGGCTACTCCAGCTGTGTGGTGAGATGCGGACCGTTAGCTGTTTTTTTTGGGGGGGTGGAAGACTAGGACTTGCACTTGTTGGACTTGATTAGCTATGATTTCCTATCAGACCTCAATCATTACCATCACACTGGACGTTGAGAACAACACACCTTATCCCGGCCGGTGAACATGCCTCTGTAAAGAGTACCCTTAAGAACCTGCTAAACCTTTTTCCTCCCAATTCCCTCAGGTGTGTTTCTTTGTGGCCCTCTACTACAACGTGATCCTCGCATGGAGTCTTTTCTACCTTGGGAACTCATTTCAGTACCCTTTACCCTGGGAACAGTGTCCTGTACAGGGGAACGTCACAGGTAAACACATCACACATCATCTGACGTTATCCACGACTCTTTGAAACTCTAGCAGGCGCGTGCTAGATGGAGACCTGTCAGGACCGAAGTAACGGAGCCGCTACGTCTCTCTTGTAACCCCAGTAAAGGAGTGTGAAGACAGCTCCCCCACCACATACTTCTGGTACCGCAAGGCCCTGGACATCACAGACTCCATTGATGAGACGGGACAGTTCAACGTTCCCCTCACCATTTGTCTGCTGGTGGCCTGGACCATCGTGTGCCTCGGGATGTTTAAGGGTATCAAGACCTCCGTCAAGGTAACTAGCCGTCTTGTCTGACCTGGCTTTCAGTGCGCTGTTTTTCGCTGTTGACCGAGACGCGTTTCCAGAATCGATTACTAGCTGAGTTGGTGTTTCAAACATCCCAGCTAGGACTGACTGAAAAGCTTTTAAGAACAAATAACAAAAAAGATCATTCATGTTAAATTACAAACTTGAGTTTTGTGAGTGAGTAGGATTTAAATGAACACATAATATTGAACCTGGATTGATAGAACTGTGAAGATTTGTTTTTAATTTGCCTTACGTGAACAAATATTGGCTTATGAACCAAAGGGGAAAGGGTGCTCATAACACTGAGCAGCCCTAAGCCCCGGGCTTAGTGTGTCCAGATGACTGAACCTCGGGAATGCGGTGGTAATATCTCTTGAAGTCGTGGGGAAAAAATATGTTCTACTATTTTTTTGCCTTCTCTGGACACCATTAGTATTACTAGGGGAGGACTGGTGAATTTTTTTTATCTCAGGATCCTTAAAGATTTTTTTTGGACAAGAATCTTATCTTGGTGGGGGGGGGGGGGGGGGGTGATTATTTGCTTCACTTATTTCTTTAAATAAAAGTAGGTAGCTATCTTATTGCACTTACCTTACCTGCACTACCTTACCTTACCACTGGTTCTGCTCTTAGATGCTTGTTGAGGAAAAAAATGCACTTGCGATTTCTGGTGACTAGTAGTTCTCTTGCCTACCTATGTTGAAAGCACTTACTGTAAGTCGCTTTGTATAAAAGCATCTGCTAAATGACTGTAATGTAATGTCTGACCACGGTAACCCAGTAAGTTATTTTACCATCAGGGTGACTGACTGAAATCACCAATGTGCAGTAATACTAACGCCTGTCTTGAGAGGGCTAACGTTTGTCTTTTTGTAATCACCCCGTCTCTCTCTCTCCCCAGGTGATGTATTTCTCCTCCATCTTCCCCTACGCGGTGCTGCTGTGCTTCCTCGTCAGAGGGCTCATGCTGGATGGAGCCTGGGAGGGCGTCACCAACATGTTCTACCCCAAGGTATCCGCGGCTAGCGCGTCTGGTTGGGTGCAGGGGAGACGGCCGAGCGCGAGGCTTTCCCTGACGCGTCTGTTGTTCCTTCCCTGCGTTCACAGCTGGAGATCTGGGGGGACGTGCAGGTGTGGCGGCAGGCGGCCACGCAGGTGTTCTTCGCCCTGGGCCTGGGCTTCGGCTCCATCATCGCCTACTCCTCGTACAACCCCAGGAACAACAACTGCCACCGTGACGCCTTCACCTGTCTCCGGGATAAACTTCCTCACCTCAGTGCTGGCCACTCTGGTGGTGTTTGCCGTGCTGGGCTTCCGCGCCAAACAGATGGTGACCAAGTGTCTAGTCAGGTGTGTTTCAGTGTACGATGAGCTGTCCATTGAAACGCACATGCATGCATCATGACTCTGAAATGTGAGGCAATAGCATATGAAAATCTTCTGCTTTTGTCTTCATAGAAACGTGAAGCAGCTGTCAGAGCAGTTTATCAACGGTGCTGTGGACAAGAACATGATGCTAGACTTCAACTACTCTGATCCCACGTCTGCCTCCCTAGAGGACTACAGGGCCTGGTTTCAAAACTATGGAGATAAAGTCCCAGGAAACTTTACCGACTGTGACCTGGAAAAAGAGATGCAGACGGTAAAGAAGGAATTCTGGGAGTGTTACAGTTACTACTATCTTGTGCTATTGTCCAGACATCCCAAGATCTCGTGGCGTACTGTTGAACAAATGAAAGTTAGTAGTTGTATGTACCCTGTGTATACTTACCCTTTGTTTTCCTGCCCACAGGGTGTGGAGGGGACCGGCCTGGCCTTCATCGCTTTCACAGAGGCCATGTCACTTCTTCCTGGCAGCCCTTTCTGGTCAGCACTCTTCTTCCTCATGCTGCTCAACCTGGGCCTCAGCACCATGTTTGGCACGATGGAGGGCATCCTTGCCCCCCTCACCGACACCTTCAAATGTCTGGCCAAGAACAAGACCAAACTCACAGGTAAACATCAGTTCCAAGTGATACTCCGCCAACTAATATGATTCATCGTAAAGTTTTGGGTTAGGGTTAGTACCCTCAGTACCCTCCTGGCAGGTTTGTTGCCCAGCTGCCATGTGTCAGAGCCTTTAGATGGTTTGTGCATTGTTAGTCCTGATTGTTGAGGTCTTTTTTTATGTCCTTTTATTTGTGCGTCTAATATCCCTTTGTTCTTGTTTAACAGTGTTCAGCTGCGTCATTGGCTTTCTGATTGGCCTGGTCTTCACCCAGCGCTGCGGGAACTACTTTGTGATGATGTTTGACGATTACTCCGCCACTCTGCCCCTCATCATCGTGGTGGTTTTTGAGACCTTCAGCGTGTCTTGGCTGTATGGAGCTGACAGGTGAGATCTAAATTTAAAACTGTGAAATATTCTCTTAAATTCTGAGTTCCAATGAAATGCCAATCAGTTCAGTTCCCCATTAGTCTTGTCAGTGTGTGCCACGAAAAATCAAACGACGACTCATTCACCGCTCGTGTGTTTCTAAAGGTTCCTTGACGACATTGAGGTAATGCTGGGTTGGCGCCCCAATGTGATTTACAAGTACCTGTGGAAGTACGTATGCCTGCTGGCTATGCTGGGGCTGCTGGGAGCCAGCACCATCCGCATGTTCATCAAACGCCCCACGTATATGGCATGGAGTCTAGAGAAGGTACGCAGTGACTTTAGGTTCTCACCGACTTCGTGCAACGTCTCACTCAGTTCTTTAGTATGTAATGGTATCGTGGTTTCATTCATATGTTGGTCTCTCTTCCAGGCCTCTGAAGTGACCCTGGAGTACCCTGGCTGGGCCCTGGCTGTCTTGTCTTTACTGATCATATTTGCCATGATGCCCGTCCCGCTGGGCTTCATCCACTCCATCCTGCGGGACAGGACGGTGCGGGAGTCCAGGGACACGGAGAACGGGCAGTACAGCCTCGTCAACAGCGGCAACCATTGTGAAACCCCCATGACCGACATGTCAGAGCTGGACCAGTGAAAGGAGACCGCTTCTGTTTCTACTTTACCACACTCTCAACGGGTGAGAACGTATGAGGGGTGGACGTAACAAAATTGAAATAGATCTGATGAAAATTAAGTGAATTGAAAAATTAAGTGATGGATCAAAATGATTAGATAATTTGATTAAAAACAGTAATTTTCATCATTTATCAACACTTTCTACCATATCAGAAGGGTGGAAGGAACAAATGAACTGATAAGAGCTGATGAACAGTCTAATGAAATGTTATTTTAAAAAGAGTGATAGATTGTTGTGGCTTGATAAATTCAAGGTGAGTTGATTAAATAATTGGTGATTTCAGATGTTCCCTTCATCAGTTGCACTACAAAATTGCCATTATTGCGTCACACCTGCAGCCTCAGGCGTTCACCGTTTGGCAAGTAATTTTTGTTACTTCAGCCGTCATTTCACATGAGTCATATTTGTTACTTTACTCTGCCTAAATGTCAATCAACAAGGAGGGCCACTGTTGATTGACAACAGTGGCCTGAAGTCACCTCAACATTGATCACTCGTGTTGAATTCAACTCTTTTGAATTCAACAATTTTTGCAGGGAGTAGAGGTTACTCACCTTGAACAACAAATGCCAGTTTGTTGTTTAAATGATAAATTGTGATACTTGAAATGAAAGTGGTGATGAAAATGTTTATCAAATCACCCTAGGAAAAAAACTAGAATTATTTCATACCTTTTATGTGTGAGCGAGTGATTGCTGCTTAGATTGTATGCTGTAAACAGAAAGGTGTTTCTCAGACAACACTGCAGGTACATTTTATTCCAAACCAACTTACAGCTGAAAGACAGCAGCAAAGTATGTACTATCTCTCTTTTATTTTAATGGCAGTCTATCTGGCTGTTTAGCCATAATCTTCCTTACTCCACAATTCATAAATTTTCAAAATTGACTACATGTTGTTACTTAAATCCAGGTGTATTGAAATCGTCATTTCCTTATGGTACTTTGAGTATATATATATATATATATATATATATATATATATATGCCCAAAGATTTAAACTTTTTATTTTAGAATGTGTAATGGAAAGATGGAACAAATAATGTATTTTTTTTTATTTTAATAATGTATTTTTACATTACACACACCAGACAATTTCAATTGAAGTCATCAATGCTCACAAATTATTACAAAACCTCAACTTGACAGTCTGTTGGACAGAATTTGTAATCCATCGCTGTTCAATCTGTCTAACTAGTACTACTTATATGCACTTGTATCGTGTAGTATGCAGTGCATGACCAATATGCTACACGTGAATGTCAGCGCACTCTGTTCAAACCATTCTGAAGTCCAATCACCATGCATGTGGTTTTTGTTTGATCATGGTTATGTAATATTATCTAGATAATATTATCTAGATAATATTATCTAATGGTTACATTTTTTTTTTTTTAATCAACTCAAAAACATCCCATCACCCTGTCATGCTCCGTGTTCTGATGGCAGGAAACCCATTTTTCAGTAGTATACTGAGAAGGCCTACACAAGAGGCCTGATGTGATGTTTTGACCCAAATAAGGGTTTCTAGGTCCCGCCCCCTTCCAGTCTAATGTGAAAATGAATGGGGGTGTAAAATCATTTCCTGTAACTACGAATTATGTTTAGCATACTTAGCTTAGCATTCCGGCATTTGTCCCTATGTGACCTGACGATACCAAAAGGTGGAGTGTAGGTGGACAGCCACAGCCTTGCACTACTACCCTATACTTGTACTACAGAGCAACCGAAGGATGATGGTTGTTAAAACTCTTGTAATGTAAATATGTACATAGTATGTGTAAAAACCTCAAGCGCGAGTTTGTGAAGTCGTTTAGGGTTTTCTATCATTACCTGTTGGAAAAACTACATTTGCATGAGAGCCTACTACATGAGAGCCTACTATAGCAACATAAGCTGAAAAATATCACCGATGTCTGTCGGTTGCTGCTTACATTGTTTTAAAAGGGCTAGGGCAAAGGGCAAATCCCCTCTGAACAAAGTACTCATATCCTTCTGGTTTATCTGCAGTATTTTGACGTCGTTAAAGTACTCTGGGCAACATATTTTTAAACTGTAATCTTAATTGCTTGATGTTTTTCATGAACATAAATAAGCGTAGTTTTGTACTTTTTCACAAATGGTTACAATCTTACCAGAGACACCTTGGCCTTATGAACTCAATGCTGTCAAATACAAGAGCCAATACTAAGTGCCTTCATGTACAAAGGTCCATCAATGAAGGTGATCGTGATGATGAGTATTCCCACCATAGATGTAGTTACTTTTTTGAAATGTCTTTGACCAGATGATTCACTTCACAATACGTGTATGTAGCCTGCAAGTTTGTATACATTTAATCTTTGAGAAAATCTAATATAATGCCTGCATTGTTGTAATATATGGTTGCCATCTCTTTTGTATTTTAAAGTGTAGCGTTTTTCTCCTCTGGTTAAATTTAGCTTGAACTTTGTCTTGTATTTTAAATGTTAGTATTTCAGTTTTCCCACTTTTCAAGGGATTTGTGTTGTTAGATGATTGTTGTATATTTCTTTGTGAGAAGTGCAGTATAGCACTCAAAGCATTTTCGACTGAAAACTTTGTTACCAGCCTGATGTAAAAATATTGTATTGTAACGGCATTACAATTGTACAATTGCAAGGTGAATTAAAAGCTCATCTTTACCGTTTTTTCTGCTGCAACTACAAATGAATCCACACGTGCAATCACAGACATTCGAAAGAGAAACCCACATCCATTTAAGAAACGTTTTCAACTTCAATACAAACAAGGCACCTGTGTTGGATCCATTATTCTCATTATAAATTATCATTATAAATTCAAATTACGAAGCTGTATACTTACTGTAAATACAAAAGATATTTTCTACCATGGAAGCTTTTTGTTTTTCAATGTTGATATTTTAAAGGGTGCCTCCTATCCATCTATCAAGTCTCGGTACTTTTTTTTTTTAAAGCAATACAGGTGGCTGTTGGTTCTAGTTGTGTTGGATGCAGTTTCAGTCCAGTCAGACGAAACTTCATGTAAGTCAAGATGGTACGAGGTAAAAGAAAAACCCAAACAA
The DNA here is from genome assembly GCA_034670385.1 of Hoplostethus mediterraneus. NCBI lineage: Eukaryota > Metazoa > Chordata > Actinopteri > Trachichthyiformes > Trachichthyidae > Hoplostethus > Hoplostethus mediterraneus. Next base: position 401,918 of record JAXDDW010000067.1, read on the forward strand.
ACATAACCCAAAATAAAAAAGGCATTTTTTAAATAAATCAAAACCAACGGATAATAAACGAATTCACCAAACGAAACTGAGATGAACCAAAACAGAAGACAGCACACCTGCCTTAATTAGGGTTCCTGTGATGCGAGGTCAGGTGCCGCTGTGCACCTAATTTAGCACCAAAACAAACTGCCACTAGGTGCTGCCAAACTATTTACATTGAAATAATTACAAAATAGGAAATTACAAGAGGCTTCTAGAAATGGCTCTAACACCTATATTACCTTGTTTTTGAATGCAATCGTGGATGCAGAAGAGTGGACAAAAAAATGTTGAAGTGGAATGTTTATTCTTTTGTTTTCTGCATTAGTGTTTTACATTCATTCATTATTTTATTTTGAAAGCATCTTTGCTTTATGGATTTTTTTTTACATATACATTTTTTACATGTGCCTCATACTTTTACACAGTACTGTACACATACGTCATGCTGCCTGCCTGGACCATTGTCTGCCTGAGAAAGTTCAAGGGTATCAAGACCTCAAGGTAAACATTTGACCAGCTGCGACACCTGGCTGGCAAAGCACTCTTTTGACTATTAGGCCTATTTTTTGTCTGTACCTGTGTTTCATTTTATATAAAATGTTCCACTTTATTCAACTTGACACATTTTCAGGAAGTGTTTGTCGTGTGTGACCTTTGCAGTACCTCTCTATGTCAGTAGGGGGCTCTGCTGCACTCATGTCAAAGCATTTTCAGCTGATTTCAGTGATGTTTCCCTATTTTTACCCCATGTCACAATATCAATTGTCTTTTTTAACACCTAACAAGTTTTTGCACAGCGCAACCGCAGATGAACCAACACTAACTGTTCACTTCCTGCCGTAGGAAACATGATTTTACTGGCCCAGTGTGAGCAGGTCTGTGCTCTGTGTTGTTTTTCTGCTGTTACAAAGATCACAAAAGGAAAACTGCTGAAATCATGAATATAATACCCCCAAATAATAACAAATGTTAACTGTTTTCTTAGCCAGTTTAGAGACTTAAGTTATATCAGGCTAATCATAGCATTCGTATGTGCTACTTTCTTGAGCGTATCTTCTGTGTGCACAGTCTAGTGTGCATCACTCCTTGTGAATTTCCCTTTGGAAATGTGGCCAGTGGGAGTTCAGTTGTCTTGGATGCAGTCTCACTTCTCACTCCAGTCAGCCAGAGATCTGGTGGGAGGCAGGGAGGAGAGGAACACACCCAGCAGAGACAACCCAGACACCCTGGCATCAACTTCAGGTAAATACAGTCCACAGACCCATATTGAAATATATACAACTTTCTTTTGTATGAACACAGTAAATGGTGTGTGTGGTGGTGTGGGAGTTATTTAATGGTTTTCAATTGCCTTTTTCTACAGCAGGACCAGCTGGGGCAACTCTAAACCAGATCAAAAGTGCAAAATTTTAAAATATAATCAAGCTGGAAAATCATTCCTATGACCAACAAGCTGTTTGAAACTGGAATATTGTTTTGAGAAGGTACTGAGATACACAGCTAACTAGGTAAGCCCTGGCAAGTCCTAACTGGCCCTGTTGTAGCAACCAGACCTTCAAAATAAGAGGATGCTGGTATAAATGATTACTTTTCCCCCAATGATGTAACTCTCGTTCCTAGGTCTACTAGCATGGAGGCCCACATGACTGGCCTGGTAGCTGTCTGCTTCCTGCTGGTTCTTCCACTGAGCTGCTCCCAGATCACCCTGCAGTCTGAGACGGGAATCAACGCCCATCCAGCCCCCGGAGCACCGCCGCCTCCTTCACCACACATACGAGACCTACTCAGACAAGAGGAAACCAGTCACCTTAATGCAAAGCAAACGTGTAAGTCTGGACTAAAAAAAGTACTTTTGTAAAGGTGTGTAATAACAATGTCAAAACCATTATTTTGTGTATAGGTTTGTTAACAATTCAGTCTTTTTCAAATGGTTTTAACCAGTCAAAAAGTTATTGTTATATCTCCTTCATTCACAGTGAGATTTGTAAAGGTGTGTGATAATGTCAGTACTCCCCATTCCTTAGGTTTCACCATTATTGTGTGTATAATTTTGTCAGTCATTTTTCAACTGGTTTCAATCTCCCTCATTCACACAGATTTGTGTGTGAAAACTGGCAGTCATTGTTGGGTGTTTGTTCCTCCACAGATGCCCATGTAGACAAGGACAACGCCAAAGTGGGTCTGTTCATTGCCGCAGCCATGGGAACAATAACGGTGATGGCTGCAGTCTACTGTATCTACAACAGGTTCTACACCAAACACCAGTACCTGCACACCCAGCTTCACGATGACTCAGGTAGTGTTTCGCAATATATCGGTGCAAGTGTAAACTATCCAGGGAAGATTTTTCACTTGTTGAATGTCACGCTTTCCTCTTTAACAGAAGGAGAGATGGGAGGCAAAAACAATTGAATGTATCTTCAAAGGGAAATTTGACCACAAAATATAGATTATAGATTATAGATTGTTATTCTAAAGCAGTTTTTTTTAGTGTTTTTTTTTTAGTACTGAGTTCAGATCTCTTATGATCCAGGAAACTGCAATCCTCTGGCACCAAATTGAATTGCCTGAAAAGGTTGAAAGAAAATTGTATTTACAGTTACCTTTGTATACCTATATTTAAAGCAGGAAGTGAAAATCAAAACTCAAGAGTGAAATCCCAAACTGTCTCTCTCATCCCTTTGGTATCTTTTGGTATAAACCATCACAGACAGGCCGGGTCGGTAAACATGAGCGTGCTCTCTGTAGTGATGTCAAGTTGCTGGATTTCTGGGTAATGAAGTTCAAATGTTTCAAACGGTTACCTCTCGCTGCCATTTGGAGTCGCTAGTGTGAAAAGTTGCTGAGTGCATTTTGCTTTGTCCTGTGAGCTCACACCTGAAAACTCAGCAGGAAAAGATTGTTGGGGAAAATATCTTTGCAGAATAACAACTCAGTAGTCAATCTTGGAGGAATTGAAACCAACATTTCAGTCTTCAGACGTTTCTCACGGTTCCTTCCTGTCCTCAGATTTAAACATCGACTCCATGGAGCACCCCCCCATGTTTTTCCGTGGCTCTGCTGGCCCCAGGGTGGGAGAGGCGCAGAGAGCTGGTTATGGCTCTCTCTCGGACACCCCATCCATCATCTCCGTGCCGCCCAGCCTGTCCCCTCCTCCCTCCGTGGTGCCCTTCCCTCCCCTCTTCCTCTCCTCTCACTCTCTAAGAACAATATCAGCAAAGGATCTGGAGAAATGCTATATCTAATAGTGAATGCATACTGGCATGAAGCGTTTGAATGAACTGCATCATTGGGAGACTGAGGGAGAAGTTATTGTTGTTTGAATAAGTATATGTTGCTTTTACACTAATTAACCAATTAACCCAGTCTTGTCTTTAAGAATGAACTGTAATCATTTGTGTGTCATGTGGTATTTATGTTTATACAGTCACCATAAATTAGAGTTTACATGGAAGTACTTGCACTTTATCTCATAACATCCATTCTTGTAGTAGACATATGTTGTACCATATAATAAACCCTCTAACAATGACAAATGGTTGTCTTGCTCATCTCTACCTCTGTTTGGTGCATAACGTCTGTATCAGTCACATGGTCACAGTAACTTTTCATGCCAATAAGTTTATCTCTCTCTTGTTTTTATGGAAACAAAATGATGAATAAACATTACAAGAACAGGACAGCAAATAGAGGAGAACTCAATCACATCGACCCACCCTCACAGATGGGATGGGAATGATAGAAATGAATGAAAAAGATTTGAATTAATGGGATATTGTCAGTGAAAAGAGAAAACCCCCAAACTTTCAAACCTTTTTCTTTCACTCTTTTAAGAACTTTTACTTTTCGCTTTCAATTTGTGTTTTGAACTAAAAGTCAAGCCAAGTCCGAGTTAAAACGGAACGAGACCGTGCAAGACGTCATAAAATACTCATGCGAAACTACTTCTAAACTACTGTTTTCTTTTTCATTTTTGTAATTTCTCTTATTTCCTTTCACCATCATTGCCATATTTGCACTTTGTGTAAACTATGCATGTAACAATAAACTCCCACATCTGTCGTCAGAGCAACCCGCCCCCCCGCGTGAGCAGGACAGGGTTTTACGCTCTCTCCATTCAGTGTTGCTGTGGTGCAGAAATAGCCTCTGCTTTGAATCCTACTCACTGCTTAAAACGCCGGGCTGCGGGGAGGAAGTGACACGGTAGATCTCACGGTAGATCTCACTTCTCACACACACACACACACACACACACACACACACACACACACACACACACACTTGGAGAGATTAGCGCACACGGGCGGTAATCTGGTTTCAGCACCACGGCCAGAGACACCGTTTGACCATGCATCCTGCCCAAAATTGGCAGCAGCACACCTTTAACCTTAACCCAAGACTGTAAAGAAGTTATTCCGGACTCTCATCTGATTGATGATGTTATATAGAGGCATCTGAGGCCCGGGTGTTGTTTATGTTATGTTCACATCGACGTTGGATCGCTGGGTAATCGCTGTTATTTGGTACAAAATTTGCCAGGAAGGAACCGGTAGCTTTTTGTCGAATACATTAGTAAGTAAGTTAAGTAAGTCAAGTTTTATGTGTGAGTGAGAAGCACGAGGCGGAGGGAGTAGCGGCGAAGGCTGCGCGCTCGGACGGGAGCGCGCAAGGACAGCAAATTGGTCGGATCCTGGAGTCGTGAGGATGGAGGTCCGGACGGATAGGCTTAAGGTTGTGGCAGCGAAGACTCTCGGGAAAATATACGGGTATGTACAAATCACTCTGGAACATTTTTTTTAACTCGAAAACGTTGAACCAGCCTATTTGAAGAAATGGCTGCAGGCGTATTCCTTCATTACAAACAGAAAGTTCACATTCTGCTGTGAAGTTAGAGGGCTGTAGTCATTCTAGTCATGATATTAATATGAATGTTTCTTAAAAGGGAGGCAAACTACTCTGTTGAAGATCAAGGTGCCCAGGGGCCTGGATTAGTTACTGGGGTTGGATGACCTGGCACAACATCTGTCTCATTATAGGCTGCTGGATTTAGCACTTTATTTGATTGAGCAAAACAGGCAATAACACTTGACAATCAGCAGTAGTCCAAAAGTTACAAACTGTTTCTTTGAGCGCACAAATTATATGGAACATAAACGCCCCAATTACCAATGTCTGCTTTCACACGCAGTCTTTAGTGAATTAGCCCGAGAAAACAAAAATATTTAAGACTCAATCAAGCCCAAATGTGGTTTTCAATGTAAAATGGAGTAGTGATAACTAGATTAATATCGTTTTGGCCTTTAGTGTCTGCTGTGTTGTCACGTTTAGTTTGATGTATATCAATCTGTACGGTAGATATTGAAATGCCTATGGCTCGGCAATTAAGTATTGTGTGTATGAATTTCTACCTTACAGACAATGAAATACACGGAGTGTGCTTGATAGCCCATCTATATTTTCTCACAAAGCATTGAGTGTAAGTGTAAGTGTAAACTAGGCCTGTCAGCCCACTTGGTCCAGGCCTTGAGTTATTGTTTATTGGAACTAGAGGCCCCCTAAACAGATAGATATCAAAAATGAAAAATGTGTGCAGTATGATGAGATGGACAGCATGTCCATGACCCCAAATGTGATTATGGGCTGGTATCCTGGGCTATAGTACATGCCAGGGAAGCTGCAAACTAAAATGTACAACTAAACCACTTCCCAGAAACGTGAATGCATTGGAGGCAGTGACACCTGAGCAAAAACAAATACGTGTGATATAGAAATAAGAAAAAAGTAAAACAGAAGAACTAGTTCGGGAATAACCTGCAAAGTTGCATGCCACATCTTTCTAACGACAAGTGTCCGGTATGTCTGGTGTCTGGCTAAATATACACGTAAAAGGCGGCTATCTGAGCGCATGATGTTCATGCGCTCCCTTTCTTTCTCTCTCTCGGGATTTGAAGTAGCGTCTAAACACATAAATCCTCTCCAGAAATAGCCCTCTCCCTGTCCCAAGCTGTTGGTCCACGTAAATCCCTGCAGACCGTACACCTTGGCCACCTCTCCTTCTCCGTGGCTCGTCCCTCCCTCCCTGTAAGTCGCCTCACCACGTCCCTTCCCCCCCCCCAGGAAGGATTACTCCACCTACGGCACACGGTCCGCAGTAAGCTCTGGTTCCCTTTGGGCAGGTGCCTTGCTGCTGTACCACGGGAGGCCTGCCGTGACTTGTGACGGTCTTATTCCGCTGCACGCAACTCCTGACCGGCTGTTCAACCTGAGACACCCGTGATGTTTCAGTCATGGAGCTAGCTCAGGCTTTCACACTATAGGATTCTATTCTATTCTATTCTATTCTGTTCTATTCTATTCTATTCTGTTCTGTTCTGTTCTGTTCTGTTCTGTTCTGTTCTGTTCTGTTCTGTTCTGTTCTGCTCTGCTCTGTTCTGCTCTATAAAATTCACATATTTAACATATCACATTTTACTTCAGGCAGCCTTCCAGTGTAATATGTCAGTGATAAAACTTTATTGAGACCCAATTTAGAGCAACATGGTTCCACTGATCTGGAACCTGACAGTCAGTCACTGAATATAAAGTGTGCATGACCCATCTGTCCATTCGGGATCTGATTCTTGAGTTCTTTATGAATGGCACATACTGTTTGTGAGCCACAGCATTACAAGTCAGATGTGGTTGACTTCAGTCTACTGGAGTAGAACATTTTGCCCTTGCTTACTTTAGAATGAATGCATGCACTACTTTGTGTAGCTGTGGTTCAACTCATTGCATCTCACTGGTGCAGATGTTCTCTACAATTTACATTGTGTGTTTTTGTAAATGATCAATGTATCTATGATATGTGTGTCTACCTAACACACACCATCTAGAGTTGAGCTTGATGCCACGTTAACATTTTTTTTATTAGTTTAATATTAGGCTGAGCATTGGGAATAGTTTCTTAACTTGCAAACAATCTACATCAGTCATTTGTCTTTTTCTTATCCAGTCAATGATTCCAAGCTATTGATTGAACTCTGAACTGTGCTGCTGAACTGTCCTCACACTTGTCCTTGAGGCATGAATTAAGAGATTACCAGGAATACTTCCGGAGCTGACTGAGGACATGGATTCAACTCCATTTACATTTAAAATTGATCATCATCAGTACTGTTCATACTGACCCAAATTACTTCAGAAGTCTCCAGACCTGTATTTACGATGTGGCGAGAGCAAAAGGGAGAGGGGTCAGGTAACTGCTAAGGATTACAAGGGATATTCTCTAACTCAGGGTGAGACAAAGTCAACTAGAAGTCAGTCATGATGAGGTAGAGATGTAGTACAATATCAGACATATTGTATGGGTAAAATATCATGCAGATATGGGAAAAATTGTCAGGAAGTCAGGATAATATCATGTATGTAATGGGCCCATGTCATTTTAATGGCGAGGGGAAACAAAAACACTCCGTGCAGAGATCCTCTGGCTGCAGAGAAGGAAGGAAATTGGTGTGAAGAAGAAAAAAAAATGTTGTGAATTGTGTGAGAGACTATGTGAGAGTAGGGGGAACTGATGATGAAATGCAGGGTTAAAGATGAACAGCAGACAGGAAGAATGAAGAGAGAGGCGGAGGCGCAGACAAAAATAGTCAGACAGAGCCAGAGATATTAATAATTCAACGTGGAGAATCATTAATACTTGATCAATGTCAAAGACCGAACTGCTGCTTAACCGATTTAGCATGTAAGCTTTGTAATTGTGTATTCCCTGTTGAGAGTGTACTGTCTGCTTACTGTTGAGGTTTTTAGCTGACTACACTGTCCAGATTTGTCCTTCTCCATCTTTTTGACAGATATTAGATATGTGACGATCCCTGTCATTTCTCCACCTTTTGCACCTCGTGAGCTGCACTGACCGTTTGCATAGGGATTCTGTTTTGCTGGCTGCATGCTTTGATGATCAGAGTCAGTATTTTCCTGGTATTTCAGAGATGTGCTTCCCCTGGTCCCGGTGTGCTGGTGGAGCCCTAACGTTGTGGTATAGGTCAGGTTTTGTCATTACAGAGAAGAGACAGGAAGACACCCACAGGATGACTCGCCCTTCTGAGTAAATTGGTTAGGCCATGCCACATTTACCCTTAGACTACAGTATATGTACTTTCTTACTGTATTAAACCAGTGATATTTCCTTGCTTTTGAACCTAGTACACTGTACATCCTTGAGCAGTATTATTGCATCAGCGTATTCCATCATTTACAGAATAATCTGCATTGAATTTATTCTCACAGTGGTCACACTCGGGGTGGGAAACTCTACGGGTACGGACGATTGGCATATATATAAAACTGGTGTACTACTTCAACATTACATTACATTACATTCACTTAGCAGCCGCTTTCACCCAAAGCGACTTACAATAAGTGCTTTCAACATAGGTAGGCAAGAGAATTACTATTCACCAGAAATCGTAAGTGCATTTCCTTCCTAAACAAGCATCTAAGAGCAGAACCAGTGGTAAGGTAAAAGTGCAATAAGTTAGCTACCTACTTTTCATTTAAACAAATAAGTGAAGCAAATAAGCAACACTCAAGTGGGGACTTCAGCGCTAACAGTTATCACATTAGCTAGCAATCTCAGGAACAACAACAACTACCTGCTGCTTGAATTTAGCAGGGAAGTTGGCTAGCTTACTTGCTGATTAGCTTAGGTCTGGGGTAGATACATGCTTGATGCCTCTGGAAGCTGACAGCGGTCGCGGTTTCTCAGCGAGCTACATGAACGGCGGGGTTAGAGTCAGGACAAGAGCGGGAGCGATGAACCTTGCTTGGATGGAGAAAAGGAGCAGGGATGTGCCAGGATGAGAGGAAGTTGCTGTAATCACTGTATCCTTTAGTCGCACTGCTCGGCTCACTGTCAGCCAGGTCTGTCATGAGTCATGCCTGTAATACAAAAACCCTGTGAGAAAACATCTTGCTTGGAAAGGATGAGTCAAGGTCACGTCAAAAAGCTGGTGGAAGATTTTGTTTGTGGAGTTGACAAAAGAGTGTCTGCTGCTCACCCGACTGAGTTTTTGCTAGGGTGCTGGAGTTAAAATAGTAGTATATAAAAGTTTAAAAGTATTACATTTCATTCACCCTTAGGTTTTCCAATCCCTGTTTTCACAGAGCACTTGAGAAGAAGCAGGAGAATGGCGAGACCATCGAGCTGTCGGCAGAGGGCCGGCCAGAGCTGGTGGAGGAGAAGGAGGAGCCCGTGGTGGACTGCACGTGCTTCGGCCTGCCCAGGCGCTACATCATCGCCATCCTCTCCGGCCTGGGCTTCTGCATCTCCTTCGGCATCCGCTGCAACCTGGGCGTGGCCATCGTCAGCATGGTCAACAGCCACACCATCTACAGAGACAACAAGAAGGTCATAGTGGTGAGTGGCTATGGATGGCCAAAAGTGTGGAGAGCAAAGGTCAACAGCAACTAAGAAATCATAACAAATATGAATGTGTCTCTAGAACATTCATATTTGTTATGATGTTATGAAGAGTAAGAAGATCAAGAAGGAAGGAAGGTAGGGGCGAGGGAGGCATGGAAGCCTATCATGAAGATGAGTTTTGATTACAGACCAGAAGATAGAAGTGACTTTTCCATACGTCTCTATGTAATGGTACATGTAGTTATTACACAAGGTCTCAGTGTAATGGTTAATGCAGTTACCATATCAGACCATGAAGAGATCTTTGTGGGCATTATAGGTCCCTTTGTCTCTTGTCGTGTTGAGTTAGCAAATAAAATGAAGCCAATTAATTACTTCATTACTTGAAGCAAATTGAAGCTGTTACATCGAGTGAAAGCAAAGGATTGAGTCGCCATGAAGTCAGCCAGTGTTATTGTCAGTAGGGTGGGTTGAGGTTTGACATGGCCAAGTGATGTGATCTGTGGGTTTTCTGTGAGATCTAGGTGAGGAATATGGCTGAATTTGGGTGATTGCTCAATGGATATTGGATTATCATATGCCGTCAGAGGGCTAGTAATCAATCGGATCAATTCTGTTCTGATGGTTCTTACTCCGGCTTAATAGCTGATTATCTCACTTAGTGTAATGACCAGCATGCATGAGACAGTCTGTGGTGTTGGATGGCAGATTGCCTCCGCACATTGTGACGTGTGAAGATTGCTTGTTCATTTGAGTGGAATCCATGAAATACCAACAGAACTGCACAGATGGCTCTCTCTTTCTAAATTCAGTTACAATCGCCTCCTTTTTGTCAGCCCGTCTTGAGACTTGATTACTTGTCTTCTTTTTCTTCTTCTTCTTCTTCTTCTTCTCTCCTAACAGAATGCTCAATTTGACTGGAGTCCAGAAACAGTGGGATTGATCCACGGGTCCTTCTTCTGGGGATACATAGTAACCCAAATCCCGGGAGGGTTCATCTGTCAAAAGTTTGCGGCAAACAGGTCCGCTTACCTTCCCTGTTCATTGTATGCTAGGATGATTGCAGGTGCTTTTATATACATATCAAATTTTACTTTCCTCTCTCTCTTTCCCTTCCAGAGTTTTTGGCTTTGCTGTAGTGGCCACCTCTTGCCTCAATATGTTGATCCCTTCAGCAGCACGGATGCACTTTGGCTGCGTTATCTTTGTCAGGGTACTTCAAGGACTTGTGGAGGTGCTTGACTCTGCTGCATGGGATTCAAACTTGTAAATTAGGGCCTTAGTTAAAGTAAAGTCATTCATAGTAGCTAGTAGTCTGTAGTTAAACTGAATTTTAACACTGCCATGTCTCCCTCTCCTACAGGGGGTTTCATATCCTGCCTGCCATGGTATCTGGGCAAAATGGGCACCACCTCTTGAAAGAAGTCGCCTGGCCACGACGGCCTTTTGTGGTGAGTTTGCTTCTCTCTCTCTGCCTTTAAATGATGGATGTTTGTAATCACTTTAGAATTTTTTTTTAGAAACACTTTTTAACATATCCATAATGTATCTCTGCATCCCAGGTTCTTACGCTGGAGCTGTGATCGCCATGCCGTTAGCTGGGATCCTCGTCCAGTACATAGGGTGGTCATCTGTCTTCTACGTCTACGGTAAGTGACCCTTGATCCTTGAGCCTGCTTTTTTGAACCAATCAAATTGAACAAAGATTAACTGAATATAACACAAATATTTATTTTAGTATGTTTGTCATGACCTGACCAAGATTACTAGACTTACCTATGACCGAGAAAACTAGATAGTAAAAAACCCTTTCATATGGTGAAATACAATAAAAATGCGATCATTGCCATCATCAAATCAAATCAAATCACATTTTATATGTATTGCCCTTAATCACCATTCCAGTCTCAAAGGGCTTCACAGTGCCCAAAGTGTAAAAACATTAAATGGTTACTACACGACATCCCAGCTTCACAGAGGACAAGGAAAAACTCCCAAAAAAACTTTTAGGAAAAAATGGAAGAGACCTTGGGAAGGGCTACTCAGAGAGGGATCCCCCTACTAGGACGGTTGGGCGTGCAAGCAGCATATACACCGATCAGCCACAACATTAAAACCACTGACAGGTGAAGTGAATAACATTGATTATCTCGTTACAATGGCACCTGTCAAGGGGTGGGAGATATTGGGAAGTGAAGAGTCAGTTCTTGAAGTTGATGTGTTGGAAGCAGGAAAAATGGGCAAGTGTAAGGATCTGAGTGACTTTGACAAGGGTCAAATTGTGATGGCTAGACGACTGGGTCAGGGCATCTCCAAAATGACAGGTCTTGTGGGGTGTTCCCGGTATGCAGTGGTTAGTACCTACCAAAAGTGGTCCAAGGAAGGACAACAAATTGCTGAAAAAGTTAATGCTGGCTATGATAGAAAAGTGTCAGAACCACCAAAAGCACCTACAATGGGCATGTGAGTGTCAGAACTGGACCATGGAGCAATGGAAGAAGGTGGCCTGGTCTGATGAATCCCGTTTTCTTTTACATCATGTGGATGGGGGAAGAGATGGCACCAGGATGCACTATGGGAAGAAGGCAAGCCGGCGGAGGCAGTGTGATGTTCTGGGCAATGTTCTGCTGGGAAACCTTGGGTCCTGGCATTCATGTGGATGTTACTTTGACACCTACCACCTACCTAAACATTGTTGCAGACCAAGTACACCCCTTCATGGCAACGGTATTCCCTGATGGCAGTGGCCTCTTTCAGCAGGATGATGCGCCCTGCCATACTGCAAACATTGTTCAGGAATGCTTTGAGGAACAGGGCAAAGAGTTCAAGGTGTTGACTTGGCCTCCAAATTCCCCAGATCTCAATCTGATCGAGCATCTGTGGGATGTGCTGGAAAAACAAGTCCGATCCATGGAGGCCCCACCTCGCAACTTACAGGACTTAAAGATTTCAAGAGTTTTTATTCGTCACATACACATACATGCAGTGAAATGAAAGTGGCAATGCTCACGGGAACGTGCGAAGGGCATTATACATAGGATTTAACAGTAAACAGTAAAAAACCAACACTATATTTACAGCATGAAAAAAAATAAAATTACCAAATTTACAGTTAGAGCTCTTATATAGAACAACACAATATATACATTAAGAGCACTTTTGAAGTGAATTACAAAATATAAAATAAGAGGTAGGTGGGGGAAATCGTGTGAATGAAATGAGCTATAAACTATGTGTAGTCGTTACCTGAGTGTGTGTGTGTGTGTGTGTGTGTGTGTGTGTGTGTGTGTGCGTGTATAAGAGGGGGCAGTGTGTGGGTCTTGGTTGGGGCCCTGGTGAGGTCGGAGTTCACAGTCCTGATGGCCTGAGGAAAGAAACTCCGTCTCAGTCTCTCTGTTTTGGCAGCGTGACTACGGAGGCGCTTGCCAGACCGCAGCAGCTGAAACAGTCTGTTGTTGGGATGGTGAGGATCCTTCATGATCCTGCAGGCTCTGGTTCTGCACCTCCTGGTGTACAAGTCCTGCAGGGTGGGGAGTGTAGTTCCAATAGTGCGTTCAGCCGAATGCACTACTCTCTGCAGAGCCTTCCTGTCCTGAGTGGAGCTGTTGCCAAACCAGGCAGTGATGCTCCCAGTCAGGATGCTCTCTACAGCCCCAGAGTAGAAGGACAGAAGGATCCTCCGGGAGACCTTGAATTTCCTCAGTTGCCTGAGGTGGTAAAGACGCTGCCTCGCCTTCCTCACTAAAAAAACGCACAATCTCCGCGGAGCAACCACGACGTCGACCGGACATAGCGGCGCCATCATCATCATCATCATCTTAAAGGATCTGCTGTTAATGTCTTGGTGCCAGATACCACAGGACACCTTCAGAGGTCTTGTGGAGTCCATGCCTCGACGGGTCAGAGTTGTTATGGCGGCATGAGGGGGGCCTACACAATATTAGGCAGGTGGTTTTAATGTTATGGATGATTGGAGTATTCAACATTTAATCACAATGTGAACTCAGGCAGCAGGTCATGAATCATAGAGAAAGTGTAGGAAAGTTTCTCCATTGCTTCTTCTTCTTGTTGTCCTTGCATCCAGTTTAGACACTTCCGTTGCTCTTTTTCTTTCCCTGACTCTTTGCATTCCCGTCTTCCTTCCTCCCCTAGGAACCTTTGGGGTGCTTTGGTATTGCTTCTGGATCTTGGTGTCTTACGAGAGTCCGGCACGCCATCCCACCATCACAGAGGAGGAGAGGAAATACATTGAGGAAAGCATCGGCGATTCGACCCAGAACGCCACTCCAGTTACGGTTAGTGCACAGATTTCAAAATGATTCCGAAACAATATCATATCATAACGGTTGAAAATTGATATGGAAAATAGATATTTTCAGCAGTACAAGGACATTTTAATGTTTCATGCATCTAACTAGAATGGAAAAAACTGCACTGCCAATAATTTAGGTGGTATTTGTATTTTTTCTTACCATAAGAGAGGTTAATATAGGTTTAGTTAGCTGGTACTGTCACCAGACCAGTACTGTCACCAGTACCAGCTAACCTTCTGCATTAAGTAAACAACCAAGATCTACCCAAGAAAATTGTGTTCCTTCTTATAAACTGTTAACAGTCGGTATGAAAAGCTTTGTGCTGATTTGTTTTCTCGATACTTTTTCAAAACTCAACCAATCACTTTTCACCACCCAAGGATTCCCCCCCTCATGACCACAGTTTGCTGGTTTCTGATGTTGACCATGTGTAACAGAGCCAAGTTCAGAAATGAAGCCTAATAGACTAATGACTAATGGACATTTCACATGAGGAAAAAATTGATTGATCAACAGAATGATCTTGATTTCATTGTTTTTCCCTGTTGAACTGCATTGTCTAACACTTGAATCTCCCTGGTGTAGAAATTCAACACACCGTGGAGGGCCTTCTTCACGTCCATGCCGGTATACGCCATCATCGTGGCTAATTTCTGCAGAAGCTGGACATTTTACCTACTTCTCATCAGCCAGCCTGCATACTTTGAGGAAGTGTTTGGATTTGAGATTAGCAAGGTAACAAAACCTACACATGGGCCATGTGTTGCTAGAAGGAGAGCAGACACGAGACTTCCAGCTTTCTAGCTTGTTATTTTGAATCTTTAGTCGCATGTTGGTATGATGGCTTTGCGTGTCAATGATATAAACTATTGGTCTGTTTTCTTGTGTGTTGTTTTTCTCTTCTACCCATCTACTCTGCATCTAGGTGGGCATAGTTTCCGCCCTTCCCCACCTGGTCATGACCATCATCGTGCCCATTGGGGGCCAGATTGCTGACTACCTCCGCTGCAACCAAATCATGTCCACCACCAACGTCAGGAAGCTCATGAACTGCGGAGGTAAGGAAGGACCAAATAGAGGGGGATGTGATGTTGGAATAGGAGCAAAGGAAAGTATGCATTTGTTCTCCCCTAGTTACTCAAAGGTGTATTCTAAAACCATGACACTGTTATGGTTGTATGACCAGTCCAAAAGCCTTTTCTGTCAGTTTTTAGTTCAAACTATTTGATATTTTTACAGTAATTTAGATTTTTCTAAGTTTTTCTTTTTCTAGGTATACCCATTTTCGTGTCAGACGAAAGGCATTGGCAACTCGTTGACTGATTGTGGGGTTACCTACAGTATTTAGTCAGCTGTGGTGAGAAAACATTTGCTGCATAAAGTAAATGATGATTCACTGTAAGGCAGCGTCTCTGCGTCTGCAGGCTATTTTTGAGCTCCAGAGAGAAATCAATAGAGAAGTGAGGGGAATGGGAAGCGTATACATATCACTTTGTGGGAAACTGCTTCGTCCATAAAGCCGATGTTGGGCCAATGTTAGGTCACGCTGCTCTCAACGGCATTTCATAAGGGGGAGGAAAGGGAAGACTGGAATAAGATAATGTAACGAGACTCTGTGCTTCTTCATTACTTCACTCTGTTCTCTGTCACAGGTTTTGGCATGGAGGCAACCCTACTGTTAGTGGTGGGCTTCTCCCACACTAAAGGTGTTGCCATTACATTCCTGGTCCTGGCTGTGGGTTTCTCTGGGTTTGCCATTTCAGGTGAGGCTATCGCTACTGCATATTATCCTCGCTATCTAAGTTATATAACAGCTCTCACCAACACCCATAACCTCCTAGTCAACAGAGGAGCTCACCTTGTTCCTTTATACTCAGTGGGCTTAAAGGAGTGTGGAGTTTGCATGTTCTCCCCGTGTTTGCTGGGTTTTCCTCTGGGTGCTCTGCTTTCTGACTAAAGTTTGGATTGGAGACTCTAAATTGTCCATAGATGTTAGTCTGTCGATGTGTTCGTCCTGTGATGGACCTTGCTTTCTGCCCAATGCATGCTGGGATAGGCTCCGGCCACCCCAGAACCCTAAATACAAATAAGCCAGTATGGAAAATCAATGAAAAGACAATTGGGGATGTATTTCTGGGTCTTTTTGAAGACTGTGGACTAGTCTACAGTTCATTCAACCATCATTACATTAGAGTGTCTTTCGGAAACCAAACACAGTTAAAGGACACATTGGTGTATTTATTCACTAACTGAACTATTTCCAGCTACGATGCAGTTTGATCACAGAAAATGTTTCAGCGATCTAAAACATCATCAGTAAATGTCAGGTTTTGGTGTCAGTCCCTCAGAATCAAAGGATCAAAGGATCTTCTTTCTAGACCGACGTTCAACAATCATCCAGGGAGAAATCCATCGTAGAAGAGGAAGAGATACTATTGTCTTCACTGACAGTAGCTTCAATAGATCAGAATGCAATGCAGCCACAAGACATGTTTTGTTTTGAATTGTTTGTACGACTTTTGTTGAAACCTCTCTCTCTTACTGTTAGTATGCTATGTGCTTCGCTAACACTATTGCCCTCTCCATCTCCACATGTCGAAAGGCATTCTGGGAAACGTAGGAAATCACTGACTGAAGTAGACGTAGACGAGGCATGTTGAGGGAAAGTGTGTACAACAGTTCATCACAAAATAATTCCTAGAATGAACTGGACATCACAGATTGATGATATATATCAGTGTAAGAGTATCCAAGGGTATCAAATGTTTATATTTTTATAACCATTCTAATGATATTATATATATCCTTCCTCATAAGGTTTCAACGTCAACCACCTGGACATTGCCCCCCGCTATGCTAGTATCCTCATGGGTATCTCCAACGGCGTGGGCACTCTGTCTGGAATGGTTTGCCCACTTATCGTTGGTACCATGACAAGGCATAAGGTGAGGACATGTCATTCTGTGATTTTGATCAATATCTACTTGTGTTTACAGTCAACATCCACCATAATCTAATGCTCACCGTGCAGACACAGTGAGTGAATGACACGTCCACTAAGGTTTATTTCATCACTCTTTCATCAGTTTGTCATCTCTCTCAATCCCATTCATTTTTCCTTTCCCTTTTACATGCCCCTCCTCGCCCTCTGATAACTACTCTTCATCTTTGGTCTTTCCCTCTCCCTCCCTCTTCAGACACGGGAAGAGTGGCAGGGTGTGTTCCTCATTGCCTCACTCGTTCATTACGGAGGTGTTATTTTCTACGGTGTGTATATTCCCCTCTTCCTTGTCTGCTTCCCCTCATCCTTCCATCAGTGCATGGAGATTTTCAAGTCTTCAAAAATCTCTTTTTCCTCACTGCAAACAAACCAAATGTTTGATAAAAACATATTCTTCTTATGTATTGTGGGTATTCCCTTCTATAGAATTGTTCAGTGGTCAATGTCGTTCTTTAAAAGACAAGATCAGAAGTCTGACTAATCCCATTGCGCATCCACCAAGCAGTAAATACATTATTACATATTTAAACAATGCAGAAACAGTAGTAAATATCAAAAATATGCACCAGAGAAGTCCATATGTACAACATAATGCTTTCATGTTCATAGAAGTCTGCAAAACTTTCACTTTTAAACCCTCTGTAGCCTCATTTTAGGTCTTTTGAACAGCAGACATTTGCAAAATCCACACGAGTCACATGCTGATCTACTTTGCCTCCATGCTGCAGGCATCTTTGCATCTGGAGAGAAGCAATCTTGGGCCGAGCCGGAGCAGATGAGCACCGAGAAATGTGGCATCCTGGATGAGGATGAGCTCGCAAATGAGACGGAGGAGTTGTATCGCACAAGCGGCGGAGGAGGCTACGGGGCCATGAACCAAGGAACAGATCCCAACGGAGGAGGAGGCGGTATGGGAGGAGGTTGGGTCTCGGACTGGGACAAAACCGAGGAGTACGTACAACCAGCCGAGAGCAATAAGTACCTATACGGAGGAGAGGAGGACCGAGAGCGAAGCTAGAATGCAGATCCACTGCAGATAGCCTTGGGGGGTCGGAGTAGCGAGACAGAAACAGTAGATCCTTGTTTCCCTTGCGGCACCGGGAACTTTGAAATGGGATGGGGAAGGAGCCGTGCTCAGCAAGCCTGACCACATCATCATAATTGAACTGTATTAAATGGCCGCTGGAAGGAGGTGAAGGAGAAATAAGTATTTGTGTGTGATTGCACTTGTGTACCTTGTGTGACAGACAAGCTCAATAAGAGTATTTTAGGGCTCCAAAGCCTCCCTGTTGATGCCAGTGCAATTTCCCTGTTGGAGAAGGGATTTGTTTTAGGCCTGGTTTGGTTGCTTTCTTTGATAGTGTGTTTATTCATTTCTAATAATTGTATAATTCCCTATATTAACTGACAGGGTGTCCATTTCATTTCTATGCCTCTCATTTATATTAAAGATTACCAACCTGTAGGCACATACTGGCCACATCGCTGTTGTCGGTGGTGAAAACCTCATATCTCCAAAATTTCAACTTCAAGTTTCAAGGAACTATGAAAAACAGCCTTGTTTTTAGTTGACGACCATGCATTTTTGAGTTTATCTAATCGGTTTTGTTTCATAAAGGGTTGTAGGGTTGTTGTTTTTTTCTCATCCCATAGAGGGAGAATCCTTCAAGTGAAGTTGAAACATGAAATTAGTGAGGTTTTCACGTGACAGTAATGACATGAGAGCTAGTTACATAAAGTCAATGACGCTTAAAATCTCAGGTTCTGTCCTTAATAATAATGTGCACACTTTTAAGAAAAATCATCTTACCTGTGCCAATACAACAAAGTATTTTATGCTGTAGTATTGATTTGCTTCTCCACTGACACCTGCAGAAAGTCATTGAAGACCTACAAATTGTACTTACCCTACTCTCTGTTATGTCTATACAGTGTAGTGACCTTTTTTCAAATACAGTATTTTGATTTCCTCATGCAACGATATTGTATGTGCTAGGCCTCTAACCTGTCTGCCTGTCCACTGGCATGCTGGAGAATAAAAATGCCTTGTACAGGATTATAAGAAGTGGTGTTATCCAGGGGGATCGAGTTGGGGAAATTACGACCCCATATCAAGTCTTAGTTTAGAGACATTTTTATTTCTACAAGGTCTAATGAAGGTTATTTAAGACATTTTCTTCAAAATTCAACTCCTGGCTCTTCATTCCCTGCTTTACATGTGGTGTATGTTGTGTTTATGTTATTCAGTGTCAGTATATTCTCTTTCAGGAAAAGCAGTTTGCTGACACCATGTAACCACAACAACATGCCGGTCTGTGCTCTCTGATACTGACCGTTGTGTTGTGCCAGTCAAGAAATATACAGTATATTTCAAAAGTTCAAAATGGTGTGATGAGTGCTAAAGAGCCAACATGTGGATCCCACGGTCTAATCTCGCTAGCAGGAGGAACTTCTCCCTCCCACCCTTCGCTTTACTTTGCGGTAAACACTTGTTGAAACATCAGTATGTTTTTACGCACAAAGTAAAAATAAAAGACTGAGAATTTAGGGCGCAACAATGCCATTTCACTGTACATGAGTAATATCTTTGTTGGTAGATGTCGTGAGTTATTTAGCTAGCCCCAGAGTCAAGGTCAAAGGTGAAAAAAAAAGAAAAAGGTGTTAGGATACGGGTTAAGCAGAGGGGTGCCCAGTACCACTTTGACTGAGAAGAGTGTTTCAACCAATGGATTACATTCAGCAATTCTTCTTCACAGTCAATAAAAGGGTTATTAATAATAATATTTATAAATGTTAGCGTTTTTACTGTTTTCATCATTTTGTTAATTGTTGTTAATTGTTCCACCACTTTTTCAGACTGATCTGTCAGTTGCTTTTCTTTTATCGTTCTGTTTGTTCTTGATTGTAAACTAAAATTGTATATGTGAAAATGTACATGTACATGTGAAAAATATTATTGTATAATAAAACCTAGAGGTGATTACTCCAGTACAATGATTATAGATATATACTATAGAGGTTTTTGGAAGTTTATGAAATCACCCGCCTTGTTTTTACTGTTTCAGATTGCTTTTAGACGTTGCACAAACCATCTACAGCTTTCCCCTTCGTCTACATGGTTCAGACACTAATAGGACTTTGAATCTTTGGGTACAGTGGTTTCACGTTACCCTCATGCTCTGCTCCTGCCCTGGCAGCGTATTGATCATTGAGCAAAAGGATATTACACCAGAGGGAACGAGGAAGAGAAATAGAGACTTTGATGGGAACTGAAAGAGGGACTGACCGCTACCAACTAGACCGGTCATAAGTGCTAAGGGACAGGGATCCGCTCTCACTGCGTCTCTCTGCCCTCTCTTACCGTTGTCTAAAATCAGGGGGATTATCCTGCATCCATCTGCCAGTGAGAGAGCGAGAGGGGAGGGAGGGAGGGAGGGAGATATCCATTGCTGATATCTGATAATACTGCAATACTATATACTTGGCAAGGTTTTTTTGCACATTCTCATGGCATCGCTCCATGAAATGTGCAGAGACAAAAGGACACAGATGGGGAAGGGGGAGACGAAACAAGGAAGGAGGGAGGAAAGGAGAGGAGGGAGAGGAGTTAGGCCGGAATATCTGTTTGCCAATACTTCGCGCCAATATTGGCATTTTAAAATAATATTAAATAATGGCCAGTCATTGTCGTCCACTGCCGAAATGACGGAGGTTCCTCCCTTACCACAGCTACACAGAGACAGTGTAAAAGCTGCAATGACATTTTATTTTATTTGCACATTGTTTTTTCATTTCATTCTTCAGTTGTGTTATGTATAAATGTATTCTTCATTTAAAGGTTTAATGTACCCAAAGTTTCCTCGACTATTGAATAGGTGGGGTGGGGCACCCTGCCTCAAGGAGCTTCTAACCCACCCAAAATAACTTTATTACTATGGGTTTCAATGGAGAGTTTTAGTGTCCCGTGTTCTAAATGTTGTTTCAGTTTCAGAGGCTTTCCCACTCTGAATAACATCCTGGAGAAAGCACTAAATATTTGGAATTTGTGGCACAAAAAATTGTCACATAGTATGAAAGAAAGAAAGAAAGAAATATAGTGAATATCGGTACAAAATATCGGGACTTCAGTCTAGAAATATCGACCTTCAAAAATCCATATCATTTGAATTTTTAGTTACAGTTTCGAAATTCGTATTTGATGGTGTGAAACGCGAGGCGGGGTTCACGTGACTGAAACAGGAAGTAGTTCGAAATTGAGACAGCGCCGTGGTGGAGGCAGGCTGAGGTGATGGTGGACATTGGTTTACAATTATCTTCAACTCCCACTACCTGGGTTCCACGCCCGCCTCATTCAAAGAGGTTTTCTACTGTGAGTGAAGTTTTCATTTTCACACACTTGCCACTGTTGAGATAGTAATATCAGAGACCTTGTTTCCTGCGTTCTGGTGACTTCTTATGTATAAAATAACAGTGAAAATATAGTACCAAACTGTATCTTTTAATTTCTTGTAAAAAACGAACTATCAAACTTGTATGTGTTTTACCTCACTACACTTAACCTTGCTCCGTTTTGGACATGTAATTTGTTACTGAAATTTAAAGCTAATTAGAGTTTTATCCTTTAAAGTTCACCCCAATAAAAAAAAAAGAAAAATCAGTCATAATCTACCTTCCATGTCAGTCAAAACTCCACAGAGGTTTGTACAGAAAACAAACATGCAGCAAGTTCAATTTAAATTTGAATAAATAAAAATTGAAATATTATGAGCTTGTGCACCATAATGCTAATAAAGTGTTTTATAGCCAAACAATTGTACTATGAGTCCAAATGTCCAATACTTGCCTCATAAGTAAGTATTACACTAAGGCTTACATTAAGTTCCTTTACTTTAAAATAACACCAGGCCTACCTGAGGTCCTGATGGTGACTGGGTTACCCCTGTTTTGGTTAATTGTACTCAGACAGGAGGGGTGAAAAGTCTCCATCCTTCCTCCCTTACAGACCCAGCAGTTCCATCCCTGCAGGCCATCCTCGCTCTGGAGCTCTAGGGAAAATGCTTCATGGAGAGTGAGGTCATTTGTACAGGTAAGCCAAGTCGGAGGCGTAGGCAGGGGCTGTACAACAGGAAGACAGATAATCAGCAGGAAAGTTAGTTATGATGACATAAGCTTAAGCTACACTGCTTTATGTATGGATAGTGTCTTCCTTCTAAATCCTTGGAGTTTCAACACTGACAATCAAGTCCGTGTGGTATATTTAACCAGAACTGAGATGGAGAAATCATCACTCCTTTGCCCATTAGTCTCACATTGATAAGAGCCAGAGCGCCTGGGGGCAGCAGCTACTATACTTCAAATTTGGTCCTCTTGCATTGGATCCGTGACATTGTTAAAGCACCAAGTCACCTGGCACTGTTGTCACAGTGCAACTTAATTGAGTCCCAGGAGAAGATCGGCATGAATGTGGGAAACATCGAAACTAAGAGGCAAAAGTGACAAAGGAAAAGAGGCGATACTGTGAAGTACCTGTGCAGTCATCCTGAGACCTGGTGCAGGTATTGTAGTTGCTCCATGAAGTGACAGTGGGCTGTTGTACGTGGTTGTTGCTGCCACCTATTGATACACATTTGACATGTCACACACTTGAGAGGTAATGGTAGTAGAGCATGTGAGGGTTTGGACCATGAACACTAACAAAATGGGTAAAGGGTATTATTGCTTTTCTGTCTGGTGGCTGTCGCTGCTCATGATACTATCCAAAGAAAGTTTTTCTTAAAACCTTAAAAAACCTTAACCAAATTGTTTTAGTTACCTAAACCTAACCCTAACTCTAACCCTTTTTTGTTAACCTAACCCTAACCTAAACCCAATGTGTTTTTTTGTGCTTAAAGGATAATTCCAGTATTTTTAAACCTGGGCCCTATTTGTACATATTTTGTGGTCTAAATGACTAATAGGTACAAAAGTTTTGGAATTGCTCCGGTAGATCACCTCAGCTGGCAGCCATGAAATGGGCTGCAGTGGCTGTAGCGTAATCATTTGGGGCCACTGCGCTTGATCAGATTGTTGTTGGAAGTGTCTGACAACATTACGGAAAGGATCCCTGCAGAGATAGACTTTTGTTTAACCAGAAACAGAAGTCTCGCTCAAGGAGAAGAGGTGGGTTGTTGCAGGAAGAGGTTAAACAAAGGTTTCTGGTTAAAGTTGACCAATTAGGGGCTGGTGGCTCCTATTCTCAGGGTAATTTAGTGTGAGGCCTCCAGTAGGTCCTCAACTGGTCCTCAAACGGTCAACCATTTGATTGATTTTATAAAAAGGTAAAAAATAAACTGTGATGCCCTCTGCTTTAGCTGCTTACTGGCACTATGTTATAATTGTCATTGTTCTCCTTCCTCAGGAGTCATCTTAGAAATACTGCTAATAAAATTGCGGGGAAAGAAATATTCCACTATACTGGAACAAATTGACATTATATGAAAAAACATCCTTTTTATTGAAGTCACATTATACGTAATGTGTTGGAAGCCAATTTCATAGTTGTATAAGCTGTATTGTTTCCCTTAAAGCACATTGATGAAGTTAGTTATCTTTATGAGTCTCATCGTTTCTACATGCCTCTTGTATATGAAAACATCCCCACTTGAATCTTAAAGAGGCGCTTCAGTTATTAAATATTAGCTTGCACAAAAAAAATCTACATATATTTATCTTATTGCACTTTTACTTTAGCACTGGTTCTGCTCTTTGATGCTTGTTTGGGAAGGAGATGCACTTAGGATTTCTGGTGACTAGTAGTTCTCTTGCCTACCTACGTTTAATGCACTTATTGTACGTCACTTTGGATAAAAGCATCTGCTAAATGACTGTAATGTAGTGTAATTGAATGTATGTGTCAAAATAGGCCACGTCAATATCAAGCTAGTAGCCTTTTAATCACCTTTTAAGATGTTTCAAATACAAGCCTTTCAAGCCTCTTGATCAATGATTAATACATTTTTATATATTCTATGATACAGGGTGACCATCACTGCTTAAGGGTGTTATGGATTAGAAAATGAGGAGTTCATGGCCAAACATTATACATCCATTTGGCAGGGAGAAAAATCATTGCCTGCATCTCATCATTGATTAGTCACCATTAGTCATCTCTCTCAAATACAGAGGCTTCACTCAGACAGGCATGTTAGGCCTACACCTCAGTGCCCACTCCCACTGCTTTGAAGCTGAGTTCGTTCTTGGTGAGGAAGGGGGCCTTTCATACATTACACAGATAAACCGTGCTCTGTCAGTGGGCGTATTTTTGAGTTGGTTAAACAATGAAATGGGGAACTTCTTTTAGGGGCCACTACAAGGCTGTAGCATACAGCAGAAATAACCCTTAACATCCAAAAGCATCAAGGGGCAGGCTGTGTGCTTTCTGTCATTATCTGTGTTTACTGAGGTCGGCGGCTCTTAACAGGAAGAGCTTGTTTGCTGAAAAGGTGCTGAGAGATGTTAGTGTGGTTCATGACATAAAAACTGTGTTGTTTCTGAGAATACAAAGCAAGGGACAATTCTGTTTCATTCAGTGGGAAAAATGTACACTCACTGCAACTAGCTCCATACTGTAGCTAAATGTTTTTGATTGGAAAAAGTCCCAAAAAAAGGTTTGTCTCCCTCCCTCTAGACAGAAACCGATACAAACAGAAGAAGTGGCCAGGAATAACAATGGCTTCTGCAGTGGAAATCAATAAAACATAACATGCAATATGAACCTGAATCGATCAGCTAATAACATTAGGTAAAGAGAAATCACATCAATCGATTTAGGTATCAAAGGATTAACCAAACAACCAATAAGCAACACAGCATTGGAGTGAACAGGCTCCTCTGGCTGAGCGTGCTGAAGGAAGAGGTCTGGATAGAGTTAAGTATGAATGAGACGCAGTGTGACACACCATGACACATCTGTAGCCAATGGCCTCCAGTGGCAGCAAGAATTAGGTGTCATTCTGCCCTTAAGCCTCTAGGGGCAGTGTTCCCTAAGACAGCACAGGGGGAACTAGCTGCACTCAGACTTGATTTAGGCCCTGTGCTTTATACGTGCATGCTGTTGATGAGGAGGAGGCCCCCGGTTTCATTTACCTGTAATGACCAGCAGAGTCCACTACTGCATTGGCTATCCCTTTAGAGTTGTGAATGACCAGGAGTTGTATGTCTTACAGCACCTCAGCCTATTCCCCTTGGACGTGCGGCTAAGAGGATGTTTGGTTTTCAATAGTGAACCATGACAGTCAAGGCTGTAGCGTTGACATTTCAGTTTGTGTAGGAATGTCAGTTTGTCTGTGTTTTTCTCAGCTACTTTTTGAGTAACATTAATATAAAGCTTGTTGAGGTTATGTAAGGTGCTTAGTGTGACTATATCAGGGCCGCCCGTGATTTAAAGCACCTTTCTCAGCGCTACACGGCTCCCATTTAATCTAAGTCACTGATTTCTCCCTCCACCTCTCTTTTGCCCTCTTCTCTCCTCCTTTCTTCTCTTCTCCTCTCTTTCTCCCTGTCTCTCTAATTCACACGAAACACAAGTGCACACACACACACACACACACACACACACACACACACACACAGAAAAAAAAGAAAACCCACGTACGTACACAGCATATTCTCACTGTACTCCATCTGCCCGTGACCCACTTTTCTCTCCTTGGCTTTGGCATGAGAAGGGTTAACGCAGAAAGCAGGAGGAAATCTAGTTTCTCAGAATAAGGACATTGGCCAGCAGAAGAGGTGGAAGCACCACTGTAGGATGAAAGTGTGGTGAATATAGACCATGGAGTGGTGCACCATTAAAGGACAGCACCCACTAGAGCACTTACCATGGGATACAGTGATGTTAATGCGGTGTCATACTTGCTTCAAGAGGGTGGATATACGGCAGACTTCATCCACATCCCCTCTTAATGTATCCAATTGCTCGTTCTCCCATCCTCCCCTGACGGCCTCCCTTCTGCAAAGCACCGTAAGAGCAGTGATTTTCACAAAGACTTCCAGGAACATGAATGCAACTCTCCAGTATACTATATTTTAAAACGTACTTGCACCGATCACAAGCATTATTAAACATTAAACAAAACTACTGCATCTACTGATCGATTCTGCTAGCGGCTAGTCTTTCTGTGTAACCTTGGTATACACTAGGTGTCTGGATCTCACAATGCCTTGCTGTAGTGCCCCCCCACCCCCTGAAAACAACTTCTTTTTTTTTTGCCTATAATTTTTCAATATGTGATGATGCAGGGTTAGGTGAGAGCGAACTTTGGATTGAATCAGTGGAACAAGCCCCGGGGTCTTTTATTTGTGATCACCTATCAGCATCAAAGAGACAAGAGGAACAATGAGATGGCCTGAATCTGGCTGCTGCCACAAGGAAAAGAGAAAGGGGGGAATAATATCACGGGACGAGTGTGTGGGTGTGAGTAGGAGTGAGAGAGAGAGAGAGAGAGAGAGAGAGAGAGAGAGAGAGAGAGAGAGAGGGATGGGAGGTTGCAGGGACAAGGAGGAGACAAAAAGTGTGTGAGAGAAGGATGAGGAAAATTGGGGATAATTGAATAGGAGAGCTGGGTGAGAAAAAAAGGAGAGAGAGCAGCTGATAGATGGAGCTGGTGGAGACTCAGTGGAGGAGAGGAACGAGCGTGAAGGAGAGAGATCAATCTAGTAGCTGGAGAGAGAGAGAGAGAGAGAGCAGGGAGAGAGAGAGGGGGAGAGCCGAGGGAGAGAGAGAGAGAGCAGAAGGAGAGCGATAGAGATAGATAGGGAGAGAGAAAGCAGAGTCATTTAAATCTGCCACAGTGGGGAGAGAGAGGGTGAGAGAGAGAGAGAGAGAGAGAGAGAGCTATACCAGGGCACAGAGTAGGTGAAAGGGTGTGTGTGTGTGCGTGTGTGTGTGTGTGTGTGTGTGTGTGTGAATGAAAAAGAGCTAGATTGCCCCCCCCCCCCATGTAACAGAAGCTGCTCAATACTGTTGCTCAGGGTGCACACCGATGCACGTTTAAACACTAGGAGGCATGAAAATGTGATTTTTAATTTTTTTTTGAAAGAGAAAAGAAAATCACTTTTTCATCTTTCCTTTTTTTTCTATATTTTTTCCCAACTGGATCTTTCCTCATCTCTGGTCCCGGTCCCGGTTTACTCTCTGTGGTTTTATCAAGGAGGTCACTGCGGATACAGCGAGGAGCAGCACCGCCGACTCAACTGCACACTAAAAGGTATTTACAGTACTTTTTCTGTATGTTCTTCAGTACTTTGATCCTTTTGTCTGCACCTGTTAAACTAACACTGAATGAGAATAACTGTGATGTGTATCTCAAGATGCAAGTAAAGTGCCAATATATAAGAGCAGGGAACAGAAACTTGCGATGAAAGAATTACAGTTTGGAGGGAATTTCATCGTTAGCCGCAAGGGTGTGAGGGGTGAAAGTCACAGTGCTGTTCAGAGGGAAGTGAGTGCTGGAGTAAGTGTGGCAGAGAGGGGGGGGGGTGTACTACCCCAGTGATGGGGAAGAGAGGGCTAATTCAGATGCCTTATATACAGTATAAGGGGGGGAGAAGAGCAAAGTAGGGCAGAATAAGTATTACAAAGATCGCAGGGGCTTCAAAGAAAACTTCATTAATTGTGCATATCACTTCACAGCAGCTTTGAGACAGATTAGTGAGAGCTAACCACTCTCCTCGAGCCCACACTTCCTCTGCTGAAGCTTTATTAGCGACGGTGTGCAGCACACTCCGGGGCAGCTGTAATGGAGGTGTTGTCGATTCAAGTTGTTTCTGCCTAATGCGAGTGATTCACCGAAAAACACAAAAAACATTTCAAACTGACGTGTCGAGTTGCTCATCGAACTGAGAGCATTTCCAACCAGTCATTTCTTGTTCGCTGATGAACAGTGGGCAGCGGCGGTGACAAAGTTCATTCCTCTGAGTGAGGCTTTTATGGTGAAGCCATAATTAAATCCCTTGTGACCAGTGGAAGCACTGTTTCATGTGGGTTATTCCATTTTATGGACTGTGTGCAGTCATTTCAAAGTACTACTCTACAGTTGCACAGTAGGTTATGACTTACAGTACAACGGTGTAGTACGGATACGGAAAAGGGAGCGAACCGCTGATATACATGAAATAAAGCCAGAAATCAGTCTAGCTTCTGCCTATGTAAAAAAAACAAAAAACATAAATAGTACCCAGGCAGTTATAGAAATGTGTTATATACTGGATGAGTTCAAGGGGGGTAAAGGTGCTGACGTGGAGGGATGAGCAGGTCGGAAGAAAATCATCTGGAAGCTCATCAACACATTTTCACTTCCTGTGCTTGCGACTTGCCGAGATCATTACCTGCTCTCGGTATTTATGGTGTCAGCTGGTGGAAAACCCTCTGAGGACTGCGTAGAACAGATTCACCTAGACATCGCAAACACACGCACACACACACACACACACACGTTCAATTTATTCCGGGGCTTGGGTTGAAATTGTGGGTTGTGGTTTTAGCGCTGAATGTGTGTCAGCGCCTGCTTATAGGCAAGGTAATGTGCGATGCGCCAGTGGTGCTGCAGCTCCGTAGACTTTGATCCTATGGATGCAGAGTAATTGGCTATGCACAGCCTCTCCAGACCCGAGCCTGTACGTGGTGTAATGCACAACAAGCAATATTGACTCTAAAAGCGTTATTTTTCTATGACACGTGCACCCGGGGGAATTCAGAAAATATACAAACCGGGCAATTTGGAGGAGAGTGGTTACAGTAAGATTAATGGCTCCCTTGCACACGCAGAACAATTGATCAAAGTGGAACAAAGGTAGCAGGGTGACATTATCAAAGCCGGAAAGGGATTAGGAGTAATGTGGCAACGACCAACAGGGAACGCGATTGTGAAAGAAGT
This sequence comes from Hoplostethus mediterraneus, assembly GCA_034670385.1. Lineage (NCBI taxonomy): Eukaryota > Metazoa > Chordata > Actinopteri > Trachichthyiformes > Trachichthyidae > Hoplostethus > Hoplostethus mediterraneus. The sequence goes on from JAXDDW010000067.1 coordinate 430,589, forward strand.
GAATGAAGAAAATGTAGTGGCTAATATACTTGATGTCTCATTGGAGATGTCTGTCTTATTGAATCATTTCCTTTAATTCTCTATCCTATCCTGTCATTTCCCGTCCTGTACCGTCCTGTCCTGTCCTGTCACGTTCTGTCCCATCTCTGAAGGAAGAGATTGGAGTCAATAAATGGGTAGGTCACTGTAGCTGATGTGACTGTGCTATATGGCGCAGTAATTCTCTGGGGCTTAGCATGGAGAGAGAGAGAGAGAGTAGGACAGAAGACAGACACACTGAGAATATTCCCCGTGGCAGATAACCGCCGTGGAGGACCAGAACTGGGCTCTGTCAGCCGCAAGCTGCTCTCTATGAAGCAGAATGCTAAACCCACAACAGGATTGTCCTTAAGTCTTTCCCATGGGGGTATTAAACTGGGCTACAGCGGCATGGAGCTACCACAAACAAATACATGAACGAAACACACACACACACACACACACACACACACACACACACTGGCTTTTTAACCAAACCAAGGACAGTTATTGTGGCAAATGTCCCAGAGCTAACATCACTGAGCCTCGAGAACTATTTTACTGTTTAAATAAAAGTAATCAGTAATAATATCAGTTTTTAATGAACTTCCTATTGTTGTCTATGGGACGAGCACAATAGAGCACAATAGAGTCCCAGTGCGTCGCTCATTAAGACAGAAAGCAGCAGAAGAGCTCGTTCTCCTGACTCTGCAGGCTTTCCGTATTACATACAGGGAGATATCCCCGGGGGGAGGATCTGGAGGATTGCCGTAAGCCATGAAAACTAGAGCCAGTAAACTGCAACACATCCACTATTGTGAAGCACCCAAATGGCTCCAGCATCCCAATTTGGAAACAAAAAGCGAGTTAAAATGAAATGAGTGAGGAAGATAATATGATACCGAGTAATTCAGTGCAAATTGAACGTCGTATTGTATCACTCTTTGCGCGGATTATATTTTATATCCCTTGATAGCAATACAAGGAACGCTAGCGATTACCGCTACGGACGTCTGAGCCGCCTGTTGGTCGTTACGAGGTAGTGGAGAGGGGTGGTTCTGGGATGCCGGGTCTTATTGCTGAGGTGCTTTTGGGCCTAACTCAATGAAACACCATTCAACAAAACATCTGTGATGGGAGGTGTCCACCTGATAACCTCAATACCCTTTTCCTCTACCAATCCAAGCTAGGTTTCTTCATGGGCGCAGGGATCACTACATGTACCTGCTAGTGGCCTCTCACTTTCCTTTGCCTTCTTGGGTTAAGTCAACAAGGGGATTAGACTAAGGGTAAGACATACTATCTGCAGTGTACAGCAGTAATGTAATAGTGTAGTGTAATAGCAACACACAAGTACATTATAAAGCTGCAGTGCAAAGTGCAACTTAAGGGTCCGCCTGTTTGTGCAACCACTTAAACCCCATTAAATGGGTAGCTGAGCGGTAATGGGGCCCGACAGGCGCAGACACGGTCCTCACGTTGTCAGCCATGTCTAACGGCATCGATTAGCTTCCCGTTCACTTTTTGTCTCTCCGTGTTACCTTAGTGTCAGCGGACGTACAAGGTAAGTGATTCTGCCACTATAGGGGCAGGTCTATTTGTGGCCGATTCTCCACGATGAAATCAAACCTAAAGCCGTGAGCCTGTGATGTTGAGCGGGTTATTTCATGCAGTGGTTTGTCTGTGGCCTGCTTTCATTGTGTTTGAGGCCCGAGGTCTTTAGTCAGGAGCTCTGGGACAGGTATAAAAAGTAAAAAGATGCCCTTGAAATAGTTACTTGATACTAGATATTCTGGAGATGCTCCGTTTTATAAGTAATGTTGTGACACTCCATCTCTTCTCTTTCTCTTGTTGATGGGAAACAGAAGGTATCCTGCAGCTCCGTCGCCTTTGAGGTTTCTCTTTTCATGGCGTTTTAATGCACTTCATATCGTGTCATTTTGTTATGTCGTGTCGGAGAGGAAGCAGCAAAGGAGGGGTGCGTTTTTGCTTCGTCAGGCTTTTGCGTTATAGGTAATATAGCTCAGGTTAGCAGAGTATGGGTTGTTCTCCACATTAGCCAACAGTAACACCACAGCACACCAAAGCTGACAAGTGCGTTAGTTTAGTTTAACTAGAGCGGAAATGTCTACACGGAGTTCATCACTTCATTCACAATATCATTTCCAAGTTAAGAGTATGACTTATACATTACGTATCGCCCCACAGGGATTAACTCTAATAACACAGGAAATATAAATATTACTTTTCCAACAGATTGAATGTGCTTTACTTGCCTCATATTCAAACCGAAAGCGTAGCTGGAATCATGTTTATAAGGCTCCTCACTAAAGCATGTGCTGAAAATGAACTTTCAGATTAAGCCTATGTAGTGACGTCTGTCATCTAGTGAGTATGACAGTAAGTTATACTTGGTCATTGGAGAGCTTTTAAAATCCATCCAACCTTTTTGGTGGGAAAGGGGAAGTCTCAAAAACAACAGGGGGTGTTCGAGCTTAAATGGGTGCTGCATTGAGTTCTCCCGGCCCATCCAGCCAAGTATAGCCTCAGCGAGGCCCTCGGTGCACGCTCCACCTGACCCAGTTACACCCAGGCTGGGGGGGGGGGGGAAGATAGCCCAGTTTGATGCACACCAGACCGCCAGCCTCGCACGGACTGGCTGGTCTGGCACTTAAACCCGCTTTCTACTAGACACTTTTCCAGGAGTGCCAGTTTGAGTGCTGTCTAAAGAATCAATCTGTGGTGTGTGTGTGTGTGTGTGTGTGTGTGTGTGTTATTATATGTGTGTGTGTGTGCTTGAAACATAGTCAGGCGAGCTATCTGTAACCTCTGAGGAAAGCTGTGGCCCCTTTTCCTAAAAAAGGTTCGTCCTTGGTGAGTCGGCGATGGAGAGGATCGAGCTGCAGAGTCGATCGAAGGTGTAGGAATTGTTTTCTGAGTGGAGGACCGGGTGGGGGGGGGGTGGGGGGGGTGGGGGGGTTGGGGAGTAATCCAAATCATACAGTTAATTAATGATCAGCAGGGTGATAATTTTGGTTTGATTAGCATCAGAAAAGCGGTTTGTTATAAACGCATCTGTTTGTGTTGGAGGGGAGAATTTCTCCTCCCCACTGAGGGGGATGCCAGAATCCTGGGAGTGCATGTGGGATGAATCTATTGTCATTATTGTTCTTATCTGCCTTTTAATATTAACAAAGGACGCTCGGATTGTCAGTTAAGTGTTCAACGATTGCACTCGCACTTCATCAGATTTTGTAAAGCACATTTAATTGCAGTCAGGAAATGGAAAGCCTTGTAATTGCAATTGGAAAATATATAAATTATATCAAATTCCTGCTTCTGTTCAACAAAAATGTCATTTTTTTATGTTCATTTTTTGGAGAATGTAGACATGTGCTATTTCTATACCATCCTCAGGATTGATCTGGACTTACGGGGTACCTCCTGATCATATCCTCCTAGCCCTTCCTCCTCATACACCCTTAAGGGAACTAACTACGTCAGGGAACCACTCCCAACATTGATGGCGAGTAACCATTCATGCAAAACTAACCAACAACCCTCTTCCCCCAGTTGAATGTTTTATTCTATCCCTCCTGTGTTGTAGTAGGCCCAGAGTATTCCTGATGGTTCCTCGTCACAGTCAAGGTTACTGATGGCGTGAAAGAGGCTGAAGGATGGAGACCCAGTGAAAGAGAGGGATATGGAGGACAGAACTTGGCCGCTCCACTTTTGCAGGACGTAAAAGTGGGACAATCTGTTCCTTGGATGATCTCCAATTCTACTTTCTGGGGACCGATACACTGAAAATATATCTATACACATGCTCTGTCCTACATAGGCAAAGAGAGAGAGAGAGACAGAGAGAGAGAGAGTTGGAGAGAGAGAAAGAGAGAGAGTATGAGTGGAACTGACTGTCCATAAGGCCTTTACAATGCATTGTGCTGGGACTGTGCTTATGAACACCCCCCTGTGATTGGCCTGAAGGAGAGGAGAAACCCTACAACTTATCAACAACATTCACACCTGCCAGCCATCATGGCAACTCTGGAGAGAACAGCCAGATAATTCATGTAGTCATGGTAAAATAATCGAACAGAATGTGCTGTAATTCATAAAAAACATTTAAAGAGGGATGATAAGTCAAAATGTATCACCCAGATTTGTTTTGCAGTAGTTCTGTGCACAGTTTGTGCCTTGTGGTAAATTTTAAATGTGAATTTTCCGCCCAAAGCATTTGTGATGTTTAGTTTATGACCGTAAGCAACCCTGAGGACTACAAAGCAGCCGAAGGAGCCCAAAGTCATTGTGACTTTGTCACACTTCCCAAGCAACAAGATCTAGATCTTATAATTTAGTAAAGGAAAGGCACAGACAGACGAGCCAGACGAGATATCGGTGACCCTTTTCTACAAATCTCTCCATCCATCCATCTTTGCTTTCCAGGTGCTGAAGGAGGGTATCCATCTCTGTCCTCGTTATCATGATTAATCAGCACCTGATCTTCATCGTAGCTTCAGTCCATTTCCCCTCTCTGGTACCTATTCTGCTCTCCGGGCTACAGACCTGCAGATCTCTCCAGATCATCTTTAGGTCTCCACTTGCCTGCCTGGCAGTAGCTGTCAAATGGTTTGGCTTTCCCACGGGCAGACCAGCTCACCAACACGCCCCTCCTCTTCTCTTTCAATGCACATGACTATTGAAGTTTCCAGTTCTCTTGCTCTTAAAGAAGAATCCCACCAAACAGGACTTCCGGCATAGTATTCTGCAAAAGTGTTAGAATTTGTTTCAGCTGAACTATGGGTTTGAATTTTGAGCTCAGAAGATCAAAGAAAAGGCCTCGTATGATGCAATTCTATTGAAATGTTATGGACAGCCACTTCCTGTAGCAATATTACATGCATATTAAACATGCATAGATGTTTAATATAGATCTAAGAGCAGGTCTGAGGTCTGAACATGTCCATACATATTGTTTCAGCAATCTCAGACTACTTTTACAGTACAGTTATTATCCAGAGCAACTTCCAGTGTGTGGAACAATAAAATAAGCAACTCCTAGATCCCCGACATTATAGTGCGAGGATCAGAGCCATAGTGCCCTGGCCATATTCCTGTGAATGAGCACGGAAGAGAGAAGTTACCGAGAGAGATAGAAGAGTGCGGGGGAAGTCATTCCACCGTGTGGGAGCCAGGAGGGAGAAGAGTCGAGACGGCGGAGGGATGACCGGGCCGCCCACAGGGAAGGGAGAGCCAAGCAGCCGGTAGTGGCAAAAGACATGAGCATGGGCTTTTGTGTGGGGCTGGACCCCGGGCCTGGAGGTACGAGGGGGCAGATCCCAGCACCAGAGAACCAAAAGGGCAGCCAGTGGAGGGAGTTTAGGAGTTGAGTGACATGGGTGAGGAGGCGTAGTCTAGATGGGATATGACAAAAATCAACTCATTGGTTTTGATTGCGTGTCATTTCGTGTGTAATCTCATTTCATTCTCATCCTGTTTTTTTTTGCCTTTGTGTAACTTGGGTTTTGGCTCGGCGCTCCGGTTTGCTCTCATCGCCTCTCCAGCTGCAGCTGTTCTCTCAATCTGATTACTCTGCTTTATGTAAAGCACAAATCTCTCTCCTCCGTCGTCTCTCGTGCATTCCCCCCTTCACTCTTACATCCCAATTAGCGAGCCCCCTGTCTACCCTCTTGTCGGTCCTTCTAGTTGCTTATCTCGCCCGGTGCAGACTCGGTGGTCTTCAATATTTAATGGGACTTTGTTCATAAATCAACCTCTTGCGGTCGCTCCCGGTGCGCTTGCACGATAGTGTTAATCTACAGAACCCTGCAAATGTTAACACGCTGCTCTTTGTCAACTTGTGATTATAAAAACTATCGGCCGTTAACCAGACTAATACCAATAGTCTGAGAGGTCCTAGGGGCTGACAGGTTACATACACACTGAATGGATATTTCAGGGCGTTGGAGGGCATAGCAAACTCTCTCACGTGTATTAATGGATATTATTCCTCTCACATTTACTGCCACCAGCAAGAACCGGGTGATTTTTTTTTTTATTGATATGTTTTTGTGAGATGTACACTTTTCCAGGCCCTCTGTTTTTCTATTTTCTTTTTTTTATTGTATTCATTTACCAAGTTCCCTTCCCCAATGTATCTGTGTTTGCTGAAGTGGTTAGACACATTTTCTCTCCTCCCCGCCTCACTTCCTCTGACAGACATTTGTTTACGTTGAAGTGGCCCACCCTGTCACTCTCTGAGCTCCTCGGGGGGGGGGGGGGGCGGAGGGGATCAGACTTCGACCGCGGTCAATCCTCTTCACTCTCCCATCTTTTTCACCAGGACTGCTCAACAGACAGGGCAGACTTCCTTATGGGCATTGAGGCATGACATGAACAGACCGGGCCTGGATTGACTTGCATGCATGCATCCAGCCAGTCATTCAAGCACGGGTGGCTTCATGATTATTGCTTTGAAAATACTATAATCTTTAAACGTGCAATAAGTGAGATTTTGACTGCACAGAATAACCGTAATATATCTGCAGGGTTTGTCAATACCGATGATGACTTTGCCAGATGCTGAGATTTCTGGCTTTCAAAACTCACTTTCTGGCCTGTACTCAGTTTCGCAATGAAAACTCCCACCTGCCCCCCCCCCCCACCAATCTAATTACATTGCAATATATCACCCCTTCACAACACATTTATTTTGGATCGCTGCTCTAATTATCTAGCGTACTGTGCCAGAGACCTGTTATTGCAACGTCTTGGCCGATAGAGGTCGATAAAAGTAATAGATTACTTAATGCCCCTTTAAGTGTCTACATATTGTATGATCTCCATCAATATCATGTCTTCTATATATCCAATGAATTGATGGACTGATGAAGTTGCGTTTTGGTGATCATTTAATAGGATTTAGATCTCTGCCCTAATTTGTCTCCCGATCAAGATCTGATCTGTGTCTGATATTTTATTGATCTCCATCTGTCCATCTGAGCGTTCTCATACCCATCTATTTCAGACTCCCAGCTCATTTGATATTTAGAGCGCCAAAGTGCCAGTGAAACAGTGGGGGATTCCCTACAACATTCGCCACCATTAGGACGCTTGTTGACAACGGTCCAGATCGGCAGGACGGCAAAAGCCCCCCCCCCCTGTAGCCAGACTTCACCTCAGCAAAACCGGGACGGACCAATATGGAGTCCCCCGGAACAACCAAATCTGAAACAGAATGAACCGACGAAGCGATCTTTTAGGATATTGAGCCGCTAGTTGTGCCTCGGTAAACATCAGGTCAGCTCCATTAAGACAAGCTAACAATGTTCTTGACCTCACGGGAAGCTAAATTGAATATCAAACTCACTTTCTCGTGCAGTGAACCAGTGATGCAGATTCACAGAGTTTATATATAGCCCGTCTTTCATCAGCCTGCTATTCCCCCGTGCATTCCCAGTAGCTAAATGGAAAAATGTGGACCAGCTCTGTGCTCGTTCACACATGTGGGCTATTAGCATTGCCTGTGGCTGATGTTTCTATTATTGCACTCATCTTTTGCTGCAAAAAAAAACATGAATTACACACACTTTGGTTAGTACAACAGTACATACACACGCACACACCAGTGATACTATCAATGAAATGAGAAGAATTCAAAGTTTTAATCCCTTTTCTGCCTGTTTCCCACAGCATGTTTCTAGGGATGAAGCCAGAGTCTCATGGGACAGCCATGTCTTGTCTCCATGACAGCTATGTCACTCAACCCGCTCTGCAGTGACCCCTGCACAGCAAAGGATGCTGGGAAATAACAAGCACTTTTATCCCGGTCAGGACGACAAGGATGGGGAGGATGAGGAGGAGGAAGAGGAGCAGGGGAGAGAAAACAGAAATGGGGAAGATGGACGTGACAAGGAGAATGGCGAGGTAGAGGAACTGGAGGAGACGGAAATGAGGGGAGGCCGACAATCATGGGAAGGGAAAGGCGGCGAGGTGGGAAAACCGTCAGCCATTGTGGTCGGTAGGCAGAGAGCAGACCGGCCGCTGAGGCCCGGCAACCTGGGGAGCCGGGGTATCACTTACATGTCCAATCAAGCCCCCCTCCATCACCAACCGGCCAGTAAGCAGCAGCAGCAGCATCATCATCTCATTCCCGCAAATCAGCAGCACCATCACGCCGGGCTGACCAACGCGCTGCAGAAGAGGCGGGCTCACATGGAGCGCAGCATGACCACGGTGGCGCCCCTGGAAGACACTCACCTGACCATGATGGTGTTCCGCATCGGCATCCCCGACATCAAACAAACAGTAGGTGCATCTCGTCACCGATGACGCTCACTCGCAGTGGGTCATGGTCCGTTTGAGCGTACTTGTTACCATTTCAAAGCATTTTCATTCACATCCCCCGTCTCTAGGCACTCAAACATCTACGGCGTATGAAAATAAGTACCGTGCACGCCGGTTTATGTTGAGCCACCAGCGAGCGAGGATATATTCAGTCAACAGGTATGATGTAACTGGCTGCCTCGGGTGATATATGGTCATAATTGCATTTTTTTTTTTACCACTGAAGTTAGTACTTGTTCACACTTAGCCAGCAGCTTCTCAGTTGTTCGGTGGAGGCAGGTGAGAATTGGCCGGCCCACACACTCCACATCCAGGTGAGAATAGGCGCCCCGCTCTAACCCCCCCCCCCCATCGCCCTTTCTCCACTCTCAACTCCCCGAACATGCCGGCTGTTCTACATGTCAGCTAATCTGCCCTCAATATAACAGTAATAGCTAATTGTCTAATAGGTTTTTAATGAGTTTGGGGAGGGCTGGGGAAGTGCGTGACGCTGGGATGGCGTGATGGGTAAAAGCCGTTTTGTGTTGCTCTCTGCGGCTCCATCAGCCACAGGCGTCGTACTCAGACCGCTGCCCACCACTCGTGAACACTCAGCACCACCGGCCTCGCAGCTTAAATGTAATTGGGCTGAATTAAAGGGGGGTGGGGGGGGGCGGAGGGAAGGAGCGGATATTTGAAGTTGGTAAAAAGAGAGAGAGAGAGCGAGGGAGGGAGGAAATGGCGTTGAATGCTGCGAAGAGGGGTGTTGGATAAACAAGCAGAGGGGAAGATGTACTTACAAATACCATAAAACCGCAGGATGTTCTGAGCGTCTCTCCTGAGCCGATACAAGTATTGCAGAAAAGATCCCAGAAAACCCTCGCTTGTATAACAGAATGATGGGGCGGTCTCACTCTCATATATATTACATTAGTCTACTCTCCCAAGGATTAGCCTCTCTCTCTCTCTCTCTCTCTCTCTCTCTCTCTCTCTCTCTCTCTCTCTCGCTGTCTCTCACACACACACAAACACACACACACACACACACTTGTACGTATACACGACACACTGCACATATATACTCACACATGCACACACACACGGCCTCATGTGGTTTACCTCCCAGGGACCACCAAGACATTGCTACGGCAACGGGTGCCTGGCTCCTCTAATGAAGTGGTTGCCATGCCAATACTGTTGGCTACACTATCAAACAGAGCAACCTAGCGGGGGGGGGGGGAAGAGGGGGGGGGGAGGGTGGCTTGGAGGTCTGCTGAGCTGTGCAGTTTTTCCTTACAGTTCGCCAAAATGGAACAATAGCATTAGATCCATACATCTCGTTCGGACCTCTCGTTCCCGTTCATGAAGCCATACCCGGTGAACTCCGTCCTGCGGCTCCTGCCTTAATAGGAAAGCGATATAGAAGCTTGTCCTCCCCGTGGAAATGCGTGGAAATGAGAAAGCGCGAGAAAATGGGCAGTGCACAAATCACCGTGAAATCTAATTGAGCGTACCAGATGCACACAATACGTCCGAGGTTTTTTTTTCCCTCGTGGCCAGCGAGCCTCTGGTGTATCACACACAGACAGGAGAGTTTCTTCTTTGTCTCATTGATTGTGGGGGGGATGTGACGTTATGCACGGTGAGATAAAAGAAGAACTATTTTTCCTAGTATAGAAGAATCTTTACTTCACTTGGTTTAGACCAACTATAAGTCCTCCCTTTTCCATGATTAATTATTTACAGATAATGCATTCATATTCAGCACACATAATCACATACACCGCATTCTCATGCATCACTCACTAACTGGCGTATACCCATCATGCAACGGTGCTTATCCATGGTAAAAGGTGCCATCTTTCAAATATTTCTATATTTCTGATTGTGCACAACAATACCGATCTAAGACACATTAGTAGGCACATGCACACACACACACACACACACAAGACCTAAATCAATTAGAGTTTTAGTTATACAAACATTTCTTCTGCTCTGGAGGCAGAAATAATTAGGTTTTTTAGTTCAACCATAGTGGGCGGAGCTAAAGAACACAGCAGGGGGTAGGAGAGGAACTAGATAACATTATGAAGCCTAGTGCTCTGGCTACTAAATGAAAAAATACAATCTGGCTATGGTAAATTATCTAGGTTAGCTTGATAACCTAGCTGGCCTTCCAAATTCAAACACGCCATATTAGCCCATTGCTATCTGGGTAAGCTAGTTAGCCAGCCTGTTGAGTACCATGGTCATGAATGAATGACAAAAGAATTCATTGCCATTTATATTTTTTATTTATAGTTTGAACACAGTTCTATTTTTCAAGTTTGCCAGTTAGCTAACTTACGCTCTGAAAAGCTATGGTTCTTTGAGATTTAACTCAACCAATAAGATTATTTCTGAAGCACCTCTGGCTCCGATGTTTTGTATAAATAAAACTCCAATCCTCGACTAACTCCCACCTCCCCGGTGCCTTCTTGCTCTCTGCCAGAGGTGTCTCCAGTTTGACCCTGACTCCACGGTGTGGAGTGCGAAGCAGCAGGTCATCTGCTCTCTCAGCGAGTCGCTGTGGGACGTCTACAACTACGGCCTCTTCCAGCCGGCTGGGGATGGAAGGGACGCCAAGTTCCTGGAGGAAGAGCGAGTCCTACGAGACTACCCTCAGTCCTTTGAGAAAGGGGTGCCTTACCTGGAGGTATGAGAGTGGAGGAGCTGGAAGAGTGTGCTGACTGACCGCACTGGTATCTGGGATTGTGGATTTTTGCAAACACAAATCTTTCTTTTATTCTGTCTTTTACACTCAAAGGAGCAGGCATTTTCCTAGAATTTATCAAGATTTTTTTTATTTGTTTCCATGGTTTTTGAGTCATTAGCTCCCAAGATCAAAGAAAATGCAGTCTTATCACATCACCGAATTGAAAGAAAACTTTAAAGGCCACCACTTACCTTACCTGTTCCTACGGTTAACATCCAGAAGTGTAAAAAAATAAAGGTGTTCAATAAAGGTGCAGGGACATAACAGTTTTTTCTTTCAGCTATCTCAGCTTCTGCAGTTTGGTGATATCACAGAATTGCATTATGCTTTCAAACCTAATGACTCAAAAACTGAAAACACTAAAAACGTTCTACTGTTGCAGAATAACAACCTAGAAGTCTATTTTGGTGGAATGGATTTAAGTGTATTGTGTACATTATGTAACCTACAAATTCTAAATTTAAAGTATTGTTTCTCTGTCTTCTGGAAAGTGGGTTGCAAACGGCTGTGAGATGACACAGATTTGCACTATGGTTTTTCATGCTACAGTACGATGATGTTACAGTGCCCTCTTGTGGTTCGTCTGGTGTAAATGTTCATGACCTGGGCGGGGCTCAAAATAGATCCTGCATTCAGGGTTTGGCTTGAAACCAGAGAAGTTTTTGCATTCTTGACAAGGTCCCAGGTGAAAGCAGGGCTGTGTAATAACGGGGGATTGTCTCTTGAACAAATATTTCACTCTGACACAGCATTAACCGTTGCTAGTCCGCTGAGCTTGGACAGTTAAGTCACATATGCCATTTGGTGGACGCTTTTATCCAGAGCACCTTACAGTCTCTCCCAAAAGGACCAAAACCCACTTGATAACATCACATCAAGACATAAATTCTGGGGTGAATGGCAGACTGGATTTGTGGAGACAGTGAGGGGAGTTAATGGGGTTACAAAGCTGCTTTGTCTGGTTTCGTAGCTGCAAGCCAACATTCAATGAGTCCACAAAATCTGTTTTTAATCCCCAGTCAGTGATGCAGGTATCAGATTTTGAGCCTTGGTTCTGCAGTTTCCATCTTTGGAAAGTAATTTGTTTATATTTTTTAAAACTGACTGACTATCAGATCGTAACCATAACATGAATTGAAATCTGTTTCTTTTTATGTACAACTTTTTTTAAAAGGTTGAAGTTGAATTTAAGTTTTCACACAAATCTTTTTTTCTGTTCCCCAGTTTAGGTACAAAACCAGAGTTTATAAACAGACAAATCTGGATGAAAAAGTACTCGCCAAACTCAGCACAAAGGTACCACCGTCTTGTCTCTTGGATATGCCCACAGTGCCGCCACACAGTGTTCGTTCCCACTCACAGACGTCCTCTTCTCTCTTCTCTACCTCTTCAAGGCCAGTCTGAAGAAGTTCCTGGAGTACATTCAGACTGGAGCAATAGAGAAGATAGTGAAGGTCCTGGAGAAAGGTCTCGACCCCAATTACCACGACCCTGATAGCGGAGGTGAGTTTGCCACAGGCCCGTGAGTGTTTGCTGACTCACTTTTTGAAATGATATTTTTGGCGTGGACCGTGTTTTGCTTTGACATAAACATTATATATAAACATTTACTTTGTGAGCAATGAGATGAGTCTTAGAAGTGTTTTAAATGCAGGAGTAAGCGAAACAATCTGGCCACTAATTCACTTGTTTACTTAAATTGTAATCTGCGAGACGGTGTGTTTTGGTGACGTCTTTTTCGTTGCTGTGGTGTTTCTGCACTTCCCAGAAATCACCTGTCAATCAAACAGTGTCTCCGGCACTGTGACGTCTTTCTCCTCAGGATTTTCTTGTCCAGTTTCTGTAGGTGGCGCTCTTTTCTTTGTCTGTTCAGCCACGGGGGCTATCGCCGCTCATGCTAACCACCCAGTTCTTCTTCTGTTTATTCCGAACAATCCTCTGTTGCTGCTGCCAGAAACATGAAATGCATCACTTCCTGTGCACCAGAGGATTTTTTTCCCAGGAAAGAATGTAAAAGCTTTTTAATGAACTGGCTAGAGGTGGAAACTTGGATGGAAATGTCACAGATTATTAACTGTTAAAAATCTGAAAAGTTGCATGATTAAATTGACCTTTTCTCAAGACTCGGTGATATTGACACCCCCCCTCACACTCACTCACTCTCTCTTCCACCTTCTACCTCCCACCTCTCCCTCCCTGACCTCCCCCCCCCCCCTCTGTGAGTCAGAGACCCCCCTCTCTGTGGCGGTACAGTCAGGCCTTGCTGGTGGAGGGCATCAAGGTGCTGGTTCAGGGCGGCGCCCATTTGGACTTCAGGACCAGAGATGGCCTGACCTCCGTGCACAAAGCTGTCAGGGCTCACAATCACCCCGGGCTTATGGTAATAAGGAGCGCTCTCTCCCTCCACCTCACTCTCTCCTCAACACACACACCACACCACATACACTCCCATTTAGAGATTCATTCATCTTAGCTTCTTCTCATCATCCCTCTGCCTCTCCCCCCGCCAGACTCTCTTGTCCCTGGGAGCGTCTCCGGACTACAGAGACCGCAGTGGCCTGACCCCGCTGTACCACACCATGCTGACAGGGGGCGACACCTCCTGCTGTGAGACCCTCCTCTACTATGGGGCGAGGCTGGGGACAAGAGACGAAAACGGCTGGGACGAGTCTCATCAGGTAGCAATGGACAGTTTTCTATGGTCAACTCACCACATGTCTGTCTGTCTGTCTGTCTGTCTGTCTGTCTGTCTGTCTGTCTGTCATGGTGTCCTACCTGAACTCCCATATGGTTTCCTTTCATATTTTGATGTACAGAGACATCTCTGGTGTATCTGTTTCCTTCTTCGTCTCGACTTTCAGAACACACTGCCATTTCTGTTCTCATTTAACGTCACCCTCCTCTCTCTCTCTCTCTCTCTCTCTCTCTCTCTCTCTCTCTCAACACTCTCCTCCCGCCCCTCCATCTACCCATCCCTCCATCTCACTCATCTCTCCATTCTCTCACTCATCTCCATTCTCTCACTCATCTCTCCATTTTCTCGCTCATTCTCTCCTTTCCTCCTCCCCTTCTCTCTTTCCATAGCACAGGGATGAAGAGGAGTATGGAATGCAAGAAATACATAAGGTACCCTTCATCCTACCATCGCTCCATCCACATCAGCCTTCAGAGACGCCATGATCTCAGAAAGTAGACCACAGATAAAAAACGAAAAATGAAAATTAATAAACAGAATGAAAAATAAAACCCACACACTTTCCTTAAATGAGTTCTGATAAAAAACAATCTCAACCAGTCCAAGTCATCATCTCTTTCTTGGATATGGGCGCATTTGGGTGCCTACATAACGTCTCTGTGGCATTCTTGTAGATGTGTGTTTGTGCTGTAATCTGGTTGTCATGGTATTTTATTTTGGCATCCGCTGTGTCTTATGTTTTCCTTTTATTTTCTATGTATCTTGTGTTATTTTAGTCCCTGCAGAAAAATATGAGGAAACCTGCCGGCCCGCCGAAGGCTCATTTCTGTTGTTGTGGTGTTTGTTTCCTTTCTTTTCACCGTAGTGAAGATGTAATCATCAGCTTTATTCCCTTCGCTCTGACCTGTCTTTCTGTAAGGGTAATTGTGGATCTAAATGTGGATGTATGACATATTCTCTCCTTTTTCTTTCTCTCTTTCTTTCTTTCTTTCTTTCTTTCTTTCTTTCTTTCTTTCTTTCTTTCTCCACCTCTTTCTGATTGTACTGTCTGACTGTACTGTAACAGTTATATATGAAAGTCATCATTTCCCCTTTCCCTCGTCCCCTCCTATTCTTTTTAATCCTTTAATTTTTCAATCTTTCTGTTACACTCTTATCATGGACAGGCTTGCCAGAACGGCTTTGCCCAGCACTTGGAGCACATCCTGTTTTACGGGGCAGACGCATTCTCTCAAAACGCCTCAGGGAACACTGCACTTCACATTTGCGCCTTGTACAATAAGGCAAGTACGGAAACAAATCCCTCATATCAAACTTCATTATTACGATTACTGTTTTTTTTCAAAGAGAACACCTAGTGTGTCTAAATCATGTTAACCAATCACTGTCCCTCTCTGACCAATCAGGAAAGCTGTATCCGTGTTCTTCTGTACAGGGGAGCAAATAAGGAGGCAAAGAACATGCATGGACAAACCCCTTTTCAGGTAAATAATATCATATAACACTATAGATTCAGACGGCCATGAACGCACCAGCATCCTCTCACATCCTGGTATCATCCATCTGCTGCTCTGCTGCTGAAACCCTCGTCCAAGCTTAGTTTAAAATCATTTTCTCTTAATTTTCTCTTATTTATAGTTGTTTCTCTATTCTCTAATTTTGCATTTTCATTTTTAAGTAGTGTTAATCTCTGGTTTATGTATGTTTATGTATGTATGCAAAAAAAAAAAGCACAAATACAGATAAAAACAAGATAATACAATAAGGGATAATAATAACAACAATAATAATAATAATAATAATAAGCGATAGAGCAGTTTCATCAGAAAAGCAACATTTTGTTTTTGTTTTTTGCAGCTAGCCATAATGTCTGGCCATTTTGAAATCGCGGAAATCATCAAAAACCATAGAGACTCTGACATAGGTAAGCCTCGGAGTCACACTCGGCCTCTTCTTCATCTAATTCCAACACTTGCATGTCTTTGCACTCCTGAATCAACTACTTACCCTCACAATCTCCGTCCTCTCTCCCTCCATCCCCCCCCCCCCCCCCCTGTCATACTGAATCGCCCCCTCACCCCTTTAAACCTCACCATCACCCCTCACCCCTCGAACCATCAGTGCCATTTTTGGAATCGCCAAAGTATGTTTCCAAGCGAAAAGAGAGCGCCCGCACACTGCCTCTCCCCTTGCTCCACTCCCACCCCCTACTCCGCGCTAACAGCGATAACACCATGACCCAGCCTGACCCCCTGGCCCTGCCCAACAAGGCCGCGACCAATCCCATCCCTGGACAGGTACTGATGTTGATTTACTGACCTGTGAAATCTGATATGCTCTGTCGAGGCTGCAACGCACTCTGAGTCTCTTGGTGTTCTCAAGCGTTCTGTTTGAGAGCAAATAGATTCAGCTGTGTGCGGGGCTTCTGATAGTAAGTAACAGCGCCTCGCCCACAGGGACTCAGTCTGTCTGTATGTATGGGTGCTCGTATCTGCAGGGGCGCCGGGCCTCGGTAGGCATGAGGAGCTCCAGCAGCCCCAGAACTCGCACTCGCTCCCCGTCCAGAGGGAGAGGAGGAGGCCAGAGCGACACGGAGGAGAGGCACCGCCAGCCACGAGGCAGACAGGGGTAAGGCAGGATACGTGAACAGATGGGCTCCAAACGTGTGTCACGGAGGGTCGGGGTTTCCCTTCCAACCAAACAGCACACCAGCTCATTTCACTGGTTAATGGGTGAGATCAGCTGCTGTCCTGTTCAGTTGGAAGGGAAACCTGCATAGCACCTGATTGGAGACCATTACATTACATTACATTACATTACAGTCGCAGACGCTTTTATCCAAAGCGACTTACAATAAGTGCTTTCAACATAGGTAGGCAAGAGAACTACTAGTCACCAGAAATCGTAAGTATATTTCCTTCCTAAACAAGCAACTAAGAGCAGAACGAGTGTTAAGGTAAAAGTGCAATAAGTTAGCTACCTACTTTTTTCTTAAAGAAATGAGACAAATAAGAGAATCAAATAAACAAGAGCTAAGACAAATAAGTGTATCAAATAAACAAGAGCCAATAAACAAGAGCTCAGACAAATAGACGACAAATAGGCGAGTGCTAAGACCAGTGAGACAGAGATAGCTATTAGCGTCTGAAACTTGGAATGGCATATATATATACACTATATTGCCAAAAGTATTCACTCACCCATCCAAATAATTGAAATCAGGTGTTCCAATCACTTCCATGGCCACGGGTGTATAAAATCAAGCACCAAGGCATGCAGACTGTTTCTACAAGCATTTGTGAAAGAATGGGTCGCTCTCAGGAGCTCAGTGAATTCCAGCGTGGTACTGTGATAGGATGCCACCTGTGCAACAAGTCCAGTCGTGAAATTTCCTCGCTCCTAAATATTCCACAGTCAACTGTCAGTGGTATTATAACAAAGTGGAAGCGATTGGGAACGACAGCAACTCAGCCACGAAGTGGTAGGCCACGTAAAATGACAGAGCGGGGTCAGCGGATGCTGAGGCGCATAGTGCGCAGAGGTCGCCAACTTTCTGCAGAGTCAATCGCTACAGACCTCCAAACTTCATGTGGCCTTCAGATTAGCTCAAGAACAGTGCGTAGAGAGCTTCATGGAATGGGTTTCCATGGCCGAGCAGCTGCATCCAAGCCATACATCACCAAGTGCAATGCAAAGCGTCGGATGCAGTGGTGTAAAGCACGCCGCCACTGGACTCTAGAGCAGTGGAGACGTGTTCTCTGGAGTGACGAATCGCGCTTCACCATCTGGCGATCTGATGGACGAGTCTGGGTTTGGCGGTTGCCAGGAGAACGGTACTTGTCTGACTGCATTGTGCCAAGTGTAAAGTTTGGTGGAGGGGGGATTATGGTGTGGGGTTGTTTTTCAGGAGCTGGGCTTGGCCCCTTAGTTCCAGTGAAAGGAACTCTGAATGCTTCAGCATACCAAGTGATTTTAGACAATTCCATGCTCCCAACTTTGTGGGAACAGTTTGGGGATGGCCCCTTCCTGTTCCAACATGACTGTGCACCAGCGCACAAAGCAAGGTCCATAAAGACATGGATGAGAGAGTTTGGTGTGGATGAACTTGACTGCACAGAGTCCTGACCTCAACCCGATAGAACACCTTTGGGATGAATTAGAGCGGAGACTGAGAGCCAGGCCTTCTCGTCCAACATCAGTGTGTGACCTCACAAATGCGCTTCTGGAAGAATGGTCAAAAATTCCCATAAACACACTCCTAAACCTTGTGGAAAGCCTTCCCAGAAGAGTTGAAGCTGTTATAGCTGCAAAGGGTGGACCGACGTCATATTAAACCCTATGGATTAAGAATGGGATGTCACTTAAGTTCATATGCGAGTCAAGGCAGGTGAGCCAATACTTTTGGCAATATAGTGTGTATATATAGACTGTACAAATATTTACGAATGTACAAATATTTACAATACCAATCAAGTAAACATTTTGCCCCCCACAAATGATGCAGGCACCCCTTGGGCCAATCAGCAATAAGCTGCATCAATCCCTCCAAGTGTCATCAAAATCAGACCAGGTGTATCAGTCGGGGCCTTTCGAAGTGTTACCTTTAATTATAGCGCGTATGTGGTGTGTATTTTTTTACATTCTGCAACAGAGTGTGAAGATGCATCATTCCTCCCAGTTTCAAAAAAATCACACCAGCGGTGTCTGAGATATCACCTGACTTTGGATGTGACAACCTCCTCTACGGCTGTATTGTGGATTACTAGCGGCTGGTGGTTTACTGTTGATGTTGAATTCAAAATCTTCTCCTTTTGATTTGCCTACATTCATCGAAAGGAAATGGGCGTCACACCACCGCACAGAAGTGTCAATTAGATTGTTTTTTATCCTGCCAAGGGTGGCTGTAGCTTCTGAGAATTTAACGGTGTGGATGTTCGGCTCATTGCTTGGTAGGAAGTGGTGTAGAGGGTAAAGAGGATGGGGGAGCTCACGGGGCCCTGAGGGACACCTGAGCCCATGGCAATTAGCACATGTGCTTGGTTTGTATAGTGAGAAACAAGTGATACCCCCCGATCATGTGAGGGTTCACTTCCAATTCCTGTAACTGAGTGGTATGTGGGGCCGGACATTAAAGGACATGAACAGCAAAAAATAACTAACGATGAAAACTTTTAATGGTAAAACTTTTGCTTGCATGGTGCAAAATACTTTGGTAATGAGCACTTTTGTCAATTTGTTTTTCCACTGCACATAACACACCCAGTAACAACCTCTCTCTCTCCCTCTGCAGTGCGACCTCAGCAGGCGGTGGGGGGGGTCAGATGAGGCGTATGTACAGTGCAGTTCCTGGGAGGGTGTACGTGGCCACTCGCGCCCACTCTGCCAGCGGAGACAGGGAGCTCACCCTCAGCAAAGGAGACAAAGTTAAAGGTGAGCTAAACGCATGAGGAGTTGCAAAATGTTGAACTCGAATTTTAAAGGAAAAATCCACCTAAAACACTTCAACACTGTTAAAAAAGCTTTTGGCAAAAGAGTTCTGGGCCCATTTTGTTGTTCAGTGGTGTATTTTTCTACTCCAGGAGATAATTGGCTTTAATATCTAAAGCATCAACAGTA